>PKRV01003818.1:742426-850067 GCA_003709505.1 Hyphantria cunea
AAAAAATGGATGGCGTAAGAAAGCGGTTCCCGGATCTCTCCCGTCTCAGGCGCAGAGTGGTACGCGTGTGGTTTTAGTCGGTTCAATTCCGACACACCGCCCCGCCGCAAACCCCGGTGGTGTGAAGGCCCGAGGGGGCTTTCATACGTAAAAAAAATGGAATAAGTCCCAAAGATCACAACTTATTTCAAAAACGTAAACAAGCCAGAGCCGTATACAACAATGGTCATCTTTTCAGGGCTGAATTCAACTGAATGGGAATGGGACTCGTATCGAGCCCTCTTGTACTATTGACGCCTCCTCATGCTTTATATGCAAATTGAATGACCTACAATTTGGTGGAACGCGTGAAATGACATCTTCACATTGGACGTTAAACCCATAATTGCGGTCTTTTGGTGCGTTATTGGCATATTTTACGTTTTGATGTTTGGTATTTGGTTTGGAGAACCTTAGGTTTCGTTAAAATGGATTAATTAAATTCCAATGAGTGAGTCGTTATATTTTCTTAAATTTTTATTTAACATGTGTTAAAATGGCCTGCTGCCAATAGCATGGAACATTGTATGTTTCTGCTTGACACAAATATTAAATTAATTATAGATGTATAATAGATTTGTAATCCGTCTATATAACGTTATCATTTGATTGCCCTGTTAACGCGAATTAATGTACCCGTAGTGAGATCTCCGGTTTTTGGAAAACAATTTCAATTTTTCTCGATGTTTATACCTAAACACTTGGTATTGAGACTTATATAGAAGCACAACAGCCTCAAAGTCAATCTGTAAAAGAGTATTATAACCTTGAAAAAGTTAATTCTAGAATGAAACTCGCTTGTACTGATTCCACTATTATATTTAACTTTAATGATGAACGGTGTCACCCGATGGCATTAAGCAAAGTTTAATTAAAATAATGGAATAAGTACAAGTCAGCAAATCTAGAATGTATTTCAACAAGTTCCATCAAATGCCGACCATCGCTAGCATAAATTGAATAAGTTCAGTTATCATAAATTACACGTGCTACACATATGTTTGACTTTTAGTAGAAATATTTGAATGCATCAAAACATCTATATGAATCACTACATCTATTTGCATGCAATATTTATAATAATATATTTATCTTTATCATTATGATCTCTTTACAGTTCACTGATGGAAATAAGCCTCTCTTTAGCAAGGAGGTTTTGGTCTACTATTTCTGGTTAGCTAGACGGGTTTTATTGTATTTCAAGGTTTCTTTCTCCTTGCAAAAATGTTGTCTTTGTGTAGTAAGCGTATCATATGTTTGTTGATATGATAAAATAGCTTCAAATTGCAGTGAAACACTTCAAAATTTATTTAAGGTTCATTTTTTTTTATGTACAAGCTGCCAAAATGACTGTGCCCTGCCTGATGGAAAGCATGAGCAGAATCTAAGAGTGGTGGTCACCATCCTCAATACTAAGATGAACAGTGTAGCATGGTGACCCATACTATGGCGGCCTGGTGAGATGCTTTTTCACGAATCATAGTGGTAAGGAAACACGTGCGCTGATAGTGAGTTCCAGGTTTCGACCGCTCGGCACAGGAAGGAAGCACCGAAGCGATGAGTACGAGAACGTATGTCTTCCACCTTAAAGCTGTGACTTCCAAGGCCAGCACGTGTTGTTCTATAGAGGAAGGGAGAGGGAAGAGCTCTTCAGAACACTCTCCATGGTAAAGGCGATAGAGGACTGCCAAGGAGGCGATATCTCTACGCAACTGCAGAGGCTCAAGGGTCTCAGTGGCTTCGGGACTATCGACAATACGGATTGCTCGCCGCTGCATCTGGTAAGAGCGTCAAACAGGTACTGTGCGGCACCATCGCAAAGGTGAGAACAGTACTCCACGCACGAGCGAACCTGGGTCTTGTAAATAAGCCACAGATGCTCGGGCGAGAAGAACCGTCTCTCCCTGTTTAACACACCTAGCTTCCGCGAGGCTGCTTTAGCGACACTCTTAAAGTCACTCTCTAGTGACTTGGTAAAGTCCATTAGTGCAGTACAAGAATATACCACTTTCCCTGTATTTCCTTAAAATTATAAAATATATTTCATAATGTACATTCATGACTGCCTCTGTGGCACAGTGGTAGCGAATGCGACTGCTGTGTAAGAGGTCTCGGGTTCGATTCCTAAGTCGGACCAAATGTTTGTATGATCTTGATTTACAAAAAAAAAGTATATAAGTATTAATATCAGTACCCATAGTACAAACTCTGCTTAGTTTGGGACTAGATGGCGTTGTGTGTTAAAATGTCCGAAAATATTTATTTATTTATATACAGTTTTCAAGTAAAGCATAACTTAATAGTATAACAAAGGCACTGGCATACTAAGAGCTGATAAGCTCCTTGTTGTCGCCGGTACTTAGAAGAAGAGAGTGCGTTTTAAAGCGAAATAAATATGATTTATTTACATTTTTACGTATGGCCTTGCCAAAATGATTATGTTGTCGTATTTGTGTTGTACTAATTGCACACTTGAAATAGATTATTACGCAAATAGATCAGAGAATGACGTTTATCCATACTAACATTATTAATTCGAAGGTGACTCTATTTTTCTGTAACACTGTCTTGGTGAAATCGCTGAATCGATTTGGATCTATTTTAAACTACCATGGAGAAATTTTATTCTTGAGGAAGTACATCGGCTACTATTTACCGCAATAACAGACATACACGGGTGCAGACAAAACCAATAAAATAATAAAATCGAACCATCATACTAATGATGTAATATGATTGAAGCGCTCAGTACCTAGTTGCACTCGGTGATGAGAAACAATCACCGAGAGTAAGCAATGATGGCGCGGTCAGTGTCTAGATGGGTGACCGCTGGTAGCATGTTACCATGAGCGTCTCCGTGATTCGGAGGTCACGTTAAGTAGTCGGTCCCGGTTTTTATCATAGGATAACAGCTCTGAAGCTTAATTGGAGGCCTTTGGGTGGCTTTCAAACATCCAACGGCAAGATACCGTAGCCACAACGTAGTCTTGCCAGTCCCCAACCCGCACTTGGCCAGCGTGAGGACGCATGGCCTTAACCCTCTCCTGAGAGGCGACCCGAGCCCAGCAGTGGGACCTTATGGGTTGTTGATTGATTGATTGAATATGATTGAGATTACAAAGTGAATCAATTATTCAAACAGATATACTGACAGTAACAACATTTATTTTTAATAATGAAATATCAATAACGTACTAGATATAAATGGTTAGTCTGTGAGCTTTACTTTGACATGCTAAAAAAATTGTTAGCAGTAAGCTATATTCAGGTAGAATACGTAATGCCTGACATGAGCAAGCTGTGAGATGAAATATAAAAATTGCATCCCACAAATAACACCGTTATCTGTGTATGTTCTACTTTATTGTCTAGCGCAGTTTTGTTAGTGTAACATCTAGTGTAGTTTAACCGAAATATAAAGTAACTAGATACTTCTACGTTATTAACGTTTTTAAATCAATCAGAATAAAATAGGTTAGTTTAATTTGACGTTTTTAAATAGTATACGCAAATATATGAAAAGAAATAAACAAAAAAAATATTAAGTTTATTTATATAAATACATATCCCACTTACTCTAAAAGCGATAACTGTGTCAATTTTCAGATATTTTGCTCCTGTTTCTCAGCAAAAACGGGTGAAATGTCTCAAATTAAAGAGTTCTTGTAATACGTATGTGGTTTTTTTGTAGAACTATTAAAGCCCTAATTAAGAAAACCTCTTTTTTACCCTACTGCAAAATAAGGAGGGTTATGCTTTTCGAGTCTATTTGTAATGTATTTTTGTGTGAGAGATGTCATGTACATAAAAAAAAACCAAATGAAAAAAATCATCGTCGGGTTTTTTTAAATAATTCATTACTTGTTATGTGTAGTTATTGTGTATCTTTATGAAAATGGGACTTTTGAATAAACAAAGATAGGGGACCGTGTAAGCGATCCTTTAGATTGCTTGTACATTAAGATAATCACTAAACTCATCGACTTCTTCAATGTCAGTAATTTGTATTATATTTCTAAGACATTTCCAAGACGAAGCAATAAATACTAGTTGTAGAAATTCCTGGTATGTAGTTAGTGGTAACAGTAGTTTATGCTATCGACAATTTGCCGTTTGCAACTGCATAATCGCGTGCCTTGAACTAATGCTTAAATGGGAAAAGTAATCTATGGAAATGAATCCACTTATCAAAGAGAATCGATGATTATGTGTTTAGAGGCTAATGGTTATGGATGTACCCGTGGAAATTTAACTTCTGTGAGAATTTTAAATGGAAATATATTATGAACATATTTGTAACACAATTTATTCAGTGAAGGAATAGCACTACAAAAAAAAGGTTTTATAAGCAATAACATATTTCATACTAAATAGAAATATTTTTTATTTTTGGATATCTTATGGTTATTATAAAAAGACATATACTTTTTGATTATTTTTCAAAGTTTTATTAGCTAGGCATTGCCTCTTAATTCAAGTTCTGGTACTTACACTATGGATTTTATATATAATAATCATTTAAAATATAATATAAGTTAAAGCAATAAAAGTTTAAATAATAACACATCAAGAAAATAAAGTAATATTTCAAGAAAATAAAATCAACTAGTTGCAACAGTTTTTGGAAATTGGTTTGAATTCATTGCAAAAAAGTTTTACCTTCCAAGTTTGAAGAATGAGAGAGAGAAAATCTAGATGCTTAGAAAAAAAATCAGTACAACTTTGTTAAGTGATTCAAGAGAATGAATAGAACCATTGCAAATATAATCAATTTAATAGTCAGTAAGTAGTACCTAGCTGAAATGAAGTCATATAAATAAAAATATCCTTCTAGTATTATTCTCTTGTGTCCCATTTACAAGATACGGCAAGGATAGTATAAATTTTCTATGACTTTTTATACTTTTGCAGCAGACATATGAACGATGCATACAACTGCCAGGAAGCGACCAGACTTCTGCCTTCACTCACGAGGGGTGTAAATTCAAAACGTCGTAAAATATGAAAAATATCGTACAAATGTACAGACGGATGCAGCTATAAACTTACAGTGAAGACAATTCGAGAGGAACTAAAGTATTTTGTGCCTTATGTATTGAATCCACGAATACATAATAAAAAGCGCACCTAAACAGATCGATACTGTCTTGTTTTAACTCAATAATTTAACTGGATCACAACTTTGTTCATATACCTACACTTACTTATAGTAAGAGTACGTATATGAAGTTCGTTAATTCTATATAACAGTAGATTCACTAGTGTAATATCTTCTATTATACTAGTAAATCTTCTGTTAAATAGAATTAACGGACATAGATAATTGTAGACTACAAATATACTATACTTGTAGTCATTCTTAACTACATATGCTTAACTTACAAAGGAAAAAAAACTACCCGACGAGGATAATAATTTGTGCCCTTGCCATCTTGTTTTTTAACTATTATCCTTGTTTATGTATAATTCGAGTAAATATTTTTCATTTCCTTTTTATTAAGTTCGTTTCTATTAAAAACTAATAGCGATACAAATAGTACATATCTGGGATTTTCTGCTAAACTATATTTGTCACGTCAAAGAAAATCCATGGTACGATTTTGAGTATTTCGAAATGAACATTATTTAACGCGATACCGTTATAAAGATACTTCGTTATTAGCATTAAACACTTGTATTGATGAAGATTGATACTCGATATGTTATTTACATGTTTAATTTAACTGAGTAAATTGAAAAGGCTAATTGAAATGATTATTTACAGCCCAATGTACTTAATTAAAAAGTCCGTTTTAAGGTACAGCAGAGCGGCAGTTAGTCTTGACGGATGGGATGCATTAAAATAAACATCTGTCCATTTTTCAACACGCCCCGATAGCCAATTATGCTGCTGCGCTACAAATAGTCACAGGTTTACGAATCATTTCTGTTATGTTTATTAGGAAAAAAAGTTTTATTTTATTTGAGTCAAAAACTAATAACTTTAATAAAGAATATAAAAAACATGTTTTATAGTTATACATTTGGAATTTTTTATATATAATTTGATGTAGGAGTCGTAAATAGACGTATTAAAACTGAAATGTAGATAAGAAAATCTTTGAGAAGTCGTTCTGCATCAGCCAGTAATTTTAAGTATTAGTGGATAACTTATACTTGAAATTACTGGCTGGTGGAACCATAGCCGGTCTGCTGTACAATTTGTCGGTCCTCCATATCGTGAGGTGTCACCTATTGACAACGTGTGTTGTTGATGGTACTTAGACTTCTGTCACTGAGTTTCTTGTTAAATTTAATATTAAAACTAATATAAATAGTTAACATCAATTCATACTTTCATTACTATGAACGTAGTAGATATTAAGAGTATCTTAAGTATTTACTTAAAAATGTTATAAAAACAAAAGAGAAGTCCAATAGTCAACATTCCAGCAAAAGCCAAAGCTAAAAAAAGTATTAGTTTGCCGCAGCTTTAACAAGCAAGTGTATGTACTGTCCTTTATATTCAGCCCAGTGGTTAATATTTGGAAGAAACGGATAAATATTACTTTAAAAGTAAACCGTATAATCACTACCGCCATATAAGCAGTCTGGTTTCCAAAGTTACTTAAATGGATTATAAAGATAAATATGCTTTTATTTTCCAACTCGTGGCAGTTATTACGAGCTAAGAGTCAGGTAAATAAATAAGGGTACTTAGGCCGACGACAAGCATAAAATTTAGTTTCATACCCGGGTAACTTATTCTTAGCTTATTCTGTACAATTTCCTATGCAAATTTAATTGTACCCGGGGTCCACGTAAATCTCTGTTCTCTCTGGCTGCAAAGTTAATTACAAACCCGGACTACTCTGTGCGATTAACGAGCCGGCATGCTTTTATTGTGTCTACATCGACAAAGGAAAGGAAAATGTGGAAAATCATACTACTCGCATCGCAAATGAGCAGTGCAGTCATAACACGGATTTCATGCCGAAAATTTAACAAAAGACCTTTGCGCCATGCCTTTGTCTACAAAGAGACAAACATACTTCGATGTCTCTACATCGAGATATTGTTGTCGCTTTATGTAATTTTATTGCTACTTTGCAGAAACTTTTGTTTTGTTAGTTTAATATCCAATTATAGAGTAAATAAATATAATGAATTGATTCCTGAAGCATCAGCTTTAATGTGCCGAATTTATTATTGCTTGTGCAGCTTAATATTGCTAACGTGAAATCTATAAAATATCATTTTCATTTTGTCATAAGTACGATCGCATTTTATAGGTAATTTAAAATTACGTTTACAGCGGTGGTTATTCTTCAATAATTAAGCTGATATTATCAGTCAGTTTTGCAAAAAATAATTGTTTGTTATCTGGGAATACCTGCCAATATTACTAATATTCGTAGGTATTTCCAGATACCAAAAGTCACTTACACCATTTTTTTAAATTAAACTTGGTTACATTCATGGTTAAATTTATATATTTAAAAAAAAATGGTTCAAGCAACTTAAACTATGTGTAACATAACTAACGTATAACTCAATAATAGCTGGATACTTTTATGGTTGATAACTAAGCAATAAAATCGCATGTCAGCTGTGGACCGTGATGTAATAGACACAGACATGATAAGATTTAATGACGTGCTACGCAAACACTATTGCAATTCTAGTTGAACGACTCACACCGATATATGACCGTAGATAAGTGAAATGTTATGTTACTGTAAGGAATAAAGTATGCCGGACCGTAGTATGCAAATCACGGCTGATCTTAAGTGTGTACACGCACGTTCCGTGGCAAACAGTTTTTGTACCGCTTTTGATAAAACCCTGTAATTTTAAGCGATATGACTTGGCAATTACTTTTTAAATTAGGTCTGTATAACGTAGAGACTACGCTAAAACTTCAACGCGGTGAGTAGATGCATAGTCTATGAATGATCTACAATCATTTTCAAATATAACCTAGCCTTGTCTACTGACTGTTTGTTTTTATTGACGTAACAGTAAACAAGTTACTTTTTAGAGCTGGACTGGAATTAATTTGTTTGAATACGAAATCAGTCCAAATGTAAGACAGTCCTAGAGATGTTACATATTACTGGCTGTACTTGTGCATAGCATCAAAAGATCATAATTGTTTTTGTCTTTCTTTTTGTATTTAATAGTTAAAAGTAAATAGATAAAAGGTGACAAAAGTTTGTGATCTCACATACTACCTAACTACTAAAAAAATAAAACCGGTCTTTAAATAAACTGTGTTTATTATAACGAAATGATTATAATCTGTGCACCATTTCTTGAAGGTTAAACTTGGCTAAGTGATAAAGAGTTGCCTAGCCTCACGTATAAGATTCCGAGAAAGAACACCAGTTTAGGTAAAGTAAAAAGCTAGATATCACTCTGCAATGCGTCTTTGTATTTTGGCATAATTCCAACCTCACAAATGACAGCATCAAGTTGTGAGCTTCCAAAGTTATGCTATAACAAACATTCAGTTGATTCTGTAGAACGTACTATTGACCGCAAATGTGGGTAGTCCGCCAAATACTACCGCTAATATTTGCTAAGACATACACTAAGGATATTGGAAGTAAATCATCGTGTTTACTCGGTTAGTCCAATCAAAGGAATCGTTTGCATAATGGAGTGACTATATAGTTGTTGATGCGAATAATGGGAGATGTCGTTTGGAATATCGGCTCAGTATAATTATTCTCATTTTGATAAATTAATATTTATCATTACCAATTAGTTTAACGGCATCAGAGATAGTAGAAATAAATAAATACTAACGTAAGTAATTAGTTTCTAAAATACTTAGAGTATTTAAATTAGGAGATTTTTTTTAAAACGTTTTGTAAAAATCAAGCGAATTTAACTAATAGGTATTTGAATGTAAACAATTTGAAGGAACAATTTATTCTCAAAATAGAGAAACAATTTTCGTTCCATTACTAGAGGTATAATCTAACTTTGAAATCCAAATAGCCAAACTACTCAGGTGAAGAGAATTATTACGGTTCACGTGAGGCTTGCTAATCGCGGTCGTAAAGGAAGGAAATAACATTTAACCAAAATAAGGATAGGCATTGTTACAATATATTGAGTACAATATTGACTTTGATGATAAACTGTTATATATTTGTACTATGATAAAACATTTAACAACTATTCCTTAGGGGTAATAAGGTTCACAAAACTATCTCCGTCCTCCGTAAGCGCAAGTTTCTTAGATTTTCCTTCGTAGGATAGACCTGGTTCCCCGGCCCCTAGTACCCGCGATTGTGTGTGGTTTTATTCGGTTCAAGTCCGTCATGCCACTAGGAGGTGGTATTCGAGGGGATTTTAGCACGGGCAAAAAAGAGAGTGTAATAAGGTTTCATTATTTCGTAAAGTTTTCTTTTCTTTTCACTCATCTTCTTATCTCCTGTTTTCTAGTAACTAACCTGAACTGCGTATTTATTATTTTTATATTCAGTAGCAATGACTTCGCTTTATTGTGAAGATTAATATTTTTATTATTATCATTTTAAACTCAACATGCCTTACCATTATGTGTTTTTTATGGTCAATGTTTACTTTATATTTTTTACATACAACATCTAGTATTAGGTCCAATGTAATGACATTAAATAAAAATTAATTGTGATAAAACTGTTTATTATAACTTTTACAAAATGTTTTAGTTAGATTATTTCTTTGCATGAGCATTTTTTCATAAAGAAAAACTAGGCTAGCCTGCCTCCTATTTCTGAATTATTCTTAATAATTAATTATTCCTGAATTGTACTGCTTACTTTTCATTTAATGAGAATAGATATATTTTCTTTTTTCGTGAATCTAGACTGTACAAGTTTTAATTGGCAGTGGAATAAAATTTTCTTTTCTAAATCTATGTACGGGATAACATTTTCTCAACCGCAAAATGAATCTTACTATTTTATGACCTCTTCACCATATCATTCAGAATACAGTAGGTAAGTACCACTTATTTAACTACGAAATACATTAGTCATTTGTAAGATATTTCACAGTATAACTCTTTTAACAACTATGTATGTAGGTAATGTCTTGTTCCTACGCAAAGTCATATATAAAGAACCATCGAAGTAGTGAGTTATTCGTTATTGATATCGGTTAGGTAATATTTTTTTATAGTTTATCTGTTTATGGACAGAAATAATCAAATATATATTTAAATTCCAATTTAGAAAGTTTGTTTTTCTAGTTAATCGTTTTTTAATTATCAGCCGAAAGGAAGTAGTGGGTTGAAAATATTAATCATCAAAACGAGAAGAAATGGATGTCACAAATAAATTGATTATTGATTCTTTGGACTTACTTTAACCTTCAAAGATTATGTATTACTACATTTTATTACTTAAATAAATTTTATGTTAAAAGAAAAATAACGGGAAATCTTGTAATGCGTCTTTTTGAATTTCCAGCCAGTCAGGCGATTGGCATTATTAATGCTAGCATTGATGTAAAATTTTAAATTCTACAGCTTATAAAGAAAGCAATTAGTTTACAAATTGGCTCCAGGCACCGTCTTAAATTGTTACATAATAAAAGATTAAAAAACGAAACTTAAAATCAAAATATTATCTGTATCTATTCAAAATAACAAAGAAAACACATCAACAATATTAGCTTAAATAACCTCCTCAATTTCTATAAAAGTGATAAACTTGATTATAGTGACCTATATTATACATTAAGGATCTCCACACACCAAGTATATTCATTCGTTAGTCAGATAAAAGTTGATAGTATGTAAGTTTTACATAAACCATACTTATACAATAGAAACTTGTAAGTAAACAAGAACATTGAATGAACTAGAGGAAATAGAGTATACACTCTAAAAAGGAAATAACATATCACCTAACAATGAATCATGACGTAGAAGCATACAATTCTAAAACCCCGTTAGAGTTTACAACCTCGTAGTGCTAATGAAGCTAACCAGCAATAAAAAGTCCGTTTGTCCTTTAATTATCAAATAGCTAAGGTAAAGAGCTATCTATATTCAAGAAAGCGAGCTGCCACGCTGTCCGCCTTCGCGTCGCCATTGCCATCCCGAAACCATGTAACCAAAGAAACAAGTTTATTCTATTAACCAGATTGTTCTCGCCTTTCGATGCCAAAATGTGCTACATACATCGCATTCGCCAAAATGTTTTGCGCGCCAACTAACTTTGTGAGATATATGTTTTGGTCCAATCCTTTATACAACGGTGTTTGTTATTTTGAATTATTGCTTATTTTTCTCTCGCCTGTCACTGTTGATACATTTGCTGTGAATTGTGACTTGTTAATTTTGGTTTTGCACATAGGGAAGTAAAATATGAATCTTTTTTGTCTTATGTAATGTGTTATATGCGTTATGTTTAATTTTGATCTAATGAGCTTGTGTCCTCAATGTATTATTTTTTTAAGGTGTAGTGAGTAGTTTCCTATCGTTCTTTAGTACTATGACAGTGCTGGTAGGACGACTATGATTTTTTAAAATACTATAAAATGTTCTAATAAAAAAATGTGACAATAATATCTCCAGCAGATTATTAGTAAGTAAAACTTAGAGATAAGACGAATAACAATAGCCCAGGCCCTATATCTATGGTCGACAAGCTTACAACATAATAGAACCATTTGTAGCTATTCTTTTAGGTATTCAAATCGTTCGACTGACGCTGTAAATTTTAATTATAGAACTCTTAATAAGGGAAGCTACTCACGATACGGTATGGTTTCATCACTGCTGTGATGATGGCGAGTCTAATTGGTGCAGTAAATTTAAATAACACTGACACTTTACTATCGGTGCTCCTCCTAATTGAGAGAGAAGATCGTAAAAATAATTTTACCCGCCTCATTTGTAGCCGACTATACTTTTTTTCTTTTCTTTAATGCCAGTAGGCTGATTGAACTGCCCACGTAGGTATAAAATTAATTTATGTTTGAATTTATTTTGATTCCTTGACAGATATGGGATTAAACCTGTTTTTATGAATGTTTTGGCACGTTATTGTGGTTATGGGTTTGTTATTCAGAAAAACTTTGTCTACAAATCATACAGGCTGATAGGTGTATTATAATTTTTGTTATTTAAGATTATTTTTATGTACGATTCTCTAAAGATGATCGAATTGGTCTTTGCTTCTTAAATTCGTGTTTTATTTGACTGTTTGTTTAATCATTTTAATAATGTCATCTCAATCTTAGTATATTTTTTCAAAACAATGGTTTATGCAGCTCTTTCTTTGTATTTTTGGACACAGAATTGCTGTGAGGAAATTCCGTTCATTTAGTGGAGCGAAGTATTGGATCACTCAAGTCTTTATTCAATAAAAGTTGTTCACAAATACGCTAGGTATACGTATCTAAATAATTCTCAATAATGAAAAAACGGATGCTTAATTGTGTATCATGTAAACGTCAATTAAAACTATCTGTCCAGATAAAGTATTTTTTCCCATCCGCAATAACATTCCACCAAAGCTGGTCAGTAATATTTTTTTCATTAATCGACAGTAATATAACCACAAGTTAATCATGACTTCGTGCCGTTCGTACCATTTATGCAATCTCTAAAGCAATTAATAAAATATCATTTCAATTGAATACTAACAAGTACACCTTATCAAGTACGATTGACTTAGCAATTAATTGGCGCAATTACCATGCATCAAGCATAGCATAAAATAACCATACATTAGTTTGTAAATGGTGTTGAAAATCAAACCACGAAAAGTGGCCATCCGCGGTCATTATTTAAACGTTGGCCGCATCACAAGAAGTTACAATAAAGAAGTTATTTATTTATAGCCAGTCATTTAGCCTAAATTAAGTATAAGTATGTAGATATAGTACGTGGGTATGGATACACCGTCCATTTATGTGGTAATCAGTGTTCTATTGACACCGAAGTAGAAAAAATAACTGTATATTGTTTATTAATAGCAAATTATTATGTAAAGGGACTATCCACTACGAATTTATACCAATATGAACTGAATAAAATGAAGATATTAAATCCAGCTTAGTTGCTATGTCCTCATTCTCTAGAAAAAAAAAATTGTTTTTGTTTTTGAGCAAGATTGAATTCATGGTGCATTGAACTAAGATACATTTCATAGAAATACTAAACTAAATATTAGCACAAAACCCGTATAGAAAGGTCTTGTAGCGAGCTAAGTATCTAGTATTGTCTGAGGATCTTTGCTTTGGAGGAACATGACAACCATACAATACAGTCTGTCAACATATAAAAGATAAGATTACTTAAGGATATTTTATGTTTTCTACTCTTTATATCTTTTTAGTTTTTGGTTTCTTTTGTTGTATTTCACCTTGTTTTGACAAACTGTTTTTATATTAGTTTATATATTGTTTTGATAGCAGACAAAAAGTTTGTCTACGAATAACATTTTGTAAAAACGACAGTTCCTTTAAAATCACTTAATGGATGTCAAACACTAGTCATAAGAAAATAAAAAAAATCTTTTAATATTCTTGTGGCGCAAACGTAGTATGAAACAGAATTTAATGTGACCGTTAATGGTGAATTTCCCCGGAGAGCTTCATTTTCAGTATTAAAGTAGTCCAACAGTGAATAAAACTTGGTTAAACTCCGCACAGACAGACGAAACGAAATTAAACTCAAAGCGGGTATATCTTTTAGAAGCGCACAACTGAGAATAATTATTAAAATTCAATATTTAACCTAAAGTTTTGCCTGAAGTTGAATTTAAAATTATGGGATTATTTCATTCGTGTAGAATATCTTTTGTTTCATTCTATTAATTTTATATAAGTATGCCTTCAACATCTCTCTCTCTCTCTCTCTCTCTCTCTCTTAATTTTATATACGTTTAAAGTTCGATTTAAATCAAACAAATAATACACTTTTAAATTATTTTACATCGTTTAAATACATCTCCTATGATATTATTAATACCGATATAAAGTATAGATGTAGTGTGATGCTATAAGTATATATAGGTTTAGGCGTAAGTTTGTTTACTATAGTTTATATTAGTAGGTATAAAGCTTTAAATTAAAAAGTTTGTAGTAGTACTGATTGGGGATGAACTAGAAGACTCATACTTGTTAGTAATGAAGAGTTTGAAAAATAAAGATTATTATTTATATTATTACTTCATTTACGTATCGGAATCATAGAATCCCTCACGTTGACTACTAGCCATCCTTTATACTAGTGAGATTGTATGTGATCTGGGTGGGCAAATGAGTGGATCGGGTCTTCCGATCTTAAGTAATTCAGTAATAAAAAGTATGTTGCTGCCTTAGAATCATTCCTATTAGCGAGAGCAGGAATTTGGGCTCCGCAAACCTGACTCACTAGAAATATAAGCATACGTGTTTACATAGTGGTCTATATTTAATGGCAAATGATCGATTTGCACAATACCCACTCATTCACTTCACCAACTTCCAAGTATCTATAAATAGAAACTCTTTGGTCTCTGGTACTACGCTATTGTACTTAACTGGCGTGTGAATTATTACTAACCTCCTAGACCAATTAATTTAGCACCGGACTTAATGCCATTGTCGTGTTCACATTATTGATTTTAAGCACGGTTTGTGGAGATAGCGTATAATACCAAAAAAGGAAAACTTTAAAGCAATTTCCTACAAAATTTACGATGGTTTAACCACGAAATAAAGGAGAATGAAACAATAATGTGTTGTTTTGAAATACGAGCGCCCGGTGCCTTTCCCCCCGTAATGGTCAGATTTTTCACTACAAGGAAACTCGATGAAATCCATCATATTTTTTTTTCTATTATAAATTAGTAGGGGTTTATAGTATCCAATCTTTCAAGATTGGATATTTATAGTGGGTAAGTTCGGTTTTCTAGCTCATCTTTCTTTGTTGATGTAACAAGATCCATAATAATGTATTTAAGGTACGTTACTCATAATCTCCCTTAATGCAATTTAGTATAATGCAATCTTTAAGGCAATTAATACAATACTATTTAAATTGAATAAAACTGTGTGTTATTGACTAAAAATATGTAACTTTTACTTATATTACAAATACATTACCATAAAGTTAATCTTAAAACTGTTATGTCACTTTTATATAAAATATGTTTGCAATATAGTGCTGTCGCTCTCACATCATCATAAGTATTCATATCGTTCATAAACATAAAATAGGAATAATTATTACACAATTACTTGGTTATTGATATTGCAAATAAGGTGACAATTTAATACTGGTGGCACAGTGTCAACTGTCGATAGACGAGCGGGGAATTCCAAAACGAGATAACCTTTTGCATTCAAGTTAAATTCAATTATCAATGTTAAAATAGCAACCAGGAAGCAAAAACAGTAGTTCTAATAAAGCACTGCTTACGTCGAATCTGCTTCTTAAATATGTATATATATATTTGGGTTCGAATTTTTAATGTATATGGTAACTTATATTCCTCGATAACTAAACTTAAGACACCTTATAACGAATGAAGTACTTTTATTTTTATTTGTTTTCAGACTTTCTCGATTTTTACATACACTGTTTGCTATATAACGGGACTAATAATTAATTATAGTTAAAATAATTTTATCGCGGATAAGTCCCACTACGGAGAAAAAACTAATTGGCTTACTTGGCTCTCTATGAAGCTTTTTACAATATAAATGAATACCCAACGGAGTTTAATGCAGTTTCCAGCAATAGATATACCATTCATGGAGAAGATTTATATGTGTAATACATGCTATAATAAAGGAAAACCGATAATTTCAAAGACCTCCGTCAGAAGTCAGGCTGGATCGCTAGTACATAGTAATATGCGCCTTACTAGTTCTTAAAATAAACGATTCTTCGAACTTCGATTATATATACATAAGTATGGATTTATTTAAAATAAAAAACAACTGCGTCAGTATCTGCCATTTTTATTATATTCATTAAAGAACTGAAAATATGTAAAGAATTGAAAGAAAAAGTTATTTTTAAGGGTATTTTTTTCTTTTTTTTCTTTTCAATTTTGATATATCCAGTGTCACTCTAACGTCTAAGACGAATCTATTGTCACAACTCATATAAAAATAAGACAAATCGTTTAGGCTCTAGAGTGTGCCAACGAAATATACACACATGCATATACTCGAAACACGTATCTCTCCTACTTTAGCAGTCGGGTAAAAAGATAGTATTTTGCGTGAATTACATGAGAGTCCTTATATAAAAATCTCTATGTGTAAATTAACGTTAGTGTACATTGCTTTTTTCACTATTGTTACTTTTTCACTGTCTGAAGTTAAGCATACAGTCTTAATACGCTACCACACGGGCATCATATGTCCCCTAGTCACCCCACGTATGTCGTAAGAGGCGTCTTACGGAGCAAACTGCGCTGGACAATGTAACTGCAATGAGAAGGAAGGTGGCAAGAAGGCAGTTTATGGGTTTGTTTAAGGAAGTCTTTATGCAAAAAATGCTTACACAAATTAAAGATAGTTTTTGAGTTACACAGTAATTAAAAAACACATCACTATACTTTATTTATACAGAAGTAATTAAATGAAATAAAAACAAGAACAGGATGGGGATAAAATCTACTGTTTAAGTCTCACGTGGATAAACCGCCTAACACCTCGATGACTTGAAGAAACCGAGGTCGCAAAGCTGTTTGTACGTCGATCCAAAGAACAAGGTACTAAGTACTGTTAAGCAAGGTACTAAGTATTATTTCAGATATTTATTAGACTATCATCATCATCATCATCATCTTCCTAGCTTTTTTATTCCCATGATTTTTTGGGGTCGGCTACTAATTCTACCGGTTTTATCTGAATATCAATTTTTATATAGAACGACTGGCATCTGACCTCCGCAACCCTGAGGGTGAACTAAATTTGAAGGTTGAACTATCTAGTATATTTAGGGGAACTGACTTCCCAATAACGCTTGCCATAGATGTTCATGACAACTGGGACCAACGGCTTAACTTGCTCACTGAGACGCGGGCGAGAAACACCACCATCCTCCATACTCCGGGCTGCTATTAAGAATTTCTTGTAAGAAAAACCCAACAGCATACCGACACGGGAATCAGACCCGAGACCTCTTGATCTGCTATTCACTATACTAACGAGAAAGTCGTGTATGAAAAAAAAACGAAATTTCGTCCAACCGTCCTTGAAAATTTGTTTTTAATAAAAGTAAACAAGACGCGATAATTAAGAGCTAAAATACTGTCGTTCAAGTGTAACGAGCTGGCAACGAATAACCGTTTTTCCCTATAAACCTATATCCTGATAAACATAAACTTGCATTTAGGATCTGTGTAAAAGGCCTACACAAATATCCATTTCCAATATCCGTCAGTAAGATGTAAAGGTCGTTTCACACTGAACACAAGTGATAGGACAATGTAAATTCGTTTTGGTTTTCTGCCCACATTTTCCTCATAAGTTTGTATTTCTTATAAATGGATTAATTCGATAAGTAATGCAATTGGAATAACTAATACTATTATGTCGTATGTATGTTATCAAGCATCAAGTCTATTAACGAAACTGGTATTGAAAAAGGGTTACACTGACGAATCCGATTGAAACTTTGGCTACAATTGTAATCAATTTGTATCAAGCATGTAAATTTGTCTATAATCGCTGCTAGTAATGGAAGGCACGGTATATTTGATGTTAGCTATAGTGACGTTAATCTGAACATCTCTTAACTGACTACAAGTCCCATTAGTAAAGGACTTAGCCGGGTCTTATTGGCATCCCTCGGGTCGGGACCGATCCGCTCGTTATTTTGCATTAATGCCCCAAACTTTCACTGTTAATACCGCTTTGATGAAGGAAATTTCGTTATAGGCTTTAATTAAGAAAAGGTAAAATCCTTTTCAGATTTCTCTTTAAGCCTACATAATTTTTAGAAAAAAGCCTAGACCACATCTGTGATAAAGTCCTGAATGAATGAATAAATTCAAAGTTCCTGAGCGAAATTCTGCATGATATACAAATTGGGGAAGACATGATGAATGGGAAACACGTCTGTCATAAACTTTTACGTAAAAAATATCACGTACATAATGCGTGTCTAAGCAAAAAGATATATATTTTTCTGTGCATAAGAAACCCCATGTACTCGCATCATTTTTTTAGAATAAAACTCTTCATTGTATTAATTTTCGTATTGAAAAATTAATTCTTTATCAATGTCGTCTGTAAACTTCATTGTTTAAAACCCAAGATGTTTTCAAATTCATTTTGCGTAGAGTTCATATTTTTTTATCGGCAGATATTTGACCGCATCTATCCCTAAAATGAATCAAAGTGTGACAATAGATCAAATATCACAGTGTAATATTAGGAGTACATTTCTACTTCTTTGAGGACACTTAGAATATACTTGCATTGTATTGCAATTAATAATCATTGGAATGTCTCAAATCTACATCAACTTACATAATAACAATATAAATACCTTCTTATCGTATATAATTCTAATTTTCTATGACCGATAAAGTATTGTTTTTTCCCACTCGTACTCACACAAATGCAGAAATAAAGTGTTTTCGTTCCAACCAATTATAATCAGACTGGTTCTGACAGGTGTTTTTAAATAAGTAGGTTTGTTGGTAGGTTGTTAACGGCTATCAGTGACAAAAAACAAATAATTTATCGTCAGTTAATAGGCCACCATTAAACAAAATACATTTTCATGACTCGAATGTGTCTGAGAATTTGACAGACATATCGAAGGATACCGTACGTGATTAATTTAGACTTGATTTTGTGTACATAAATTGGAATTTGTAACGTCAGTGGTCATAGTGAGGGTAAAATTAATTTAAAATACAAAATCCAGTACATTTTGTCCACATTGTTAGTGAGTAGTTGAATATGCAAGTGAGTAACATTATTCTCTTAAGTAGCAAAAAGATTTATGATATAGCAGGACACAGGTCACCTTTGTCTTTCATCACAGAAATTAAGTTTTAATTAGTTTGGAGAGACTGTAATATTTAATTCCAAACTATTTTCATGGGAGTATAAACTGTAAAACCTGTGAAAATTCTTTTTTAGCAGTTTAGCACCAACTTTTCTCAGATATTCGAGTCCAATTGACACTTCGAGTTATAAATTTATCCAATCATTTATTCAAGAAATCTATTATTATTATTATTATTACTGTTTTAAACTAGCTAACCTAACATTATTTTTAGTACTTGGTAATTATGTCAAATTATAGCAATTCACAACTGCTACTGCGAATAAGCAATAAAACAAAACAACAAAAAAAAATCTGAATTTACAAATAAAGTAAATACTAAAAATATTTGAAAAAAGAAATGAAATCGTATAATATTAGACAGTTTCTGCAAGTTTTTTAAAATGCTTCCTTATCGAACGAGATTGTACATGGACATTAATATGTTCACACATTGAGAACACAATATTTTTACTAGCCAGGCTCAAGTTCAAATTATCGAGTTCTTTTATCGTCAACGTAGTTTATTTATTTACGTTCAACTTGTATATTACTAACCTATTACCATGTTATTTGTTTTGTCTCCTATTACCACCGTTAAAACAAAATCGAATGGTCCTTAAAAGGACAGATTGTAACAGTAGCAAATAAAATGTTAGTGTAGTCTTTGGAAGAGGATTCAAAGTTTTCCCAACAATGGAAACAAAGACAATGTCGGATAGAATACGTCAATAAAATCTTTTGAAGCATTTCTCAAAGAGAAACCTTTCAAAAGTCTATAAGCTACTGTCGACGCACCCTCTTATTCACTAAAATGGACTTGAGGCCTCTTCGATTCCTTTAAAACCCAGTGTTGGCGAAAACGCTTTTTCATCTCCAGTAATGGCCTACCGTGGGACGTTTTAATTAACCATGACTTTGAAAGCTTTTTTGATTCAGCGATGAATTGTTAATGCAAAGTCCTTGATTATCTTATAAGAATTTTATATCTGGATAGTATATCTGCGTTTATTCAATGTTCCGTTTGATTATTTTTATATATAAATTAACTGCAAAAATTTGTAGGTTACTACTGTATGAATTTTGTTAGTACACTGCCGTAATATTCATTTCTTTATGATAAAGCCTTCCATCAAGAAGGATATATTTATTCCAAAGAATGAAAAGCTGTTAATTTGAAATTACACATAGACATCTCAAGGCTCCATGTTTTGGTCTTTCGTATCGTTATCATCCATTAGTTTTTTGGTTTTTCATTTCAATATATTTATTGTGATGTCCGTTAGTTATAGAACAGTAATATGTTATGATACATATCTCTATTATTAAATTAAAAGCAGAAGCTCAAACACAAGTTGTCTGCTGTAGATAGATAGATAGATATGATTGAGAAGTTTCTTCGAATCCCTTCGTAATACACATGAGTTTGTTGTATATTATCATATATCTATCATATCTATCTTACAGTGAACACTGCTCATTGCGTCAAACTTTGTCGTATGTCGGGCGCCGCTATTATTATAGACCCTCATAAAAACTACTTAACACCACAAAGGATGTACCGAAGCCTCCGACAGTCTTGTTTGTGTCGCTACTTTGTCAAAGAACGATGTTTACTAGGGCTATTGCTTTTCATGTCGCAAAAACATACTAAGTATAGTCAAGGGGTTTTAGTGAGATTTCATAAACTAAAAAGTAATAAGGTACGAAGTAGTAGAGAAGATTTATTTATTAGTTTCAAGGATTCGTATTGAAATGTTAATTAAGGTTGTGATTTTGCGAGGACAATATTTTCTCATTCTCCAAACAAAATAGACATAATAGCACACATTTTATTAATCAATTAAGAATATTAAAATAATACGTTAAATTTTATGATATAAGGGGAAAAGTGAGCAACAATTTGCAAGCATATACTATTCTACAATGTGCTGATAACATAATAGCACGTCTGTTTCGTAACTGAATTCGTGGAAAGCTCAACAACCGCACACTGCAAAAAAAAACATTGTCCGTTTATTTTCCATTTGTGTTTTGGATTCAAAAGTGCAGAAACTAGCACTGCTACGGGGTATGCAAACCAAACTTAATTGTGACTTGATAACATAGTTTTTATTTAAAAAGTTTAATACTATTACAATTAATACTATTCATATTATACAAACTTGCTGAGCCCCGCGGTGTTGCCCGCGGTGTTACCCGCGGTACCACTACATCCGCGGGTGACGCTGTAGGGAAAATCAACCCTAAAAAAAGTAAGGTAGCTTAAGTTACTCTTTGCATCATCAGCTATCTGCCAGTGAAAGCCCCGTCAAAAACGGTTCAAGCACTTCAGAGATAAGCTGACAAAATTTTTATAAAAAGCAGATATGAATTTAGTAAAAAGCGGTTTTTTTAATGTGGTGTATAGACAATACAAATTGTGATCAACGCTTAGATGAATTCGTTAACTACTAAAACTTTCATTTGTAAATGAAATAATACATAATATAAGCCACTTAGAAATAATTCCTGTTTTTGACAAAAATATTTAAGATCGTTTTGTAAGTTCATTTTATTTATTCAAGATTAGCAGACCCAGCGAATACCGTACCGCCATATTTATCTTTCGTAAATATTTTCTAAATTTCTGAAAAAACTTACTGTAGTAATAATGCCGGTTCAGCTTTACAAAAAAAAATTCCAGTTATCTTTTATTTCTTTTTTTATAGAAACCTTGTCATGGCAATAATGAACACATAATAACTATCCAATTTGGTGCAGTCGATCGGCGGCTATAAGCGTACATAAATTTTGGCAATTCATTTTTATTTATACATATTTTACTATCATACTTTCAAACAAGATGAGTAAAAATTTCAGCCAGGGGTAAAGTTAGTTTTAACAGGGTTCTGAATAAATTATATTAGTAGTAGGTAGTCGTAGGCGCGAATAAAACCATTTTATTATCTTCAACGAAGTAATCCCCCACAAGCCTTTGGGTAATAAATTACAGCGACAAAAAAAATGGTTAGAGGGAATACGTTCGCTATTTTGGTAAAGGTTGTTTGTTAATAAATCCAAAGCCTAAAGAAATGGTTTTAAAATATGCCTGCCTTAAAATATATCATACCCGTGGGAGAGTCACACTTCGGCATGCATGGGCCGGCTCGAACGGAGTGATACCACGGCCTCACAGAAAACCGCCGGCCGGCAATGTGCTTGTGACGCCTCTGAAGTTGCGGATGTCCATTGGCAGCGGTAATCGCTTACTTCCTTTTTTTGATTCCTTCCTAGTTTGGCCTAACTTCCTTAAAAAAAGTGCTTATACATTTATTTTAATAAATGTATATTTATGTATATTAGTTTCCTCATCATTATTGCGCACACTATATAATGCCAAAGCTGGACATAGGACTCGCCATAGAACGGAGGTTTTAATCTAATACATTACGTTGGTCACAAGAAGCAAACCCTATTCGAACGCATAGGGTTTGTTACAGTTTTCCTGCTTTTTTTCACTTCTGTTATCCAGTGTATTATTTCTTAGTCAGCCCCCATAAGATGAAAAAGGGAGCATGACATTTTGTCACGGTTTGTTTTGGGGCTAAACGGCTACAATACTCCAAGGTGAATGACCAGGTGCACTAGGTATTAATATTTTTTTGGTAAAAATAACGAGATAATATACATAGAAATTGGATTTATATTAATCAATAAACGATTTGCAAAATAAATGCATTGTTATTGGATATCAGAGCAGGCGTACGTAACGAAGCGCGCAAATCGAGTTCTTTGGTGTATGCCGAGTTCTGTGGATATATACGGTGTAGTTAATTACTCTTTAATGCTGAAAGTAATACCACAATATTTCAAACATTTAAAAAAATGTTATTAATGAGAAGTTAAATAATACCGCAGTTTGTTTAATCATAAGCAATGGTTGTTCTTTTTAGAGTAACATTGTTTCAAAAAACCTAAATATCTACTTATAGAAAAGACATGACTTTTTCTAACCATTTGTTTGAAATGGCTTATATATATAATTGTATATGGGACTAAAACTTTTATTACTATAGGATAGTGATCCATAAACACACCGAGATATAACACTCGGGAAGTCCCAGGAAAAATAATATTTTTTGCACTAATTATAAATAACAGACTGTTAATCTTTGCCTATATAATTTTATTAAATTAAAAAGTTTTTTCAAATACAAGCTTTTGTTACTTGTTAATATAACAATAACTTTTAGTCCTTTCATTTAACATTCATATCAGGTGGGTTGTACAGAAATATTTAAGCCGCCATTTTGTTGCTGAGCCTGAGAAAATGGATTTCGGAATAATAATAATACCGATTAAAAATAATTGAATTGTCATCAGAACTAAAGGTATATTTCAAATTTCAGTGGGAAGTGGATCAAATTTAACTTTCAACAAACATCGGGACAGGTGAAACTAAATAAAAGCTTGTAATATTAAAAAGAGGTATAGTTTCTAACTTTGTCTGTATGTTTGTAGGGGCTAATCTTCGGAAGTACTGAACCGTTTCTGAAAGTTATTTTACTAATAGAAAGCGACACTATTCTGAAGTGACATAGACATGACTTATTAAGATTGAATAAAAAAATCTATTTAAATAATAGTGTTTAAAAATTAAGTCGAAGAAAAGCGGGCAGTTAACGCCCAACGAAGTGGGCACGGATCACCTACATAACCGAAACAAACACATAAATGAAAAATCATCACAAACCCAATATATAGATTGTTAAAAGAAAGAACATGAAATAAATGTTAAAATTAAACATTTTAAACAATTACCATTCAAAAGAAATTAAGTAAAGTGAAACGTACTTGCAATATATTTTAAGAAAGTTCTGTTACCTCATATTGCATTTGCTAAAATATTCTGTTTATTTCACTTCTGTGCGAATACGTATTTAACGTTTACAACTTTATGAGCATTGTTTGGTTTTGTTATGAATTTTGTTGACTTAAGTCAATTTAAGGTTTGGTTTTATCGTCATCTTAAAACCGGCACGTAATAATCTCAAAAATAATATATTGTATTTAAGAGTATTGAAGCGCTCATAGCTCAGTTGCACTCGGTGATTAGAAACAATCACCGAGGGTAAGTAACGACGGCGCGGTCAGTACCTGGATGGGTTACCAGTAGTTGGAGGCCTTCGGGCGGTTTGAAAACATCCAACGGCAAGATACGTAGCCATAACGTATTCTTGCCAGTCTCCAACCCGCACTTGGCCAGCGTGGGGACGTATGGCCTTAACCCTCTCCGTAGAGGAGACACGAACCCAGCAGTGGGACATTATGGGTTGTTGATGATGAAGAGTATTAAACTGACGTCACAACTAACCCTATTGAATGAGTACTCAGTAATTGAAGAAGAAAGTCCTTAACTTATGTTCTTTGCACTTTGCACCAAAAAAAAAACAAACTGATTCAAACTAATTAACATTACAGTTCACATTATGCTTATTTTGATATATAATTTAACTTATACCTTATACAATATATTTTTTATTATATTTATACATAATAACATATTACTTATTTATGAGAGAGTCACGTAATGTTTTAGTTCTAATACATTGAAGTATCTATTTGGAAAAAAAAACTAACTATTACAGGTCATTAAAAAGCTATTGATTTCAACAATCGTTTATATTTGATTAGAGTGTACACGATTTCATGACTTTAATGATTATTGTGCCCAGGTTTATTAGAATTTCGAATTAATGGAAGGCTAAACCTGAAGGTTTATAAACAGCTCGCTAGTTTTGCAACGAGGGTCACGATCTTTTGCAAATTGGCAAATTAATAAAATTTTATTGCCATTTTAATTCCACAAGCCATTTACAATCATTACAATTGCATATTTTTTTTTCGGTATGCCATTATAGTAACTAACTGACACAGTGAACTTCATACCATCATAATTTCTTCCGTAAATGTTTTCTAAATTTCGGAAAAAATCTTGGTTTAGTAGTGTACAGTCGCGGACAAAAAAACTTTTCCACCTTCTTTTTAATTTTCATCTAAACAAACCTTTTCTTTTTTTTTACGTGTTGGAATGCCTTTACGCACTTCGCTCCCCCTCCCCCCGCGGTGACAGGGGGTTCGCTTTGTGTGAGACTCCTGACTGACTCGCCAGACTACCCACTAAACCACCACGGTGTGCCACTCTGCGCCTGAGACGGGAGAGATCCGGGAACCGCTTTCTTACGCCATCCGGACCCCTCCCAGCTCTTCTAAATAAACCTTGTCTTAATAATTACGAATACATAGAAAAAAGAATTATCCAAATTCGTTTAGTTGATTAGAAGTTATGCAGGTACGTACATTTCGACGATCCGTTTTTATTTATATAGATTTTATATCAACATAGACAAATATTCGAATAATATGGTTCGTATATGTATATTCTATACTGCTTTCAGCTAAGAAACAGAAGCTAGCTTAACTAAGCAAAATAACTATTTTAGAGATAGCCGTAAGACTAGACACAATCGTATTAGTTGAGCTTGCTCTCGGAGTACAACAGATATAATCACAGGCTTGTGTCGTATAGGTATATATAAAACAAACTTTGGCTTAAAATCTTCATGCCATAGTTAAGCTAAAGCTTTTGTTGTTAAGCGTTCACGCTTCATTTGAATTCTTTGACGCAGCGGGGAACGAAAGTAAGTACGTTTTTATGAAGTCTTTAACCTTTAACTCTAAAACTGGTTTGTATTTTAATGAGTTAATACATCAATACATCATCGAGTAATAGCGACGGTTAATATCGACTCGCAGGTTTTCGCTTCTCATCACAGCAGGGGGCCGTCTCAGAGGATCCGACAACCCCCTGGTGGAAATAACCTGCCCCCTTCATTGTGCCTGACACGAAACACAGTCGTAATCGCACCGCAGCAGAGACATAAGCTTTTGTAACTACGCTTCACCGTAATACCATATCTGCGACTCATCGTACACTGTTTAAAGTTAAAGCAATTCATTTTGCATGTCATCGTTCAATAAAATAGTGTACAATAAGAAAGAAACTACCGCCTACACTATACGGTGCATTGGAACGCAACTTTTATAGACTAAAATATTTATATACATATTTTAGATGTCTATGACCATACTGTCTTGGCATGGCAACTTTACCGCTAAACAAATACTTGTGTAGTTGCTTAACAATCGACTATCTATTCTGACGTACCGTAAAACAGTAAACAGAACTCCCATGGACCATTACACGCAGAGTATTTGTAAAATAATCAAAATGTTGGCTCCGTTCACAAATGTTTGCTAGAAACTCGTTAAGTTTGTGATTTATTTGACGTGATGTATGCGCAATCGTTTGATAGCACGGCTTTGTATACCACTTCTAGTCATGATTTAAACACAGCTCGAGTGGTAAGCCACCAATGCAACCAATGGGAACCAACACTTATCAATAAAAAACATTAGGTAAACATGCTTGCTTAAGCAAACCGATTATCAAAATAATATATTCGAAAGTTGTTAGATATTCTGTTTTATTTGCACTCGCTTTTTCTTAACATAACAATAGATTTATTTTTTTATTTAAAAAAAACAAACATATTAACTGTTAAGTGGTAAAAGAAGTCTTGCTTCAAGATTTAGGAAACGATGTTGATTTTAAATTTAGTATAATATTATATAGTGTTTGAGCGGAATGTTTACATTGAAAATGATAAAGACCACCCGGCTTTGTATGAAGGCATACATTCGGTGGGCCCGTTTTGTGCCAACAGCAGTTGGTTTGCCTCAGAATAAACAGAACAAGGCAAACAAACACTCGATCGGGGAAAGCGGTCGCATTTGATTTTTATTTTTGCTCTCAATAGGCAAAAAGCAGTTAACGATTTAATACAAAGAGGAGTACCGAAGCTTTTTTGTCGTGAATGATTCACGTAATCTTGTTTGTGGGTAAATAAAAATTATCATCAACCATTACACTAATAATTTACGTTTTTGATACCTTATTGGACAACGTCCAATAAACAAAATAATACTAAGTTTTCTTTTCGTCAATATTCTATGATATGTAATTCTATGTACTCACAAAAAACCACTAGTTACTCAATTCTATTACGTAAGTTGTCTAAAAGATCAATATTAAAAGGTCGAACATTAATAAAAACGACCATCATATTTACAACTCATTTATATGTCTTAGGAAAGAAAAAATAAATAAGTTCTTAAGATTGCTTAAGGAGTTTCTGTTATACACGATCACTCACGATGTGAGTAGATTTAACCTTCCTGGGTCTCTTAAATTTGCTTGTATCACTTGTTATGTTTATCCAAGTTGTATCTATCGAGCAAACACATGTCATACATCTATAATTAATTATTTTTTGTGGCAACGTAAGAGGCTAATGGCTCTTACAGGTATACATTAGAAGCTTTATGATGAACATGAGAAGCTGCTTTTTAATTTTATGTTTTATTATTGAAGTTGCAACTAAATATAAATGTATGATTCTAAAATATTTAAATATTTCAATAAATATATATTTACATAGATATTTTATAAATACATGTTTGCTATCCGTAACTTTTAGTTTGAAATTACTTTATACTTAACTACAGTGTATATCTAACTTACAAAACTATTTCATACAAATCTCAAAAAAGTAACAAACTGTAGAAGACCTTCTACTCTCTACTAATAATCATCAAATATTTATGGATAGAAACTGAAAGCTACTACTTAAGTAGAACGAAGAAAAACAAACGCGTTCAAAACAGAAATATATATCACAAGTTTGAAGCCATCAACAAACTATCACGCCTTTAGGAGTTCCCAAGTTCCTCACTAACGACGTTATCATTGTCGGAAAGGAAAACCGTCAGTTTGGAAAGCCTGAAAATAGAGCGGGGAGACTAGACGAAAAAATTCGTTTCCGACTGTTCCTCGTACACAATACGACCACTTTACCACCATACTTTAAATACTGTCACAGTATAAAAAATATAGCAGGACAAAAAAATTGTTCGAAACACTTGTTTTTATAAATAATTTTGCTAGTCTTGTAGGTGTAGCTTCTAGGGATTGAACCTTGACTTTGAACAGCGCAAACAGGTAAAACAAGTTTGTGTTTTTAGTCATAATTATGCATATTAACCACCGTACAATAACGAATCGATAATTTTAAGGACTGTGTCTGATAGGAATATTAGGATATTTTTATTATTTAACTAACAATTAAAGTGTTTGCCTTTCGGAAAGTTTGTTTGATTTCTTTTTTGTCTAACAACTTGTTTTATCTCTACATGTAATAAAACATGACGTTTTAATATCAGCGATAATTACTGTAGCGTTTAGTTAAGAATGTTGAAGAAACCGTTATTGCAAATAGACCTACAGATTTATTATTTCCTGCTAATTTCTCAGATAGATATATATGTATGCTTCTTCTTCGTTTCGGGTCTGGACAGCATATACTTGTCTTTATAAAAGGAGTTTCGAATAGCAGGATAAACCAAATAGAATCAGTTAAGAATATAAATTAACAAAAAGGCTAGGGTTGAATGTGTAATGAAAACTGGAACGAGTTGAGAACGAAACTGGAACGAAATTACCTAGTTGGATGAGATTCAGTGGGATGAAGACGGGATAACTCGATATTTACAAGTTTATCGGTTAAATAGACATGATATTGACGTGAAATAACTTCTCATATACACAACTCTAAATCTACAACTTAAACTGCACAGTAGTGAAAGCACCCGAAAGCACCCAAATTTTCCCAAACTGAATCTAAATCGATATCTAAATAGATATGAGACGATATCCATTTGTTGCATAAATCACTTGAATATTGCTATTTAATGCTGAACAATTTTTTTATTGATAATACATTTATCATGACCAACGGTCGAAATATAAAGCAATATTTTTATACTGTGTCTGTTTATACTATGGTATATCTGTAAGGTACCCGACTTGCGATCCCCTGTCGTGATACCACGCACGGCACAACTGATGGTACGATGTGCCGCCCTATACCTATTTGTAATTTACTTAAAAATATGGTGGTAGATAAAGTCAGAGGGTTCTTGGCGGCTAATTCGCTTTTGTTACGTGTCGGTTAAAAGCGTTCAGAATTTGTTATACACGTTTAGCCTTCCCTATTTAGTAGTTACCAAATCGCTAAGCATTTTCATTTTACCAAATGAGATTTTAACGGCTGTTTAAACAGAAAAAGTGGGAAGGCTTCTTCTAAGTGCTTACTTAATGTTATTTCAAATTTCATGAAAATGATTTGGCCTAAGTATTCTCACACAATGTAATACGAATTATAGACTTTAATATAAAAAATACAGTTAAGCAATAACATTTTGAAAAAATTAAACAATGAAACACACGGGAATGATTTACACAACCTCAATTAAAATGTTTTTTGAAAGGTGCACGTACGTTAAAATTGGATTTTAGTTGAAAATTCTACAACAATAATGGTGATTAAAGAAAAGAGTGTAAGGAATTAATAATTACCAAATTATAAATTCTATACACTCAAGCGCTTCTAACGAGCGCTTGTCTCAATTTAACTCATAACTGTGTTTCGTGAGCGCAAATAAAAAACATTAAGCATTCCATTTTATATTTTTTGAAAGTATTTACAGATATTCTGACGAGTAAACATTATGATGAAATTAAATTTAAAACTAATAAAAGAATATATAATTAATAAGTATCTTGTTCTAATTGCTAATACAGAAGAGATCACAATTTAGTAACTATTGGTGTAACTTTTTGAGTTCATTTTAAATCGAAAGTCCATTAACAATAATGCCTTTAATTCACTTTTTAAAACGTTTAATGGAACACTAAATTAGTACCCAACATAATCGGTTGTCTACCACAGCTCCCAGGGGTTTAAAAACGGGTTCCGCTTAAAATTAGTTTCGGGAATATCCAAAACTTTTGGGTTGCATCCCTATTGTATCCGGGATTAATTTTAATGGAAGTATTACTTCCTTATCATATTTCACTGTACTGTGAAATGTCACCATTAAATTTTACATAATTTTGCGCAAGAGAAATTCTTACGTAATTTCATTGTGCGTATGTACATGTATATTATTATATAACACATACCCAGAACTTTCACTTCATGTTAATAAATAGTTAAATGATTAAAGTATCTACTTATTTAGAATAAACATATTTGAAAAGGATTATAAACCAAAAGTAGAGCCGTGTATATTTTAAAATGCCAAATATTTGAGCCACGTACAATATTGTTATTTAGATCTACCGAATTGGCAGGAGCTCATCATTCATAGTCACCATATTCCCATCAATAATAAATAAATATTTTCGGACATTTAACACACAACGCCATCTAGTCCCAAACTAAGTAGAGCTTGTGTCATGGGTACTGGACAGCTGGTATAAACACATATATCCTTGTTTTTTTTTGTAAATACATATATATTATACATACATAACACCTTAACTCCGAAACAAATATTTGCAGATCAAACTCACACTCAGCAGTCGCGGACGGTACCAATACGCCATTGAGGCAGTCCAAAGTACCTAAATTCCTTACGAGGAACGTATTCTGCTGGCAAACTTACAAAATTTTAGATTTTGAACTCAGTCCCTAATAAAAGGTAATTGTAATTTGTTAACAAACAAACAATTGTTTGTATCTCGTTACAATTCCCTGAACAATTCCGTAAATAAATCTTAATAAAAACAATTTTATGGCCGTAGACAAAGCGAGTATTAAGCGTAGTATTAGTCATGGTGCTCATTGTGTTATAAATCACCGAAAAACAGGCACCTTGGCCTGTGCGTGACAACACGAAGCCACGACAGCTAGGTAAGTCCATACAACCGATGTCATAATTTTCTGTTCATTTCTTTACTTGCGCTAGGTTCATATTAATTGCCTACAAAGTATATAGTAAAAACGTCTAGGCTCCGTAGATAATTTGCTTTGCAAGTTAACTTGTGATTGGATAGAAATTTGCAAATGCAAACACATTTTAAGCTACGACGTTTAATTTTTTTTAAAATCGTACTTATATGCAAAAATATTCTATTTGAACGCAAAATGGCGTCACGACGTACCTAAATAAGTCATTGTCATAATAAATGAAAATTTCTTGGTGTCGAATAACTCAAACGTTGTAAGCCTTCTTGAGGCACCAACGATAAAGTTAGCCGTGAGTATTAAATGGCATTACAAAATGCTTCCACAACAAAGTTATTCAAGAAATTCTTCTTGAATTAAAGCCATGATTTTCTTTGATATCTTGTAGATAACTGATGATCCGCAAGGGGACTTACACCTGGAGTGGAAAACTGGAAATTGGGAACTGTAACTCAACAAGTATTGGGGGAAGAAAACTCCGTAGACCGCCATCTGTACGCCTTATCTACCCCCATAAATATCGCACGGCACCGTACGAACGAGTACGAATTATGGCTCCAGAGGTACTTTCAGTCCTCGCGCTGTAATGGATAATTCATGCACCCTTCGGGTCGATTCCATAATTTTCCAGACATTTTTTATAATTATTATCCAATGTTCGTGACTTTGGAAGTGCAGATACCGTTAGTAATAAAACGTCTAAGTTTGGTCAAATTTATTTTTAAAAAACTCAAGATATTTAAATTGGGTTTAAAAAAAATACTTTTTAACATTAAATTACATCATTTATGTCTTATGAGTATATTTTATTATAAAACGAAGGTATTTTAAACACACAGTTTTAATGATTTTTCAACAATTGGCCAATATGTGAGGTCTTGGTAATTATAAAACATCCGGGTTCACACTTACATCCATTTAATTAAAATGGCGGTTGTGTTGTAATATGTACTTTAAAATAATATTACAAAAAGTAATAACCGTGAAACAAAATTCAATTTCTGTGGAGTTCTAAACACATGTACCTCTAATCTAATGAACACACAGTGAAATGCATGAGAGTCATTAAAGAAGACGAAGACTTCACAGAGCTCGGGGAGTTAATTCATAGACGACGATATTGCCGTGCTTAACAAATGAGTGCAAACCTGTTTATTGTTATCGGTTAACAAGGAGGAAAGTGTCACATGAAAACCCACGCCTAATTGAATGTGTTCTGGTATCAATAATCACTGGACTTGGATAGAACCTTCTATTCGGGTGGGCGAATCAGGAATTACGAGAAAATTTCATTAAACCACTTTGCTTTATGTACCAATCCACCTTCTTAAAGATGACTAAAATAGCAGAATTGATAACAGGTTTAAGCGAATACGTTACGTATCATGTTCATAGTTTCAAATATTTTCAAGTATCGTATCGTGTTTGTTCTTTTTAAATTATTTTTTATATAGATAGATATATATATATATATATATATCTTGTGTATCTATACATCTATTTAAATCCTTTTAACGTGGGAGAGCCACGCTTCGGCATGAATGGGCCGGCTCGACCGGAGTGATACCACGGCCTCACAGAAAACCGGTGTGAAACAGCGCTTACGCTGTGTTTCATCGAGTGAGTGAGGATACCGGAGGCCCATACCCCAAACCAATCCCCCCTAGCCCCCCCACCATCCCCTTTCCCCCAAGGCCGCCATAGTGTGGGTCACCATGCTGCATTGTTCTTTTTCGCATTGAGGATGGTGACCACCACTCTTGGATTCTGCTCATGCTTTCCATCAGGCACGGCAGAGTCATTTTGGCAGCTTAAATATTAAAAAAAAAAAAAACAGAGTTTATTTAACCTCCGTTGTTTCTACAGCTATTTGATCGGGTTACAAAAATTAAAACCATTATTTTGTCATTAAATATAAACAAAAAAATGATGTAAAATCACATAAAGCCAATAAAGCTTATGCTTAAGAATGACAGAGAGACGATTGAAGGTTTATTCTCATTTTTATCAAATATTTGTCACTTCTGGTGTAGTAGTTTGTTTAATATGTTTTGGTTGTAACATAAAAGGTGTTAGGTGTGCCTCCAGTATCAACAATAAAGTGGGTGTACTCGTAACTGAACAAGTTAGTAGAAGGAAGACTACTGGCACAATACAAACACTAAACGGTGTGTAAACCAAGAAGTAAAATCAACAAAGGACATGAACTCAAAACTTTGAATTGCGTAACCAAAATTATTTTCTGAACTTATAGTTCACTTACTACATAATACAATATTTCGATCGATTTCATTACATTTTAAATTATCAACAAGAACTTTCGTAACTTGTAACCTAAATACGAACAGGATTGCTTCATGACTTTAATGCCTCATTGAATCAAAATTGCAGTAATGTTTATGAACGTAAATGGTTCTTGAACTACATAACACAGCTTTGTCACCAATTATAATTGTCTTTGAGTAAAATATTTCACGCTGTTGAACAGCGTTTTACTTCAACGAAATTAAGGTATAATATTCTTCATCACTATTCCTATTAGTGTGATATCTATACAATAATTGGCTAGGGCGCTAAATTTTGAGTGTCATAATAGGTATTTTAGAGTACAGTACAGTAAATTTCGATTTTGAAGTCGAACCATGTAAAATTTACTGTACTCACAGTTAAAAACCTTCAAAATTAGATTAAATTTTGTGGTTTTCCCGGTTAAGTTTGAAACTTTAGAATATATATTTAGGAAATGTCTAATCCCACTATCTTAGTTTTCTTTTAAATCCACTGATACAAAACATCGATCACTCCAAAAATATTTTGAAACACCTTGACATATCCAACTTTATAGGCACAACCAAATAAGTCTTATTACAATGTTTTAAGATACTTTTTTGTATAAAATATGCTCTTCACTTTTCTACAGACAAAACCTTTCAACACCTTATACCTACCATTTTTACTCTTAAAATAAATTTCCTTTGTCGCTGCCAATTTAAACCAGGAGGTGATTTTAGGTCCTAGCAAATTTGATACATCACATTTACTTAATCTTGTTATACCTCATAGAATTAGCAAATACTATACGTCTTGTTGCAATGTAAATCTATATTAAAGAGAGTGCCTAGTTTTTGAAACAGGATTTCTGCTGTTCTGAAGAAAGATAAGGACACGGTAACACAAACAGATTAGTATTTGGTGACTAAATTGTAAGTACTTACTACTTGCAATGAAAGCAAACACATGATGACGTGATATTTTTAAGCAGCAGTGAGTATTACTTAAGTAAAACACCGTCATATTTACGTAGTTTCAAAAGTTTCTTGCTGTTACTTTAAAATATGTTCGTAAACTTAAGCACTTTAGTACATCGCAAGTATTTTAAAACACGTGAGCGGTAAAATATTTAACCTTACATTCTTAAAGTTTTATAGTCCAGTCATCTGTTTATTAACTAATAAATACAAAGCGGTCTACCATCCTTTTATGAATATCGTATAGTATGTAAGACTATGTAATTTTTACGTCAAACCTTTCCATGAAAGTGGTTACCGTTTGTGCATAAGTAATGATCCTAATCATGGCCCGCGCTCCTCAATTTCATTTATGTACAACAGCTAACATCCATTTATTACATCCTTGTCACTCCAATACCGCGTATAGCCAGTCCCACTCAATTTTTCTCTGTCACCCTGAGTCTTGACTTTGGGACACGAGAGAGGGCTCTTTACTCTCGGAATTGCACCGTAGGGGAGTGTTGATTAATAAAGAAAATAAAAATCCTGAAGACGAGAGTTCCTGATATGATTTAGAGAAGGCACGTTCGAGTTTGTATATGGAATGAATTCTGATTTTTATTCAAAGTGAATATGAAAATTTATAGAATATTATATTGATGGCGTGCCTCTTAAGTGAAGCTCCGGTGATTGAAAATAGTACCATTATGAACAAGGATACACTTCAACGTTACTTGACTGTAACTATAGTATACCAGGCACTTTAAACCAAGTGTATCATATAGACAATGTGATACATCAGAATGGTTATAATACTTCTCATACCGCCCTAAATAATTGGAACACTGGCACCTATGTTGATATTTAACTTGTACATTTAAGGGTCATAGACCTATTATTAAAGGATAAATAAAGGCTGTTGACGTTGATGGGTATCCGATAAGTTACAATAATGTGGCTAAAAGATTGTATAATATTATTGATTGTTTAATATCATCCATATCCATCATCATCATCCCAAAAAAAAACAAGAAGATCTTTTAATATTTTATTGTATGATGAAAAAATATTTTCATGATAGTTAAGGTTTTTTATGGACTAAGGGGCAAGCGAACAGCCGTATCGCCTAATGGTAAGCGATTATCGCCGCCCGTGGACACCGGCGGGGGTTGAAGAAGGTGTTGGGGTATGGGCGTTCGGTCACAATCACTCCGTGAAACACAACGCAAGCGCATTTGAAGCGCGTTTCACACCGGTTTTCTGTGAGGCAGTTGTGCTGAAGCATGACTTGCCCACGATAAAATAATAAGATATTGCGGTGGTATAAAATAAAATGCATTTAAAATTAAACGCGGATATCAATGTAAAACAAGGTTGCCAAAGACTAATAAATATTATTAATGTTGATGTTCGGATACATTATATATTTTTTTTTATTCTATCTTAATGATTTCTTTTTCTACATATCTAACATTTGCATAAAGAATTTTAATATTTGTATAGAGAATTGGAAAACACCTAAGTTTCGCTCATTTCAAGTAATGCTCAAACGTAATATTCTCTTGTGCATTCATATTTGCATAGCTTTCTTTTTTCAGTCTAAACACAAGTAAAATAATTTACTGTTTTTTGTTCACTAAAAGAAAATTTTAAAAATTGAAGAAAGAGAAGCAATGCAGATTGAGTCTTCTTAAGCTATCTATCCAATACCCATAAACGAGCAATTCATTTATATATATATAACCCGAATCTCGGAAACGGTACCAACGGTTTTTATGAAATTTAGTATGCAGGGCGATTCGGGGGCGATACATCGATCTAGTTAGAATTAATTTTTAGACAATTTATCAGAAATCTGGTACTTTTCTTTAAATAAGCACCATGTTGCAAGGGTATCACTAAAACTTAAACACTATATAATTGGTTTATGTTCTAAACAACTTCAGTTAATTGTGCATTTTAAAGTAATTTTCTTTTAATCTAAAAATAATTAATAAACAATATTATTACATCGCACCCTATCACTTTCCATTAATTAATTTCATTGCAGCGTTCAAAATGTCTTAATCTTTTCAACAAAATTATCCCATAGTTCCATAGAAGCATTTATTAGTTTGAGTCGAGTCATCCAACACCTGGTGTGAAATGCAATCAAGTTTAATTATTATGGGTATTAATAACGAGGGTGCACTCTAGGGTGAGGTGAAGCCTGTTGTCATGGCAACGCCCTCCAATGGACACAGCCTGCGAGTGCCGCTCTCCTAGATACATACATGTTTACTTATTTATGAGTAAAGCTGATTATTCGTGTAATTGTACTATTCTTCATGTACCGGTAATGATATCAGAGGCTGGTGATGTTAAGGGAATCGCTTTTGACATAAGGTTTGCACTTTGAGACTTCCTCTTAACATTAGATGCGTCATTTTGATAGCCTTTTCGGTAAAGACCTGCTTTTACTTATTTTATATAGTACTATAATATTTGATTCGAAATATTTTGGTTGATATTTTATTTTGTGGATTTTAGATCTAATTATAAGCTGATTCCAAAGAAGCTTCTTCGCATTGAATAAGTTCAGTGGGTAAATTTTTGTCAAACGATATAATTTCTTTTATGTCACAATAAATGTATTACGTTCTAAATAGATTAAAATATTCTTATACCTAATATCTAAATCCTTAAAGCCCTTACATTTCTCACAGATAAAATTTACATACACACACAATACGTTTTCTAAGAGATTTGTTCTTCAACTGCGATTCCTTCAAATTGAAATAGGCCAAATAAAATCACTGCTTATCCTGCATTTTAAATTTTTTTATAAAATATTCTTTCCATTGTATGTTCCTGAAAATAGTCATCAGGGATTAATGTAAAAGAAAATAGCTTTTTACTATTCTACAAGTTTCGCTTAGAGGAAAATTTTGTAAATTAAGTACGCGGTCTATAATGACGTAAATAATTTTTAATAAGAAAATGCCACGGGTAATATCAGGGTGAAAACTTGCATACTCATAACTGCAATCTCGACCCTTATCAAGCTAAATTGGGGTTATAACTATGTTCCCGGGCTTAATTAGAGGCGGAAGTGTAGCAGTATATTAAAAATAAAACCTTTTATATTTCCCTCCAGCCATTAGTTTGGGAAAACTATTAATTGGACTGGTTTTAATTAGTCTTTAGTTCAGGACAATTTAAAGTACTAGTAAACGTAGTAAAAATTTTCAACTAACGATTTTACATGCTCATTTGAAGTTTTGTTATTATGTACCTAAAGTATATACGAGAGAGAACAACCCATAATGTCCCATTGCTGGGCTCGGGTCTCCTCTCAGGAGAGGGTTAAGGCCATACGTCCCCACGCTGGCCAAGTGCGGGTTGGGGACTGGCAAGAATACGTTGTGGCTGCGTAAATCTTGCCGTTGGATGTTTTTAAGCCGCCCGAAGGCCTCCAACTAAGCTTCACGACTGTTATCGTATGATAAGAACCGGGACCGACTGCTTAACGTGACCTCCGAATCACGGAGACGCTCATGGTAACATGCCACCAGCGGTCACCCATCCAGGTACTGACCGCGCCATCGTTGCTTACCCTCGATGATTGTTTCTAATCACCGAGTGCAACTGGGCTATGAGCGAAAGTATATATACTTAATATATTTTGAGAAAATAAGCCACTATCATAGAAAAGTAGGGGATTCTGAAGTTGATAAGCATTTGAATTAAATAAGATTAGGAAGTTAAGAAATGTAGTGACATAACTGACTGTAGAGTTAATGATAAAATCAATTTTAATATTAGCCAAGAATAAAAACAGGTTGTTTGGCTGCTTAATGAAGTATTTGTTATATTTTTAGAAATCCATATTCATGCTGATGATTTATTCGAAAGAAATTCTGTTAGTCTATCTGTTACGCTTTCACGGCTAAACCGCTTGAAACCCAATGAAATTTGGCATTTAGATACTTTTATTCTAGATAAAGGATATAGAGTTTTTCTTAACCTCGATAATCGACAAGTACGTGGGCGGAGCCGAGGTGAAAAGTGTAACAAACAGGTGCTTGTTCACCTGAATTTTCGGTGTAAATATACCTGAGCACTCCTAAACAATCACCGAAACTCAAGTTTCTAACATTCTTATACAGAAATTTTAATGTGACAGGATTATGCAGTAAGTGTTCTTAATTCGTTGGACAAAGTACACGTAAGTGATTAAGCTTTCTTAGAAAGCATTAGTCTCTCAAAGAAAGCAAGCATCGCCATCTCGGACACACTAATTGGTATTTTATTGCAATTACACCCACGAGCCAGGTTTCTAACAAAATCTATTTTGCTTGAAAGTAAAGGCATTTGTGAAAGGTTATCCTAATGCTGTTTCTTTACTTTTTTGATAGTATTTAAACTATAATTAATGTAACTATGAAGATAGCGTTTAAGATGTTTTAGATCACTTAGCATTCTAGCTCAATCTGTAGTTTAATGTACCAGTTAGATGATCTCAACCAAGAAAAGCTACAGTATATACACAAAGTAATATTAAAACAATAATCTTGAAGAATAACTTTGTAAGTTCGAATCGTGATGTTTTGTTTGTAAACTAACAATATAGTATTTCTATAAATTCATAAAATTTAAAGACAGAAAAAAACGATTTACTGTATAAAAAGTAAGTAGATATTAAAGATCGAAATCCAAAATGTTTACCAGATTTTTTTTGTATATATTTGTTTACAGACCGGAACTGGGGCCGTGGTAATTCAGTATTTCCTAACATTTAATTTAAACCTTTATTGGTATTTTAAATCGGTGTACCGGTTGAAGTGTTAACTTTACAATTCATTTGAGATGGTTTACAAGCAGTTCATGAGTTTATTGCACACTAAAGTATTTTTAATTGTGCTTCTTTAAGCTTGTGTAAGGCAATCAGAGTCTTAAAATCGTTATTGCTCAATGAAAGTCTCATAAAATTAGGTTAAATGTACCTATTTAGAATTTACAGTATTAGACTTTTTGTATTATCTGGAAAAAGAAAGCTTTACTTCCATATAACAAAATAATTTATCAGTACTCGATATATTTACGGCTTTTAAATGAGGTCTTGTTCCAAAGCTTGCAATTACTATACGGATACAGAATTTTCCTCTATACGGATACAGAAATTTACTTAAGTAAATTTAGTTCATGAGCAATTGCTTTTCCAAAGGACAGACTTTGACGCTGTGTTGTAAAACTGTAATTATTTGCTGAGAAAAGGAAAATGTGTAAGATTAAATTGAGAGTACGTCTTACACTAATGTTGTAACCAAGCGTTATTATTTTAAAAACTTCAACCACCTTTCTAACGTGAGTGAGCCACGGTTAGACACAAATGGTATAGGCTCGGCTATAGTTACATTGCGCTCTAAGAGAAAAGCGGTGTTAAGAAATTCTTGCTTTTTTTACCGAGTAAGAGAGGTTAAGAAAGTAAATTTATTCCCCTCGCTTTAATTCGAGAAGGGGGTTAAGAGACTCGTGGAAAGGAGGGGGATCATCGCACTTTTGACTTTTGAATTACAGGTTACCTTACCATCAGGTAATCTGCCTGATCATTTGGCGTCTTTAGCTGACATGCTATAAATGTAAGTGAAAAGAAAAAAGTAACATGTGTATTGGAATGATGTCTCTCAACGCTACAAGAGAATAGAGCCATAAGTGTTTGTAGAAAGAGGTTCAAAACGAAACACTTGCATCTTGCCTAATGGGGCTGATCATGAAAGTGTGCCGCAGCCCGACGGTTTACATTATGAATTCGCATATATACATCTATACCAACTAAGTTTCAATGCACGATTTGAGAATAGTATTTACTAGGATAAATATTATTCTTACATTGAACTTTATGATTACTAGGGTAAATACTATTCTTGATCAGTAGAAGTTCAATGTGGGGTACATTAGATACCTCTGAAGTGTAATTTTCTTTGTATGAGGATGTCATTCTAAAGTTATCACTACAAGAAAGTATTCAATTTCAATCGGAACTCTCAAGGATAATAAAACGGCATACATATACAAAGTTCACCGCTCTGTGCAAACCACACGACACTCTCAGGACCATTATATAAGAGAATAATAACCGCGGTACTGAGACGAAAATGTAGTAAACGTTCCGTAATAAACTCTGTCATAAAAAGAAAGTTATATAGAACATAATCACGACGTTTATGCTCACGATGCTCATCCATTCGCTAGTGGCCAATATAAGTGAAATGTGCGAAACCGATTACAAATTGGTTGGATTTACAACAGTTGATACAAAGTACTATATTCAATTACCAAGGAAGTCTGAAATCAATCGGTATTGTAAACACTGCTTTATAGAAGATACAAATAATTTATATTTGCAATGCTAACGTATCATACTTTATGCAATATCTTTTTCAGTTAGAACTTGTGATATACGAGCAATGTATTGCCTCTTTTATTATGTTTTATTTCTCGTACGACACCCAGTTTCGCAAAATACTTTTATGTTTGGAAGTATAATTTTATATTGTAAGATCCTGTCAAATAAGTATATCAATTTATTATTTTGTCTTAGATTTGATACCGTTTTACGCAATGATCTGTATGGGTTTGGCTTTTTTTTCGAAGAATGGAACATTAGTCAAAATCAATTAAGTTACAATCTAACAAAAACAAGAATATAATTTTGACAAATTAGAAACCCCTACCTCATCGAATTGCCAATAAAAGTATTTTATTTTATTATTAATCTTGTCCTACTTTTGAATTGCTATAAAGATACGTTCATACTGATATTACCCAGAACCTGTGTAACAAATTATAATATTGCATACATATATCGTTATCGAAATTGGAACCAAAACAATATCAATAAAACTCAGTTAAAAATGTTTCCAGTTTAATGAAGCTGGTTTTATAAAGTACAAATTACATTTCGATACAATATAGGAATCCTGTTTCAGTATAAAATGATATACAACTGCGATTATTTTAAAAAATCCAATTAGAATTTTGTTATTCATCCGAATGATTAATTCACTACACACAATAAATACGTTAATGATAAAATTGTATAAGGATATCAAACATTTCAAATATTTACATAAAACGTAAATTTGAATACGAAATTATACTATATCACAGTCACTAGAGAAAGATGAAACCTAATGCCTACTTTACGTTAAATAGCAGTCTATTCGTAAACACATTCACAAGAACTACATCTTCAAAGCCTGCTATCACAACGCCGCGTAATGGTACAATTTTGTCAAATTATTTCATTCGTCTATCCTTTTATTAACGATAGATATAATCATTAACAATTGGAAATGATTTTATTTCTTTTAATACTATTGATTGAAACTGATCAACATTACTCGACGATGTAACAGATATCAACCATATTACATTATTCATAATATACAAAAACCTTTTATTTATACATTTGTACAATTCACTATAAAGTAATATTGCTTGTATTACACACTAGTGATATAAATTTACAAATTAATTAACTTCGATACGTATGTCCTGAACAACCTGAAGTCCCTGAGTGATTGGTGAATGCATGCATTTCGCGATATGGAGATTCTCTGTAGACAATACATGTTATATTGAGTTAGAAAAAGTTTAAAAAGGGGTAATAGACTTTATGATCTTTAAACAGAAGTAATGTTAGCAGAATAAATATGATATGTCATCTTATCATTCTTACCTTTCGTAAGGTGGTGGAGGCAATATATCACATAAGTTCATTCTACAATCTTGATCGCCCCGTCTTTCACTTGCATATCGCACTTCTTGATTATTTTGTCTAAAAGTATTTTCCCTTCCAAGCCAATGCCACTGTGGATAGTCATATTCTACTTCTGCCATAGCCCATTCTTTGTTAGCTTCGTGATGACTCGAAGATCTCGAATGATTTGTTTTGCAAGATGGACAATCTTCTATTGACATGTCTTGCATTTCATCGTCGTTTCCACATTTTGTCATTTCGCTGTAGTCTTTTGTTAATGTGGAGCTACTGCTCCTGCAGCATGTCGAACATTCTTCATTGGAATATTGATTACTATCTCCAAATGATCTGACCATGCTGTTGTCATAAGATCCAGGACTGACGGCGCATTTCATGCATGAGTCTTCTGCGTCTGTGTGACCCTAAAACAGGACATTCTTTATGACTTTGAGAGAAAGAGAGAAAACTATTAATGTTACAGAGTGAATATAATATTACTAACCTGGTAATTTAGTTCAGTATAAATTGCACTAGATGCATAGGGCTCTGTCTGTATTCTTCTTTGCATCTCTTCTTGAATTGGATTCATAACATTCGTATGTTGCGGAAGACTGTACTCAGCTTCCATAGCCATAGTACCTATTGAATGACCACCTGTAATTTCCCATAGAATTCAATGGCGTTCAAGTGCTTTTTATAAACCTTTATTTTCAATAAATGTACAACATATTCTTACCATGCAAAAGGTTCTGGTGGCAGTTTAATATTTCTATTCTAGGTTCATTAGAACCTTCAAATACAGGCCTTTCTCTTAACCAAACCGCCTCTTTACCTAAAAGACACTGTTGCGCATTAACTATAGCTGTGCCTGCAATAAATAATAATACTAATATAGTAGTCAGCAGACATTATATATTTATATAAACATCTGCAAACATTTGACATATGAACTTAAACGGTTACCAGTTGTGTTCTGATTTTTTCTCTGCTTCGTTTGTTTTCGTCTAATATAAACGATAATGCCGGTTCCAACTAAGATTAATAGTAGTAAAGTTAGACATAATGCTAGCAGCCAAGTTTCTTGTAAAATAGATACAATCGCTTTATCTGTTGCTGGTTCAGTTCTGAAAATAATAGGCTAATCATTTCTATTGCATTCCTTCACTCCTTATTTCTAAAAGGCGACAAAAATTACGTACTGCACATAGTGCCGCTGAGATAATGTTGGTAGCATGTGTATATGAGCAGGCGCACTGAAGGGACCGTGACCACGTCGCGTGACAGCAGCGGCCCGAGCGCTGTACCTTCCTCCCGCGCGCAATGAACTTGCCGCTGCTGCACGAGTACGTGCACCCAAAGACATCTGACCTACTACTCGACCTCCAGTACTTCCACCCACTCGGACTTCAATCTAAAGCAGAGAATCAATGAATAAAATATTCATATCAAAAAATAGTGTATAAAATCATGAAATGATTGCTACCAACCAAATATCCAGAGAGTTCACCGTTCCATGTATGCGGTGGCGGCGGATCCCATCGAATCCATGCGGACGTTGCATTTATCACTCCAGCAGTGACACTTTGTGGTGGTTCTGACGGAACTATAGCACAATTAACAGATTAATGCTTATATTTTAAAAATTATTTGCATATACCTAATGGCTATTAGTTACTTAAATATACATACCATACTCATCCGTAAAACCACTTCTCATATTAGAAGGTTTACCCAATAATAACTTATAAAACGGCATTAGGAACACATTATATTGAGCATATGGTAATAAACCTGTTAGGACATGACTAGATGAGCCACTGTTGTGAACTGTAGTCATTGAAAAATTTTCGAATTTCTTGAATTCAACTAAGCTTTCCTTATAAGATACATTAAAATGCTCATAATTTTCTACCAGTACATATTGTTTGTTAAGGGATGTCCCATTGAACCATATTTTTACACCTTCTAAATATTCATTGTAATCTGTCAGAACCTGAAACAAAACATTTTCACTCAAACATCAAATAAAAATAGTAGGTAAACTTAAATATTTACATAGATACTTACATCCCAAACAATTTTAAGAGTTGTCGCTGATGTTCCTTCAACTCTTCTTAAAGCCAAAACATCTTGCTGTAGATATCGACGAGCTTGCACCAACTCATACTGGGTCATTGGTGGATGATTCTGAGATTTAGTTAACTCTGGGTAGGGAGATGATGATTCTAAATCTGCATTAAAAGAATTCGCCTCTCTTCTTAACACCTAAAATGGAAAAGGCAGCCAAGTAGACAAGCTTTGTTCTGTTTTAAATATAATTTTTGTTGCATGGAGGCTAAAAAATAGAATAGATAGGAAAACTACCTGTAAAGTCGCTGTATGTAACGCGCTGCCTGCCGCACTTACAGCTACGCAAGTAAGTCGACCAGCATGTTGCGTGGATACTCTATCCAAGTAAAGTGATCCAGTACCATGAGTCGTTTTTGGAAACACTAGCTCCTGAAAAAATCTTATTTGAACAAACCATATCAATGCCTTAATCCAAGATGCAAAGACATTAGTTAGACTTACTTGAGATCCTTCCATAGTCCAAAAAACAATAGGTTGCGGTGAACCTTCTGCTTCACAAGGAAAGGATACCGCTTCACCTTCCCATGCTGTTTGATCTGAAGGTACCCGTGTAAAATGAGGTAGAGCTAAAATTGTTATTGCAGTTTAGACCAAACACGATTCACATTATTTTCAATTAATTAACTAAAGACATATTAACAAGAAATTTGCACTTACAATGAACAGTAAGTATAGCGCTGGCCATACTTGTCCCTGCCTGGCTTTCTGCTCGACATGTGTAAGTGCCAGCATCTGTAGCTACAACCCGGTCTATTCTTAAAGAACCTCGACGAATAATCGCATATGGTGATAATGCACCGCTGTCACGAGACCAAGTTACTGAAACATCGGATTCTGGTGATGCCTAAAAAAGTACTTGTTTGTAGTGAAATACTGACGCAGTCAATATAATCAAAATAGAGTTGACTTCTCACAAATATAATCAGACATAACAGAATGTGTGTTTTTACTGAAACACACATTTATAACATTGTAACTAATTATCAACTCGAATAAACATATGGTTCAGTTTTCCACATGGTAATTACCTGACAGTGAAATTCGACGTTCTGGCCTATAAGTGCCGTTATGTTATTAGGTTTCACTAGAAAATGTGGTCGTCGTAACACGAGTAATGTCGCAGGGCGTGATTGTCTTTCTCCAGCTACATTAGAAGCTATACATCTATATACACCACTATCGGTTGGAAGACTTTCTAGTATTTTTAAATCACCACTATTTCCTACCATAATCCTGGAACAAACATATTATTTCCATGTTATTACTGTTACAAATGGCTAAGGTTGTAAATTTCATGTAGAATTGCATGTTTATTCTCATGACTCGTAACTTATTCTTAAAACGAAACACATGGCGCCAGGCCTTAGGCTGATCGTTAAGTTGATGAATATGGCCATGCGAGAACGTTTGGTTATTTGGTTATTCTCACCATAAAGTTATAAATGTAAACTCAACTAACGATATAATTTGAAAGCATAATTGTAAACTAAAATAGCCTGTATTGTATCGTGCAAAATTAATTACCTCCCGTTAACTTCTACATCTAAACTTTCTCCGTCCTTAGTCCAGTGCACGCCTGGCTCTGGGACGCCTTTAGGAGAGGAGCACTCAAGTGTGGCGGGTTCACCACTTGCTACTTTGACATCTCGAGGTTCTGTTCTAAAGTCGTCTCGTAGAACTAAAATTAAAACAATCTCTAATATATATTTCGATCTTCAATCACAATTTCGATATTGTTCAGACATTTGCTCGACAAATATTTTAAGTTCCTTACTAGAATTTTCAAATGTTTAAAGTTCAAAATGTTTAAAGAAATAAATTATCAAAAGTTTACAGATGTAGAAAAAATTTTTTGACAATATTGTTTTTAAATTTTTATTGTTCAGACATTTGCTCGACAAATATTTTAAGTTCCTTACTAGAATTTTCAAATGTTTAAAGTTCAAAATGTTTAAAGAAATAAATTATCAAAAGTTTACAGATGTAGAAAAAATTTTTTGACAATATTGTTCTTAAATTTTTTTAAGTCCCTTTACAAATTAGTACTCATTGTTTTAAATTAGATTATACGTTCCGTAAACATTTAAGAACTTTCAGATGTAGAATAATATTTAATAGAAGGGTTATGCAATTTTCCAGTAATATTATAAACGTGTATAAGCTAGGAAGCAAAGACCTAACACGCAATTTTGGAATTCTTACCGGCTATAGTGAGCGTGGCGTTCTTACTGACCGCTTCGCCTACGGAATTGCGTGCGACGCACCAATACACACCCTCATCATTTTCCTTCTTGCCTCGCATAACCCTACAATTTAACGATTAAATGAATGTTGGCCATAATGTGTTTATTCCTTAATCCTATAGCGTAACAGATTTTATATGAGTCATTTTAAATACTAATTATCATTTTGACATGGTAGGCTTTAATTTTTTATTATATAAAAAAACATACGAAGTATTGACGGCGGTTTAGATTCTAAATAACTATTTTTTTATAAGTCTAATGAGATTAGCGACTGACTTTTAAACGTTATCTAGTAACTAAACGTTATACCTTTGCCTTTAATTAACACATCCAAAAAACTTAATTATTCGGGTGGTTTCAGTTAGCACACAAGTGTAAAAAACGAGATAAAAACTAAGTCAATGACTCCTATGATTCTGAATAGCAGAGCTGTCAGCGAAACTTATCTAATTGGTAATTATTTCTAACAATAATTAGGGAAACATAAAGAAAATACTGGTTTTCTCGCAAAGTCAGTATTCAAAATAAATAAACCTTGTATCTTTCCACATACTACAAGGATGAGATAAAAAAAAATGTCCATATTTACGCCATTGCCTAGTGCCATTGTCATTGTATTTAAACCGATTGGGTACGTTCTAACATTCTAATCTATTTTGTGAATTAGATAGGTAATAATAAGGATAAAAAGGATTATTATTTAAAAAAAAATAACTTAAATTATTTATTCGCCGTCAGATCATACCCTGACAAAATTGTCTTGAGAACAATATTTAATCTTTTGACTGCATCGGTGGCGCAGTGGTAGCGTATGCGACTACTGTGCTAGAGGTCTCGGGTTTGATTCCCGAGTCGGGCCAAATGTTTGTATGATCTGCAATCATTTGTTTCGGAGTTTGGGTGTTCTCTATTTATAATAATAAAAAAAAGTATAAATGTATCAATATCAGTTGTCTAGTACCCAAAGTACAAGCTCTGCTTAGTTTGGAACTAGATGGCGTTGTGTGTAAGATGTCAAAATATTTATTAATATTATCATTATTTATTATGATTCCGTTTCTTTTACTGGTTTCAAAAGTTATAAATATACACTGTATTCATTGATTATATTGACAAAACGTAATCTGAATGTCAAATGACTGATGACAATACACGCAATGGAATATTACGCGGCTTGAATGGTTTTTTTAACTTTTATATGTTTGACAAGTAAGCGTCACACTTTAAGTATATGGTTTTCAAAGTGTCTACAGTCATTTGACATTCAGATTACGTTATGTCAATATAATCCACGAATACGGTATATATTTATAACTTTTGAAATCAGTAAAAGACACGGTATTATATTTTTCTCAAGACATTATTTTGTTAGGACATGATCTGGTGGCCAATCAAACTTTTATAGTAAATATTTTTGTAAATCGATATCTTATTTATCGTTATTATTACATATCTAATCCACAAAATGTATTAGAATGTTAGAGCGTACCCAACGGCTAATAACATTTCAGATTACTTGCAAGTAATTTTATTGAAAAGCGCTTTAGAAATAATATACCTAGATAACACAAATCGTAACTTCATAATGGTAAGATAGACCTTACCTTATATCCAAATAATAACGAAACTGTTCATAATACAAATGAATTCAGTCACGCATCAATGATACAAATCCCTTAATCCCATCTTAACATACCCTAAGGCAATACAGGGGTTCTATTTTAGTCGAGACCACACAACAATTACTGAAGCGTCCCCACGAAGAAATTTCCCGTCGGCTACTTGCTTCAGGCAAACAAAACGATCTATCGAGACAATTTTACTCTAGAGAGGTGAGTTTTCCCAGGATAAATGTTTGATACTACTAGTTGAACTAATTGTTCGAAATGTTTAGTTTATAGCAACGGATGTGAATAAGTTATTATTTCTTTACTAATACGATAAATGGTCGGATATGCAAATCCGTGATGTTATGTCCTTTTAGCTCTCGTTCAGAAATAGGCTAATGCAAAACTTAGACTTCAATGTACTCCAGTTCTTCATATATATGAGTATTTTATTTCTGTTTTGTTAAACATATTAGCTCAGATAAATATTTTCTGATTTACTGAACCATTTCAGTGATACTCTAATTATTACACTAATGTTGGAAATACAATGCATACATGATGTATAAAGGAGAACTTATAAAAGGCCGATAGCTTGTGTTGACGTTTATTTTAATCTTTATTTTAATAGTTAACATTTAACGTTATAACTGTTTCATTTGTTTTCTGAAATCAAATTTATCTTTATAAAGCGGTAAAAAGCATATTCGTTAACTGTCGTAATTTAATATAGACCTGAGAAATCATGAAAATTCTATATTACAGAAAAATATGGAAAGATACGAGGAAAGAAGATCGAAAATAGAGTTAGGTAAAGATAGATCAGATAGATAAAAAGAATTGGTGACTTACCTGAGAAACAAAAGCCCGTCTTCAAGAAGAACCCTGTGGGGATGGTCAGTGGGTGCCAGAGGGGATCCATCTTTATACCACTGGATCGTCGGCTTCGGTTTACCTTCAGAGACGCACCGTAGAGTAGCAGGTTCACTTCTGCCGACTATTGTGTCTGCTGGATGCTCTTTTATCCGCGGGGCACGACTTTGGGCTTAGAACAAATTGACTTTGTGACATTCTAATTACATTTAAGACTCAAATAATATTTAAAATGCTAAATTATTTCAAAGTCTAATTAATAACTAAATCAGAAATCTAAAATAGTATTGTTAAAATAAATATTATTTAGCGTAGAAGTAATATTTTATATCTTAGTTAGTGAAAGTAATTTATTAAAAAAGAAAGATAATATAAAACACAATAATACCTAGTACAACTACAGAGATAGGTTTATAAGTCTATAAAGTCATTACCTCACGATATTTTAATTTAACATTATCAATATTTTATAATTAATAATATACTCCTTAATATAATGTAGTAATATAAAATTTTATAACTATATAGATATTAAAACAATTACAAAGTGCAATCGCACGGCTTAATTTAAAAGTTAATCAAAAACCTAATAACTAGCCTCCATAACTTCCACCAAAATAAATATAAAACAAACACAAGTAAAAATTTCCAAGCTGAGCTTTTATTTCTCATGTCCAAAAAACTTATTTTCTTTTTATTTCACCTGATTTCTTTTTAAAACTGTAATCATGTTCCAAAAAAGGACTGCCTTACTTAAAGTCGAAAATTTTAACTTACCTTTTATAAAGCACGGAAAGCTGAACAAAAGATGCAAAAGCACTATGCACTTGAACTGGTTCCATCCGAGATTATCTCTTTTAATTGGGCCCGCGATCATACTTGACACTACTGATTAACGTCACTTAACACTCAACTCATAGTTTACAGCCATGAAAAATACACACATTATAAATCATAGTAATCGCCTTAGAATATTATATATAGAGTGTTATTCATAACATTGTTGATTCTGTTTACTGTTTGCGGAGATCGCGATGTGTTTACCGCAGTGAGCGACACAACCTCCCCGTGCCGTAGGCTTAGGGTTACTGCCCCCCACTCTAGTGTCATTTCGCGCCGACTCAGTCGGTACCGGCTTTTGCATAGTCGAAAGCACAAGGAAAGCTTGATGATAATGATTTTCGTCGAGTGCAAGGGTGCAGTAATTTGTTTACAAAAAAATGCTTATTAATTTCATTGGCGGCACATTGATTTTAGTAAATAAAGTGAAGAATATTATGATAGACAGCTTCGTTGGTTTACAATATTTTATTTGTTTAGATATAATTCTTCAGGTAATGAAGTATTTAAATGAGTTTATTTGAAAAAGTACATTAGGAAATGCGATTTAATGAGTAGTGCGTTTGTCTTGAAATTTGTAGAAATCCTTGTTGTTTTGATTTAGTGGTCGAAGAAACATAAATTTCTAGGGAACTAATAGGTTTTAAGGTCAGATAGATCTCATACTAATTAAACTAGTTAGTTAATCGATTGGTTAATTACTTGTTTAATTTAATTCGTGTTTGTACCCGTTATGTAACATATATTTTAATGATGTGAATTTCATATAATTTATGAAAAACCTAGAACAATCGCTCCTCATAATATAAGGACTGGCCGTATGTTTAAAAGTATTGCCTTTATTTAAAAAAAATAACTGTATGAAACTTGAGATTTTTTAAATAATTTGGGACTGTGTTCAAATAAAGATAAAACGAATCAGAACATTATTGATTTAATTATGTAAAATACACAGCATCTGTACATGAATCATCAAATAATGTATACATACCTATATAGAGAAAATATTAGTGTAAACAGAAATGGGCTTTTAACTTGATAGAGATCAAACGCGAAATGTAGGTAAGTTTACAAAACTAAATTAACTAATCGACATAAAAGCATTTTATGACTCACAACTCACGTTACCCTAAGGGATCATTTTTATAGAATAGTTTATACTATGGCTTCGTTTGGATACCAATCCCAAATCAAATAAAATATTAGCAGTACAAGTGAAATCCCTGGATTAGATCCCAGCGTCGATTCCGCGCACGTGTGTGGATGTGCCAATTGGGAAACCACCAAATGCCAGTCACGTATTAGTTACCTAACTGTTTTGTGGTGACGACACAGACACCGAAGATGAAATACTAGATAAGCACATGGCTGACGACTTTGAGTGTTATTCGATAAACTTCAAATACTAGTCAATTCGTTTCTTGTTTCATCAGCCAACGTAAGAACATAAGAATATAAGTCGGTCAAATTAAATTGATGTTATTTTAAATTACTTTTCAGCACACTTCAACAAATAAGATTATTAATTCGTTTTTTAGTTATTTTAGAAATACCTGAATCACACAATTCCGTTGTTGCTTCACTTAACTAAAATTTCTCTAAAATTATTTTCTTTTCTCTTCGAATTCCGTAATACTATTTTTGTATGTGTATTCAGATAACGTCTATTTTTACAGTAGCATATCAAATTTTAATCAAACAATGACATTTAGAATGTCATTTGACAAAACAAATCTCATTATATTATACTGAATTTTAATTTGTTTTATAGGGTTTCCGAACAACAGAATTACCATGAGTATTCGTCCCTATTCTTTAAATTTAAATGGATATTTCTAAGGACCATCCTAAAAAAAATTGCCCCAATGTTTGAAAAGAAATGCGCTGTTACGCAATTGTTAATTTCTTAACCAACTAATAATAATAATAGGTATCTTAGTTTAGTAGTCTCAGGAAAATAGAAAGAAGATTTTTTTATTTTGATCAAATCAAGATAATTTACAATAAACATCAGAACATGAGAGTCTATAATTTCTTGTGCTGTACATTTTTGAATAGAATTTTTGAGATAAACTTACTATTCAGTTTCCCTTTTTTTTGAGAAGATAAATTTCGCATTAAGAATAAATCCTGTCTCGAGGAAGACTACATGTAAAGGACAATGTAAAGGACATAACATTTTGTGGATCACACAAGTGTTGTCCCGTGTGAGATTTCAACCCACAACACTCGGCGCAGTAGAAAGCGGCGTGGCGACTACTTTAACCACTAGGTGAACCGTGAATGATAACATAAAATAGTTTTCCAGTTAATACGATAAACAATCCTTGTCGAAGATTGTTTTTATGTTTTCTTCATATCATTTTTGTCTCTCATTTCTCAAACAGTTCAATGACGATGTGACACAGCAAAGATTAACGAGGTACAACCAATAATAATAAATTTAGTTCAACAATTTAAGTCACGCATTCAGAATTTTATATCCTTGTTCTTCCGTCAGACTGATTGTAATCAAGCTATCTCAGGACAAAGGAGACTTCCTTCATTAACTCGCTCCTACTAAAATATTCATTAACCGCAGTTGATAAGTACAGGATTAGATCAGAAATAATAGCGTTAATATTTTATTCCAGTAAGATAGCTTCTGTAGTTCGATTTACTACAGACAGTCTGTTTATTACTGGAAAGTACATTTGATAAGTTAGTGATCCTGACCGCTAAACCAAGGGTTGTGAGTTCGACTTCCATCTAGGACAAATGTGATGAACACTTTATACCGTGGGAGAGCCACGCTTCGGCATGAATGGGCCGGTTCGACCGGAGTGATACCACGGCCTCACAGAAAACCGGTGTGAAACAGCGCTTACGCTGTGTTTCATCGAGTGAGTGAGGATACCGGAGGCCCATACCCCAATCAAACGCCCCCTATCCCCCTCACCATATCCCTTCCCCCCAGGCCGCCAGAGTGTGGGTCACCATGCTGCATTGTTCTTTTTTGCATTGAGGATGGTGACCACCACTCTTGGATTCTGCTCATGCTTTCCATCAGGCAGGGCAGAGTCATTTTGGCAGCTTAAATATATATATAAAAAAAAACACAATCATTTGTTCTGATCATTTATCTATAATAGATATGTATTTAGAAAACTATTAGTAGCTTATCAGCAGTCTGTTTACCAGAGTACAACTTTGATTAGTTTAAGATTATATGGCCAAGTGTGAAATGTGTGAGAATATTGTTCTCTTTTTACAAGTTTTTATTCAGTGTCACCTGTCCCGATTTTCGTCTCAAATCAAATCTTGTAAGTTAAATGTGATCCACTTCCCAATTCCAGATTGAGCTGAAATTTGAAATGTCCCTTTAGTTCTAATGACAATGCAATTATATGCAATCGGTATTATTATTAATCCTGCCGCCGTAACAAAATGGTGGCTCACATATTTCTGAACACCCCGCCCAATATGGGTATCAAATGAAGGGGCTCAAAGTTATTTTTTTACTAACAAGTAACAAAAAGATGTTTTTAAAAAAAAAACATTTTAAAGTTATACTTCTTTTGACGCGTTGGGGAAAAATTATGAGGGTAAATTTTTAGTATTCGCGCGCACGAAGAACCGACACCCTGAAGTTGACTATAGTAAACATTTTAGATTTACGATGCGCGCATACACCGTCAGGATAAACCGACACCCTAAAATTAGCTATAGTCAAAATTTTAGTTTTTCAAATTTTTATCTTGTTACGCCAAAGAAGTACAACTTCTAACGCGTGTACATGAGTATACACACACTTTTTTTTAAATAAATCACTTGTTTAGAACGTCTGTTTCATTTAAATGTCAATGCTCTGTATATGATTATGAGAATTTGTTTCTGAATCATCAGACATACAAAAAACCTAGGCAGAGTCTATACTACATTAGGATATAAGCATACCTATTTTATATATTTATTTCTATAAATCTGCATATTATAGAAAGATTAGAACTAAGTACTTTGATCGAAAATTCTTAATTTGTTTTTTTACTTTTACACATAATTATCACATACGCAATAATACTTAAAGACTGAACAAGACTAAATTATAAAATTTAAGAAAACCCTACCCAAGCCCTTAATCGACTAATCATACGCCAAATAAAAAAATCGCATCGAAATCAGTCCATCCGTTTGTGAGCTACGATGCCACATACAGACGCACACACATACACACAGACAGACAGACAGACATCGACGTCAAAGTTATAACATCCCTCTTTTTGCGTCGGGAGTTAAAAGCTAACTGGATGAACAGAACGGCTAAAAAAAACCAGTAAGTCATAAGATTAAGAATGTCCTAAATTAGAATCAAACTAACAGGCTCTGAAATGGTCAGAATCACAAATCATCTAAACTGACTTATCAAATATACAGGCAAACATATCCTACGACTATGTTAAGCAGTAAGTATGATAGCTGTATATTTCGATGTCCTCAATCATAAAGCTAATTTGATCTAAATAATCCTTGTTGCAAAGTAACTACACACTAGTTCTACTAAGCTAAATGCAAATAATGTTCTCTTTTAGTCCTGCGAAAATGGAGATGCCTGTCACGTAGACATGAATGTGTCAGGTGAGGCAAAAGATACAGATCACAGACACGTGTTGTGGTCGCTATAGAATATACTTATATATATGTAAGTTCCATCGAAACTTGTAAGGTCTTCTGCCGCTAATCTAAATGTAACGAGAAATTGTATTAATAATATTTTTATTATAAAATTTTATAACAACAATTACTTATTGGCAGGGTTACAATCTTTTGAACATTAACTTATGAAGCTATTATTCTGGGTTCAGCCTGATACAAGTCTGATTACTGGTTAGCAATATGGTTGTCCTTAAACCAGACTAAATACTTACATCTTTGAGTTATTAAATACGACAAAGAATTTTAAGTAATGAGAACTGAGAAAATTAAACTAAAAAGAACAGCGGTAGAGATATAAATTATGCCTTGAATGAAACAGGTCAGTATCGGACAAGCGCCTCAGGGGCCACTAATTCAATCAATTGGCCTACCATAAATAAAATGGCCGACAGTTTGCGATACGAGACACGGATCCAAACGTAATTGAGAAGTAAGAATATAGACGGCTGCAAGCGACAAATCAATTAAGCCCGAAGCAGATAAAGAGGATGCATCAATAATTTACTTGGAAATAAATGTAGCCCTTTCCAGTGTGTCTGCAGGAAATCTTATGATAAAGATTTAGTCATGACGAGACGCAGGCATTGATACCACAGGTCAAAATAACTTGATGATTTAAACTTTTGAAGTAAACGTTGTTTATACTATATCGAACCTATTTCTACCAAATCTTACTTGCAGTAAGTCACTTGATTAATGGATTTTAGCCATTAAAATATCAATTAACTTATTAATACGCTCAAACAAAACACCTCTCTTAAGAACAAGTATTGTAAATAAACAAAACAATCCAAATGAAAACAAACAGGAAATTAGATAGCAAAGCTTGGAGGGCTTATGATATAATCCGTGTTTTTGTTAAGGGTGAACTGCCAACAAATGGGAGTGACAGTGTCTACACTAGAAAATTAATCGTGAAAAATCTCTTGAAGCGAGAGGACGCGCCGGGGATAAAAGGAGCAGTCACTAAATCGCGCCACGTGCGCCGTCTATTAACAGTTGACACTATTGGGCTAAAGCCAAAGGGAGATCAGTAAACACACTATAAACTTTCAGTATAATTTATCGTGAAGTGTTCCGAAGATAGGACACACTTCTTCAAAATTACAAATATCATCTAGCTTAACTAATCATTGTTTTATCGAAATTTGTAATAATCATGTAATAAATATTAAAACCCACTCATAAGTAATTACGAGAATATTTGCTATGGCTACTAGCACACTACTAATTAATCTTGGTGATCACCAGACAGATTCATTATCTATTTCCATTCGTTAATGAATTTATATAATTATCTTATATCGTACTTTTAATTATTGTTTTTATGGTACAATTTACTTAGTTATTAAATGGATGACATGGTATAAAAGCAAGGCATACAATAACAAAATCCGTCTCTTTAAAATGACTATGGTTGGTAATATTATCTCGTTAATATATTGTAAAATTATACCTTCATATGTCAAAGTTTCTAATATATGAGGGTTTGTTATCAATACTTGGTACAGAATGAGTTATCTGACGTTCAATGAGTTACAAATTAGATGAAGTCTACCGCAGGGCGATATCACGTCCCCTTTTGCCCCCACTGGCCCATCGCCTGAGGCTTAACTTATCGCGGTTTCATTTTGAAACTCTCGTTTTAGGCGAGAGCTTAATTCCGCTTTGTTCCGATAAGATATAAAATTTACTAATCTAAATTAAGAACATTAAAACATAATAAAAATTAAGATTCTATAGTTTGATTTACACTTTGCCAAGAACAAATTACTCTAGGCCGTGTGGCAAATGATTAAAATCACTCTCATTCATCCAATGGGTGTGTAAGAGCAGGATGAGGTAACAAATAAAATCGAAGGAAAACTTGAAAACATTTTCGTAACTAAACAGAGTCAACAATGCGTAGTTTTGAGATCAACACAGGTGCAGGCAAAATAGGTCACCTTGCCCATAAAATTATACAGCCTGTTTTTTTTACGGCGTTCCACCAAAAATTCAATGTTCTCACTCATCAAAATGAGCCAATTGTGTTCTACGAGTTGGAATTTATGCTTGTTTTGTTCTATTGGAACAAAAAAAGTAAGTGAAGTTCCCCTTGTTTCTTAACAAAGCGATTCACTAAAACTTCTCAACTAAAGCCTAACCAGAATTTTTTGCGAAGTAATTTTTGTCGCCAACAAAAATAACTTGTTCATTTTCATTGTGTGAACAACTCTTTTCTCAGTGTTTTTTCTATCTTATTTATTAAAGAAAGAATAAATTTCATGAAACAGTAGAAATAAGACTTGGATTTTTTAAACAATATCGTAACTACTCGTCAGATTAAATACAAAAATAAACGCTACTAAGGTAGAATTGTAATCCAGTGATTTCAATTACAAATGCAAATACTTGTCTCAGGCGATAATTCGGTTGTTAAAAATTTCGTATTTAATGTTAGAGTATATTCCCACAGATCCATGGGAAATATTATTTACTCTAGTTTTGCGACTTCAGAGCAAAGAACTTTCATTATTTCCGTCCACCTTAGCTTTTTTATAACAAAGCTGATTTGGAAACAGAATATATCCTAATCAGTTTATGGTTTTTAATATCATAGTAGGCCATTCATTCGTCATTTTGCTATAGTGGACATCGATCCATAAATTTTCTATAAATGCAATAACTTTTTTAAGATAAGTCCTATGATTTGTTGCCGGGGGCTAAGCACACAATGAGTAACAAATTGCAGTACAGATAGATCGCGGGTTCGTTTATCTTGCAGTAGCGTGGTTCGTGATGCTCTCATGTTACATAGAGCTTTTTCTTTATCAGATCGTAAATTAAAAGTTAACAGTGCAATATTTGTATTAGTGTTTATAGTGAATTAGGTTTATTAATGGTAGATAGACAGAATATAAGATAGTAAGAATATAAGAGCATCGTACCCTAGTCATTATTTATTTAAGATAAATGTAGGTTTTATTTTAAAGACTAATCCCGCACTATTAATATATTTTGTATTACGGGAACTTTACAAATATAAATTAAACGAACGCTAAGACTCATAACAATCGTTTGTGGCTTACAAATTGTTCTTCTATGTGATAATTGATTCACAACACTCAATGCAGTATTAGGTGAGGAAAGCAAAATTAGGTGATCCCTTACATTTCTACACAGCCCTTATAACCCCTCCATCCATAAATTCTTCTCTAAAAATTCAAATCAAAAAGCTTTTATTTCAAGTAGGTATTTTCAGGTGCTTTCACAGGAAACGTTATTTAAAGACTGGTTGTTAGAATGTCATTCCTATGGAAAATAACCGGTAAGAAACTCGATAAGTTTCTGTTTTAATAATAGACATTTTCTATATTTTATTTAAGTTCTTTAAGCTGTATATATATATATATATATATATAAAGTACAAAGCATACAGCAGAAATAAATAAACATAACATAATTAACAGCAGACAAAATAAAAAATACAATAAAACTAAAAATTTCACAGACAAAAAATATGTAGTACTAATTAAATCCCTAACACGAATTTCAAAGGCTTGTCAAAGCTATAAGAAGGAAAGGAATAGAGGCTTAGGGGAAGCCAACTCTACACAGACAATCAGTTTTTGTAAAGTACAAAGTTGTAGTCAAAATTCTTTAGATTGATTTTCAACATTGATCCATATAGCAAGCCCTAAAAGAACGTCTGGATGCAATGCAAGTCGATTCCCCATACGATTTCGTACTTCCCTAAATACATTCTCTTGGCCCATTTGTTCCGTTCTTATCTATATAAAACAGTGGAAAAGAAAATACAATCTAATTTTTCACTCGTTGTTTTAATATGAAAATGTGAAGAAAATCGTCTAGTAATTCAATTGTTAAGGCTGTCAAAGATGAATATTTTAGGAAGAGCCATTTTGATTGTTATTCCAATTCTTATCAGCGTTTAAACATTCGGGACTGCAAATGGGATATGGATGGGTAAACTAGCAACCCACAAAAGGATATTATCGTAACCAGAGTATTTGGTACGTAGATTGGAAATCTCAGATAACTTGATTTGACTCTCTCACCTGCCTTTGTTTCCCTAGTGGCAATTTTACTTTTGTCTGCAAAATTTGAGCAAACTTTAAAATATATATGTAAAAATAGACCGGAATGGTATTCATTAACATGTTTCAGACTATTTATAATGTTCCTACTAAATGCTTAAGTTGTTGGGAAACTTTGTGAGGTATTGTAGATGTTTAGATGATTATTACTCTTTTATGTAAAAAACCACTGAACGTATTTAGATGAAACTTAACAGCAGTGAAACTAATATATTAAAAAACACTTAGGCTACTATTTACCGCCAAAATCGACATATATAAGAACCAATAATATGCGGAGTATACTCATGGTCAGCTCAAAGCGTGATTTTTACTATTCCATTCTAGGGAAACCAGAAAATTTATATTGCTTATATATGAATAGGAAAACTAAAAAAAGTTTGAAAACAATAATTTCTCTTTAAAATAAAAATATCTACACTAACTATAAAATTTGGTAGGCACAAGGTAAACCACACTGGTTTCAGCACGAACGGGCTGGCTCAACCGGGGCGTTAGTACCCTTCCGAAGAAGACTAACCTAAAATGACAGCATTCGTACTATCGTATTTCGTTTTTGAGTGCGAGACCGGATGACTAATGACGCAGAAGCATTTCAATAAACTGCCATAATGTGGGTTACCACGCTGCATTGCTGCATTGTCTGTATATACAATGGTTGTTGTAACCACCACTCTTGGATACTGTTCATGCTTTCCATCAGGCAGAGTACAATTACTATAGCCGGCTTAATCGTAAAAACACAATTCACATACATCGTTAGCGGCTTTATGAATTCATTAAAAACCAAAATGAACCACGGTTCGAATGACATCAGGAATAACATATGTTTTTGATGAGATGGTGCGTGTGTGATAGATGTAGTTATGGTAATAAAAGAATGCATTACAATTAAATTGATAACAGCGTGTCAACACTTTGCTGGGAGTAATAGTACAGAAAGAAAATGACCAGAATATCTGAAATCACAGGATGCAACGTTTCATACTTCTTTAGTATTCGGGTTTTTATTCCTAACCGAAAGTCTGAAATGTCTTAAAAAGAATCATTGTTTAACGATTTTCACATAATTGTATTTATTCTCATCTGGAATATAAAAATATAAATAATAATAAATATTTCGGACATCTAAGACACAACGCCATCTAGTCCCAAACTAAGCACAGCTTATATTATGGGTACTAGACAACTGATATAAATACATACATACTTCTCTTTTGTAAATACATATGTATGTATTTACAAAAAAAGGTATGTCGTAGAAAACCCCCAAACTCCGAAACAAACATTTGTAGATTATACAAACATCTGATCCGGCCCGGGAATCGAACCCGAGACCTCAACAACAGCAGTCGCATACGCTACTGCTGCGCCACCGAGGCAGTCTATATTGAACCTAATAAGGAGGAAACATTACTCTTACAGAAAGTGCAATTTTGCTTTTTTCAACAGTTTTTTTGACACACTACATTCACGTTGCATATCGTTCTCACTGTATAAAAATAATTAACAATGGCATATCAATCATATTGACATTGACATGCAGATATAATAATTTTGAAAAAACTATTATATATTGCTATATCATTTAGAATTTATAAACCATTAGAATCGATTTTCTTTCATCCTTGAAATATACAATGGATAATTAGTCTACTTAAATGTTTGTATACATATATTATATGTATGTATAAGACCTAAATTATGTGTGTCAAAGGACTTTGAGATAACTAGTTTTGAAATAAAAGTTTACTTATATTTTAGTGACATCAATATACTTAACATAAACAAATTTAAATATTATCTACAAGAGTTGAAATTCAGACTCGTACATATCACTTCAATTGCAGGCACATATAAGAGCCACAAATTTTTATAGGATTACTTTAGATAGATGAGGGCATTAGAGAGTGTTGTCACCAAATATACCCCACCCTTTCACCCTAGTCGTTAAGGGGATGACAGTCTTTTATCAAATGGCACTGTGATAATACTGTGGAAACTTTTACATTTCCTGTAAGTAATACGTGTGTGAACTCACACACACACGAACACGTATTACAGTTGATGTCTTTGCTTTTATTAAGTTCCAAGAAATATAGATATAAGTGGGTCGTTTATTGATTTCTAAGAACTTAAAGAGTATTACTATAGAGACTGCCTCTGTGGCGCAATGGTAGCGAATGCGACTGCTGTGCAAGAGGTCTCGGGTTCGATTCCTGAGTCGGACGAAGTGTTTGTATGATCTGCAATTATTTGTTTCGGGGTTTGAGTGTTTTCTATGTATAATATTTATGTATTTACAAAAAAAGTATATAAGTATTAAAATCAGTTATTAGTACCCATAGTACAAGCTCTGCTTAGTTTGGGACTAGATGGCGTTGTGTGTTAAAATGTCCGAAAATATTTATTTATTTATTTTATTTCTAGTGCCTAACACAGTTAAACAGATGAATACATATAACTGTTTTCCTATAAAAATACACAAGAACTAAATATTCGAATTTGATTTCAGACCAAACAATAATATGAGACTTGATTAATATTTACATATTTTAATAGTTAAAAAAGAATCATACGTAAGGCTTTGTTTCTTTTCCTAAATGAAGAAATAGGTTTAGTATGTCATTGTTTTTTCGTTGCATTTCGTTCCATATTAGGTATTATTTTAAAACCAGAATAATATTTTAAACAGAATACCCAGTACTTAATTTAAAAAATCAGGCTCGTAAACACCAAACCGTCGAACTGGAATAATGTTCCTAAATCATACTTCTAAAATAATCACGTGTTACAAGCAGTGAAAGGCAAATAATGGCGACAAAAGATAGTTTCTTATTTACATCTGAGCGGAATAACAGGATATGAAATTAGATAAAATAGGCTAAGTCCGGGCGACACCACTATGGATGATATGGTCATTAGTTACAATCAGAGATTATGATTTGATTTGCTTGCTGCAATTGAACTTAAGATAAAAGAATATCTTCATAATTGTTGGGCCTTTGGTATATTTTGAAAACGTTGTTTTAAATCAATGACATGTCTGTGTTAGTCAAATGATATTATCACATAAATATCTAGCGCGCAGTCAACGTAATTATATGAATAGAAACGACATTACTCAAGAAGTACTTGATTTTTATACTTATTACTATTACGTGTGTGGCGGTGGATCGTTTGACTGCACGAATGGCCTAGTGGTTTATCGGTCGCCACGCTGCTTCCAACTTACCGAGTAGTATGGGTTCAAATCCTACAAGGGACAACACTTTGTGCGATCACAATTTTTTTTTCTAAGTCTGGGTGTTCTTTGTGCCTGTTGCATGTTTGTAAAGTCCCCCGCGACACAGGATTTATTCCTAGAGCGGGAGTTGTCTTTTTGAAAAAACGAAAGAACTATTAAACTACAGAGCATCATCAACCCTAATCATCCCACGAGTTTTATAAAATGGAACTAAGAGAACAAACTTCGCAGGGAAATGTCACTTCAAAGAAAGAGAATACTTGAAATAAACCCTTTGAAAGCCCGTCTTGACGGTCTGGTATAGTATGTCAAAGTCTCCTTTCTAAGATAAGCGTATGTTCAGCAGAGGATTATCAAAGGCTATTGAAGATACTAACATTTAAACCAGATTATATTAACTTGCTTTGTTAGTGGGCATTTAAGTCCTGAAAGTGATTTAGTCTCCATTTATCAGTTCATTCCAACCGACTAGACTGTAATAAAGGTGAGATAATAAACTCTTCCCGGTCTACAATTGAATAGACAAGGAAGAACTCATTCGTATTTGAATTGATTATAATTGTCGTAATAAGTATTAGTGGGTTTCATGATAGAGCTGCAAGGACTAGGTCATAATAATTACTGACGTACACGAGACACTTGAATAAAGATACTTTATTAAAAATATAGCTGCACATAAAAAACACGCTTACAAAAGTCGGTTACAAAAACTAGACATACAAGTGAAACTATAAAAGTGTGTTAATATAAATTTATATTAGATTTGTCAAACAATAAACATATTTGCATAAAAGTGTATTTAAAATAAATTTTCGAAAACAACCATTATCTTTCCTTTTCTTTCTTTTCCATTTTTTTACCCCCGTGCGGATACCCCCTCCTGGTGGCATGTCGGACTCGAACCGACTAAAACCGCACGCCGTCTCTGGTACTAGGAGCCGGGGAACCAGTTACACCTGTTAGAAAGGAAAACTCTGGAACCCCGACGTACCTCGGGCCACCTACGGTTTCTGGATGGCCCCCTCCTGTGTGGAAACCCCGATGTTTCCGTTAATGCCGCAATAGGTGGGGAGCTAGTGCTTCTGCTAGGGCGATGGCCACATCTGTTACCCCCAGGCTTGCGCTTATGAAGGACGGAGATCATTTCGCGATCTCCGGCGCCCGAGTTGTCTGTGGTACCTGGCCCGTTGCCGGGCCTGCCTTCCGGGAGAGTTCTAAACCTCTCCCGGTCTCGCTCTGCTCTCTCCTTGGCAAGCATAGCTTGCTCGCAGAAAGTCCTTTCTTTCCCTAGCAGAATTGATTGCGACGGTAATCTTGTATGACCATTTTTTTTGCATGCCTAATAGGCAGAACATGAATATACATAAAATCATAACCAAGACCTTATTTATGTAACTACATACATTCGGTGCGAATAAATAACTTGATTTGATATAAAAACTTCGTCGAAATCTCTCTATGTGAATGAATATTCCTCGTCTTCGTTACATTTGTCATTAAGTCTTCGCTTCTATTGCTTGTAGTGTGATATGAAGAAACTTGTAGGTTTTATAACCCTCTGGTTATCTAACATTAAAATAATTTAACTCTTCGAACCAGAACCCGTAGCCAAATTGACATCCTATTCTATCAGGCAGAGTATAGTCATTTTGGTAAGACCATACAAAAAGAAAACAAAGAATAGACCTTCAGTTTCATAATGTTAGTATAAAATATCAAAATTTTGTACCAAAAATATAAACGTCACAGTTGTTTAAATATTTCCACTTCCGTTATTACAGTCTAGTAGTGTTCCGAACCACACAAACTTGTGGGACGTGCTTTGCCTGCTCTTCCGGGAAATTCAGGTAATGGCTATATTCTATACATAGTTCTCGAAAAGAGTAAAATGTCAAAAGCACATCATGTATGCGCCCGTATATGAAAGAAGCAAGCATTGTAATCATGAACACCTAATCTATACTGCTAAGATGCAAATGATTGTGTACTGTGAGTGAATATTTATTCTCTGTGTAGCTATAAATCATCTATATCTATATTGTGATGGACAAAGTGGTATAGTGGAACCTATATGGGGCAGTGGACTATGATAGACTAATGAAAATGATTTTGGAAATATATAAGTCTCATAGTACAGATTTCAAATAGTTTGGAACGGCATTAGACACCTGTATGTAAAATGTGTGTTGAATATTATTAAAAAAATATATATTAACCTGCCAAAAGAACTATATCATGTCTGATTGAAAGCATGAGTAGAATCCAAAGGTGGTGGTCACCATCCTCATTGTGAATATGAACTATGCAGCAACGTGACCTACACTAAGTAGGCATAGTGGCATGCTTTTTTAAAAAAACAGAATACTAAATAACATTCTACAGTATCCATAGTTATATACATTATTGAAACAGTCTGACAGAATATTTTCAGAAAATAACAGATCAAAACATCAATTTAAAAGAGACGCATTTGTTCAAAAATATCGATCTGTTCATAGCAGAACTCAGACAGCGCGCCTTCATAAAACAGAAAGTAGATTGTTCCAACATTTGCCGGAAGACAGGGAATGGATTCAGACTAATACGTACCCTTCTACGAACCCTCGCATAAAATAGAAAATGCTTTCGGTCCACGATTTCCGTTGGACTCCTATTGTCTGCCTCGGTGCGTGCAACCTTTCTTTATTAAACAAGCGAAAGTTTTATTCCGTAGGTGTGGGTTTGTTTGATTAAATTTTGTTCGTGAAACAATATTTTAACACGAAACCCTAACTGCTACCTGTTAGTATGTTTACTATATAACAATTAAGTTTTACTGTATTAAAACATCCATAACTTGACTCGCGAGGAATTGATTCCCGTGTATGACGCATTATTTTTGCAAACATAGAAGAAATAAATTTAAAATATGACCTCTGTTGATACAGAATTACAAGTTTAACGAAACTAAATTATAGTATGTCCTCAATTCATGAAGAAAACTGATGCTATCTACTTGAATATCATATAATATCCCTACCTGCAACTAATTAACCATCGTATAGGTATTCAGCATAAAATACAATTGTGGGAAAAATTACAGTCATAATTTAAGTACCAATAACATATCAATCTGAACGTGATCTACCTCTCAGAACTACGATTATTATGTATTTATAGTTCGCCATAGCGATTATAAACTGTAGCATTGTTATTGACCTTCTGACTCCTGTCTTATTCATGTGCCTTTTCATTAATTGCTTCATAAACTTCATTCTTAGTCGGCTCATTATCGTGCAACCATCGTGTCTTTCTCACAATTCTTTATTTTTCGATATTAAAATTAATATCTAACTAACATAATGAAGAAGAAAGTTTTAGTAGTTTTTGTTTGTTTATTCGCGATGGCGTCATGCGGACATTTGCTTATGGGCAATGTGAACACCAACAGTTTTGTGATACACCAGACCAAAGTAAAGTACAACGCAATACCTCTTATAAGGCGGGTCAAAATTATATATTACAATGGACATGATATAATAAATGTAAGTACCTAATAGTACAATATTGAAAAAACTTGTAACATTCTTTAGTGTTAAAATCATCGTATTTGATGAAAATATATTAACATGATCCATAATGCCTATTTATTTTTAAACTATGAGCCATAGCATTGCAATACTAGACATTTAATATTTGCATATCTATTCGATAATCTCTCGATTTATACAATTGTGTCGAGGACAAAGACGAGGTCCAAAGCTTGTTCTCAAAAAATCACAACATTGAAATAATACAATCCAACTTCCTTAAGTAGTCTTCACTTCTGTGATTTAACTGTAACTCGAGAAGAGAATCTTGTGAGAGTTAAAAAAGATCAACAAAATATTTGTATTTGCCTCAAGATATAACTATATTAAAATTTACACATCTATCTTACGCCGAAACTATTTTCAGTCTACTTAAATAATTAGGTTGGTTACATGCCTATTTTTACTACTCTTATTTCAGTTTTCCATACTGACTTCATTATAAATATATCAATAGAATTCATTTTTAATACTATTAGAAGACACTCGTCCATTTTATATTTAGTTTTCTAATTTTTAATTAAGTACCCAGGTCATCCAGGATGACCGAACTTTGCTGGATGTTTTTTTAACCCCCCACGCAAAAAGAGGGGTGTTATAAGTTTGACGACGATGTCTCTCTCTCTCTCTCTCTCTCTCTCTCTCTCTCTCTGTGTGTGTGTGTGTGTGTGTGTGTCTGTCTGTCTGTGGCATCGTAGCTCTAAAATGAATGGATCGATTCTAATGCGGTTCTTTTCATTTGAAAGCCAGTTTCCTTGTGGTGGTTCTTGGCTATGTTTGGTTAATATATATCCAGCAGTGTAAGAGTATCAGCTCTTTTCCATTGCTCGATAAAGTGTTAGTTTTTAAAAAAATATATTTTTAATCAATTTTCTTAAATTAATGAACCCTAACTAGGTTACATACTAAATAAATTTCATGAAAATATTGGAGCCGTTTTCGAGATTCAGATTATAAAATAAATACAAAAATTACTAGTTTAAAGGCATTATTTTAAATAAGTAAAAATTCTTAATTTTAATTAGGGTTTCTTTGTTGTAAGTTATTTTACATTATCAAAGGTTGATATTACTGTTTATCGACATTGCTAACCTTTATATTAACTTTTTATTTAAGAAACCTCACAACAAAGCTCAAATCATGTATATTTACTAAGGTTTCAATTTTCTCAAGGTCCTTCATTCAATACATTTGGTACATGAAATATTCAAGTAAGCTTTGGGTAGAAGTTTAGACGTGGGTTGGTGGTTGAACAACTTAATAATTCCGAAGAAAATTGTAATTATTATTTATTAAACTTTGTACGACAAATACCGTAATGTAATTTTGTAGCTCTTGTTTCTTTCTTAATAACTTCGGAAAAAATTTGGAACGGTAATGTTTAGAAAAAGGTCGGCAGCCTACTTTAGAAAGTCAGTGGGTACTTTTATGCATGTAATTTTCCATTTCAATACCTAAAATAAAATAGGAATAAGTTATCTAATAAGTACTTAGTATACCTACTCTTATTACAGTTGCGTATTTATACACGCTACACTGTGTATATATTTTAGCCTAGTTGATAATATACATATGTATGTGTAAGATGTGTATAAAAATATATTTATATTTATTTTTTATTGCATTACAGAGCATCATGGCTTACGACAACGACCACACAAAAGCAACAGTATCAATTACTTCTGGCGGTTTCGGCTTCCCGTTCATCGGTCTTAAGTTTGAAAGTGAACGGGGTAAAAGACTAAACTTTGATGTAACGATTTATGGGTAGAACATGTAATATTATTAATAGCTAATTTAGAATATGAACATAAGTTTAGAAATGTACTGATATTGCAGAAGATGTAATAATGCAAAAGTTGGCCTTGAAACCCACGGAGAATATTGCTGACGTTACTTTAAATCAGACAAGAACAATAGAAGTCCACGTACGTTGCATCTCCAATCGATAAAATCTTAAATTGTACTGTTGAGAAAATGCAATACTGAAGTCGTTAAGAAGAAAAATAGCTCAATTCCTTTGTCTAAAGAAGAAAGATTCTTTTGAACGGTGTATGGAGTAATGCCCCAGTAGTTTTATATTAAATTGAAGAGGGGTTTGCACTTCTTGGAGCTTTTGCTTACAGCTACAGACCTACCTGTCACGACATCATAGATACATAATAGACAGATAGATGTGAGTAATCAGTACCCATAATTGTTTTGATACACAGATGCAAATGAAAGGAGATCTGTAATTTAAGATAAACAATGTTTGTTAAGTTGTAAGTACGACTTATCATTTTGTTGTTTTATTTTTATTCTTATAAATATTCAATATCAGATCCAAAAATTGTATTTATTGCCGTGAGACACGACATTTAATAACACCAAACCGAAAACGCAAGACCATAGCAATCATATTTATTCAAATATAACAAATATGATTTACCATAAAGTAAATGGTATTTTTCTGTAAGCAGCTCTTATACTTTTTGATTAATGTATTTAAACCATATCTTTGTCATAAGTACGTGAATACACTAGTGTTAGATAATTAAATACATTTAAATAATTAAAAAAGCTATGCGAATTCTTTTGTCGACCTTTGATTGTATACATCTAAAATAATGTTCATTTCCGTAGGGTTTCTTTAAAATTTATTACTGTTATTAAATAACAACAATGTGACATTTTTATATATCAAACAGATGCGGAGGGTAGACGAGATTTTAAAACCACTTCGTCTGATGAACAATTAGTTGTTCTGAGTCTAGGTGTTCTTTGTATTCGGTTCATGTATGTTTATAAAGTTCTCCGCGACACAGGAATTATTTTTAATTCGAGAACAGTATTTAAAAGAAATAACGAAATTATAATACCTTTCTATTAAGACCAGCACACTATATATATATATATATAGTGTCCTGGTATGAAAAATGGTGCATCCTTATTTTAACCTCATTCTGTCTCCCGCTTTGCTAAGGAGGGACGTGGACATATTATATTTCCAACACCTCCAGTTTTTCTTGTGATTAATTTCGTTGCGGGATCCAAGACAGTATCATTTTTCCTAGGACTTCCCGAGTGTTAAGACTCGGTGTGTTCGTGGTTCACTGCTGTTGATCCTGGTGTACAGGAGTTACGGTGATGGGCGAGAGAGCGGGATTAATCCAAAAAAAGCAACTATTAACAAAAAGACTGAAGGTAAAATGTGATTATATGAATATTTTTAATACAGTTACATGAATAAATATGAATTTTATTTTAATATTTTTATATGCAATTCTATAAGTATGTATGTACTAACAGTGAACTATTTTTACATAAGATTATTTTTATATAGAAGTTTAACAGGACACCATACAATATGACCCAAATTGAAAGTTATATGTTTTAAATGTCATTTCTACATTATGGTTGATTACATTCATCTACACTAATAAATAAAATTGAAGTGTCTGTTTGTAATATTAAAGTAACCGCTTTTTACTAAATGCATATGTATGTATACAAAAATAACATTTTTAGAATATTTGTCTGTTTGCTGTTTGTTCCGGGTAATCTCTGGAACAGCTGGACCCATTTCGACGGGGCTTTCATTGGCAGATAGCTGGTGATATAAGGAGTAACTTAAGCTACTTTTTTAGACTAGCTTCACTTAAGTAGCACGGTTAAAATAACAAACTATAGTGACTATTTTATTCATTTGTAAAGACATAAATCTATATTGACTATTTTATTCATTTGTAAAGACATAAATCTAATATTCCGTAGCTATTCGTACATTTATTTTCATGGCGGTAGCGGGTCTCCTGATTTGACCTCGCTCATCGATCATTCTGTACTAATAACCTCTCAGCTAACCAGTTTATTATGTTCTAAGTTGATATTGTATCCTATTGATATCCTGTTAAGATTTGTAATATATATAGAATAAAAGGCATAGTAATTGAGACATTTCTTTATTTATTAATCCGACTGTGGAAAAACGAAACCGTGAAAGAGCCATGCTTCGACACGAGTGGGCCGGCTCGACCGGAGTGATACCATGTCCTCATAGAAAACCGGTGTGAAACAGCGCCTGCGCTGTGTTTCACCGAGTGAATGAGGTTACCGGAGGCTTGTACTTATGACGCCTCTGGTGTTAGGGTTGTCCATGGGCGGCGGTAATCGCTTACTATCATGCGATACGTCTGCTCGCTTGCACTCTATTCCATAAAATAAAATACACGGTACATATACCACAATAACGTTTTTACAATTATTATGTGTGTGTGTAGACAGACCGATAAATGTATAAGTCGTATACATGCATATGCATTTAACAAAAAGCAGTTATTTTAATGGTACAAACAGACACTCCAATTTTATTTATTTGTAAAGATGTATAGATTGATAATTGATAATATATTATAAATGCTAAAGATTTTATAAAAATGTTTATTTAAATAGGTCTATAGGTATGTTCTAGTGGAAGTACGTGCTACTAAAAATATAAATTTTAAACAATCTCCTAAATAAGGGTCATAAATCATCAAAAATCTTTTTCATTATTCTTTGTTCTACCTTCTTAAAATGCGATTTGCATGCAATCGGACTAAATATTTGCATGAACTGCAAATGTTTTCTGATTTTGTTTCGGAGTTTGGATGCTCTCTATACGTTATATGCATGTATTTATAAATAAAAAGTATATAAGTATTCTATCAGTCACTCCAAGCTTCATAGTATATGCTCTGTTTAGTTTGAAGCTAGGTGCCGTTGTATGTCAAATGTCCGAAATTTTTGTTATTATGGAATTATTATAGGTATATTAATTGAATCAGATATACGGGAACTATTTTATCACTCAGTACTCAATACATAACAAAACCTTTCCTGTATATTTATTTAAACATATACAGAAAACCAGTTAAAAATAAGTATGAAAATCATAAATGCGGTAAGTCGCAAATATTTTGTATGCACATGTTTGTATTTATTTTATGACTTATGGACATACATTGACAATGAGCGACAAGTATATTCCATTTCTTGTCCAAAACTTTATTATTTAGACAACCGATGTGGCGTGTCGGTGATACATTCGGCTATGGACATTGCATGTTGGATTGTCGCTCAGAACTGCTGCTATTTGTGTGAATAAAAGTCTATATTTTCTAATGATAATTTTTAAAAAAGTATCTTCGTAGACTACTGAAAATTCTAATCATTTTAGGTATAGGGCTATAGAATAAAAAAAATGAAACATTCAACGAGGGACGGTTAAACAATAATTGAAAAACCCCTGACTTAAATTATACAATTATGTAACGAGAGATAACAGAAGTATAAAGTATTTAAAAAAAAGAACTTACACAAAATAGTATTTGAGCAATCTCGTTCTCAAAGATTTAGTAATGGCAACAACGTATTTAACTACCAATGAACTTAATAAAAACCTAAGATTATCCTTCAGGTGCTTTTCGGACCGATAAAATAAATAATAAATAAATAAATATTTCCGACATCTAACACACAACGCCATCTAGTCCCAAACTAAGCAGAGCTTGTATTATGGGTACTAGACAACTGATATAATACTTATATACTTTTTTTTTGTAAATACATACATATCATACATAGAAAACACCCAAACTCCGAAACAAACATTTGCAGATCATACAAACATTTGATCCGACCCGGGAATCGAACCCGAGACCTCAGGAACAGCAGTCGCATACGCTACCGCTGGGCCATCGAGGCAGTTATCTTCCTCAAGATACTTCTTCCTCAAGGGCTGACAATGCACTTGTCGTTTATAGGTGTCGGTAACCACTTTTCATCAACGACTCTTTAGCTGGTTTGCCCGTTCTGTTACATAAAAAAGAATATAAGTAAGGTTCCATGGGAGAGTCACGCGTCGGCGTGAAGGGGTCGGCTCAATCGATACCAAAGAGTGATACCTCACAGAAAACCGATGTGAAACAGCGCTTGCGCTATGTTTCACTGAGTGAATGAGGATACTGGAGGACATACCTCGAACCCCCATCCCCTTCTCTATACACTCAACCCCCAACGGCCGACAACGCATTTGTGACGCCTCTGGTGTTGCGGGTGTTCACGGGCAGCGGTAATTGCTTATCATCAGGCGATACATATGCTCGTTTGCCTCTTATTCCATAAAAAATAAAAAATATTAAATGAATGTATTGTTGTATAATTCGAGAATAAGTATTTCATTACCAGAATTTTACTATAGGAAGAATCAGTTTACATCAAGCAGAACAGTTTTACAAAAATAAATGTTTTCACCAGACACAATATAATTAACTGGAAACTCCTCTACAACTAATTAGCTAATATCTATTCATGGCCTGATACGATTTATTTACATCTAGAATTATTATGAGTATAGTTCAAGTTGATGAGAGAGAGGCAACAATGCAAAATTATACCGTCTCCTGATTTATGACGTCATAATTTATCTTCAAACGTGACATTTAAGGACATGCATCTAATGTCCTCTAGGTGTGGCGAGAAACATAAAACATAACAATAATGATTAGCCTTATTCTAAGATCGAATGCGTAAATAGTGATATAAAATAATTAATTTTGTTTTAATTACATAATAATAAAATTAGTTATTGTTTTTACATCACATAACCTCATAAAGTTAGAGCGTGAGAAGGGGCCTCGAAATCGTGAGAGCACCAACCTGATAACATTCTACTAGATTATTTTTATTGACAGTTACTTATGTTAATATTTTCAAATATCATTAATACGACATTGGCATCCATACAAACATGCTAGTATGCACACACGCAATTAGTGATGCGAGCTACCACTCACGCACGCACGCTAGCATACTTGCACGCACACACATATGTGTACGTAAACTTTCACGTTAACACACTTACACGTATATAAGTACGTATAGGTATACAAATCCATCTTTCTATAACAATGGATGTATTCTTGAACTTGGATAGCTTTAGCAAAGGATAATCCAAATTTTATATATAATAGCATCTATTGTTATGAAGTCAATGCAAAACATTGAAAACACAAGTAAGTAAATTTCTAACACATATATATTTCGGAAAGGGCCATTAAAGATAACTTCTTAATTGAGTCAGATGCTTAAAGTTTGGGAGTAACTCCTCGTAAACAAGATCCTTATAATAGTTTCTTGTGAAATGGTAGTCTTGCATGGTGCAAGTCACAATTATATTTCCGTTTGGTTAATTTTATTTAGGTTAATATTTTCACACAATTACTAATCATTACTTTGGTTTCATATAAAACCCTTAAATAGTTATTATTTTACCAAGCACATATTTAAATACTTCCTACGAGTTCTATACTAATAATAATATTTATTTATTACTTTTTCACAAAGGTAAGTACAGGTAATACAGTATAATGCAGAGCAATGCGTAATAATTATTCCTTTGTGAGAGATTGGTGTTTATATTAGGAACACCTGTGTTACAGATCACCGCTATAGATGAGTGATCATTTTTTACTTATAAAAGTCGTAAAATAATCACAAGCTTTATTTTAGTTTCATCTGTCCCGATGTTTGTTTGTAATCAAATCTTGCTGGTTAAATTTTGTCCTCTTTTCGCTTTCCGATTGAGCTGAAATTTGAAATGCACCTTTATTTTTAGTTCTTTCTTTTTAGTTCTGATGACAAAGCTATTATATATAATTGGTATTATTATTAATACAAAATGGCCGCCGTAACAAAATGACGGCTTACATATTTCTGAACAACCCATCCAATAAGGGTATCAAATGATAAAGAATTTTTTTTTATTAATAAGTAATAGAGTAAGGTTTTTTTTTAAAAAAAACCGTGTCTAATTAATCACTTGTTTTATAAATTGAAAAGTAAGCTGGCTTAATTAGGCTCAGCATCATCATAATCATCAAATCATGATCTTCGTTATGACTGAAAGAATGCAGATACGGTCAGTCTGGAACAAGTTTTGGAGTAATTTCAACAGATCATTTTTCGATTCGAGAGAGGTTTTGGTGTAGATAAAAAAACATCGTTAATTTACATATATTTTTTACTTTCCTGTCTCTCTCAAATACGTGAGGTTACCATGGCAAGGAAGAGATAGATGTATTCACAGGAATGTTTAATACCGCCTGATATTACACTGTTTGCCTACTAAATATAACTTAGTGAAAAACTGAATTTGTCTTTGTAGCTATATTTTCTAACTTGTACCACACCTCCTCTATGATCTTATTGCACCACTATCCACAGAGGTCTGAGGCCAAGACGAGAAGCGCTAAAAGCATGTTGTCGCATCCAATTTAGCTCCGCTGTCACCATGCCACTTCAGACGTCTCCCTGATACAATTTTCCCTTTTCTTGTCCTATGAAATTTAAGAATAACTCCGACTGACGTGGTGGGAGAAATATGTGTGGATTGCATATTATGTTTGCATCAATTTCTTGCTGAACAACATATACAATAACGAGATTCATTCGGCTTATAACAGATTAAAATAATCATTTTGTTCTAGCTGATATTCGCAACTAAACCCGGGTAAAGTTTAATCATTAAATGAAAATAGATTTACATCTATATACTTAATGCTCTTTGAAATTATTTGGTGGAACGAAGATGATGCCTGAAGTTGCAATGCCCAATTACTTTACCACCGTTAAGTACTTTACTGTACCTACCTTTTACCACTTTCCAAGCTTACCGAAAACTCTCTATTTCATCGCCTTCGAGATTTATAAATGTATAATCTACTTCTGCAAGGTGCTATACATCTCCAAACAAAATTTCAGTAAAGTACAATATCAGTAAGCATGTCAGGGATATACAAACTAAAAAAATTACACGCTTTCATCGTTCGGTCATATAAACTGTTGGTGTGTGTGTGGATTAACAATTGAAAGCTAGATAGCCTTTATTATTGCGAATCCATTAGACGACTTATAATTTAAAACTTAATCAATAAGAGAGCACTTTAAAGCGGTTCTGCCTTTTTTAACCGTCAATATTAGATTGGATTTGTATTTTAAGTGTCCAATTAAATCGCAAAACTAGGATAACTTGATTAATCTGCATCATGTTCATTATAATCTTGATTACTATCGAAGTATCTCTTCAAGTTGGATCTTGATTGGCGCAACTGTTATACTGTCTATGTGACTAGTCAACTTTTACTTTTATAATCATGGTATCAAAACCTACAAGTATATAAAGAGATTAATACCATCAACTGAGTTATATCACTTATACACGCAATCATATTCTTTGATAATTATTATCCGTGTTTTATATAGGTCTTCTCAATTAGCAAAAGTTAGATTTAGATTTAGTTCCAACGAATTTCGGCTTTTGTAGAAATTTATATTGAAATTCATAGTAACTGTCTGATAATAACAATTATACTTCTACTGTCAAAAATTTGTTTGCAAACACTGTAGAATATAATAAACTTTAGTACATTTCTCATATCAAGTATAATTTCCTATAACATTCTATGGTGTAAATACACTTTATTTAAGAAGTTTTTATTTCCTGGCAACAAAATATATCACGTATCGTATTAAAAGTCAAATATAGACAAAGGGAACTGAAGGCTGGCATACAATAAAATGGGGTTACCCTTCTTCCATATTCTTTGTAAGCAAGAAATAAGATTTATGGCTATTGACTTGCGCAAGTAGTTATGACTGCCTTTTTACCTTTTTAATACAAAACGACGACATCGTTATCTCAGAACAAGTACATTGTTAAGTTTGAGATCTTCTGTATTGTACTCGAATCGAAATATGAGAACTTATTTGTCATTTTTGTTGTAAGAAGCGACGAGATACGCCAACAGTGAAAACGATGTCTTAGATTTTAATTTATTAAAATTTGTGTACACCCGTAGGTCTATAAACTTATTTATTTACTATTCTATAAATCAACTTATGTGAAGGTATCTTTAGATCAATGTAACTGCGACTAATAAGCACAGATAAGCCAGGTAGATCTATATGCTAATGGGCTTTAGTTCGAATCGCTAAGTTTGTTTACAAGTTCCATATTAGGGTTGTGTCTATTAAGTACGATTGACTTGTAAAATTGACTGCTATTACTTCGATAGATAACTCGATAACACCTATTGGTTCTCGAGTTTAATAAAGTTTCACATATTATTTTGTAAATGTAGATTTTATATCAGAAGCAGGATTACTTATAACAGCCGTTTACTCAAGAGAACTGATATCAACGTGGATAATTATTAGTTCAGATTAAGGATCTATTTAATACTAGTTGAGCCCACGATATCATCCGTGGTTGTTGTTGTGCCTTTACAACAGCAATAGCGGGTAACGCCGAACGGCAAAGCAAGTCTAAAAAAGTTGTCTCATATCATCACGCCGTATGTCATCAGCAATCTGTTGGTGATAGTCACGTCGTAATAGGTCAAGCAGTTCCATAGATTAGCCAGAACAGAGAGACAAAAAAAATAAAAAAAGTTTTTTAATGTAAGTTTATACAGTACTTACTTACTGACGTAATAATTTAATTGGTGTATAATGAAAAGAGAATTCCTTTTTTTATTTATGTGTATAGATTTACGGATGAAGTAGGAATTTAAAGTAGGTTCCTTTAGTAAAACTAAATTAAAATTGAGAATGACATTATAGTTTTCTGCTTCATAGGTCTATGTGAACTGTGAAGTTAATTATAAAGATTTTAAAGTTTTTCCTGAGAATATCTTCCTGCCTATGATATATATTCCTACTTAAAATGTCCTCTCTTTTTAAACCTTCTATCTGAGACACTTAAGTAAAGCATCGTCTATTAATGGTCATAAACTTAGATTTTTGACTGTTATCATTATTAATCTATCGCAGTCTATTAGTAGACATAGGCCTCTCTTGTAAGCCACTTTACAGTATTAAACTTTAGAATCTACACGGAGAATAATTTACACAACTATTTATATATATAACGATACGAAGTAAAAGTAGAAATATTCCTAAAGGCTACGTAAAAATGTAAAAGAATTTCCAGGATGACTTCAAATAAGGAACTGCAGATGGTGCTGACAAAGCATAGTTTCTCGCAGCAAACAAACACATTCATCCGGACAAGATGTTACACTCCAGTTACTTCATAGGATGACCATGAAAGTAAGGTTTTAAAATTATAATACTAAGCTTACCTTATATTTGATTCAATAAGACAAAACAGAACATAATTACTGGCTCTATGAACTCGGGACTCGATTTTTTTACAGATAGGTTGAAATTTTTTTACTCAAGTGAGTCAGAATAACTGGCAAATCTTATTATCATGATCATCATTAGTATTATCAATTATTATGTTAAATTTACAAAGTATTTTCAGTTTATGATCTAACAAGAAAAAAGAATAAGCCAACTACTTAAAAAAAATGATAACGTTCATAATAAAATTTTATTAAAATGTGACATAGGCTGCATTATATCCTAGGTCACTTGGGTTATTATTATGAATCTGTTGCTAACTCATTCAATACAATCTGTTCAGTAATCGTTGAAACATTCGAACTTAAATAACTCAGCTATAATAGCAAATAAGCTGCACGGTTGGCTTAATGGTTTCAGTGGTCGCCACACCACTTCCTACTGCGCCAAGTGTTGTGGGTTCAAATCCTACATGGGACAACACTTTGTGTGATCCATAAATTGTTGTTCTAAGTCTGGGTGTACTTTGTGTCCGTTTCATGTATGTTTGTAAAGATCCCCGCGACACAGGAATGTATATTCCTAATGCGGGAGTTGTCTTTTAAAAAGAAAAAAAACTTCAATAACATTGCCTTTCCCTTTGGTTTCGTCGTAGTCAGGTAAAAACGAGAGAAATAACGAATTACTACAAATATTATAAAGTATTCCTTGTATCCCTAATAAAAATGGTCAACACAGTTTACACATCCGAGAAAAGAAAGTTCATAGCTCTTACAACGCTTTCAGGTGTGTTTCTTGAAAAGCCATTCTTAAAATGTCATCTCGCAAATACTTCCTACACATCATACTACAATAAGCAAATTCTTCTAGGTTCGTTCAAATTTTTCCATAAAATATACTAACGTAATTCCGACTATTTGTATTTTATGATAGAGATTTTAATTGATTCTTGAAACATTACCATATTCTTTTTTCAAATGTATCTTTTTTTGCCAATGTTATTTTATGTTTTTTGTGTCTTGTTTTGATATAAAATCTTGTTGCTACAAATTGAACATAAGTTTGAAACAATATAGCAATCTTTTTGTCTCTTAGTGAGAGCTATGTTAGAGCATTTAATGTCGGTTATAGCGCCAAGAACCAGATTACCTCCATGCCAAATTTAATTGAAATCGGTGTAGCGGCTTGGCCTTGAAAGCAGGACAGACAGACAGATTTACTTTCGAACTTATAATAAAAGTATGGACTATCTCCAACCTCATAGAATAAAAACTATTGACTGCCTTAATAAACCTTAACTGCCTCGGTGGCGCAGTGGTAGCGTCCATGCTGCTGCTGTCCATAAGGTCTCGGGTTCGAATCCTGGGTCGGAACAAATGTTTGTATGATCCTACAAACCTTTGTTTCGAAGTTTGGGTGTTTTCTATGTATAGTGTGTATGTATTTACAAAAAAAAATGTATTTATGTATTCATATCAGTTGTCTAGTACCCATGGTACAAGCTCTGCTTAGTTTGGGACTAGATGGCGTTGTGTGTTTATATGTCCGACATATTTATTTATTTAATCAGAACCAGACAGGAAATTCTCATAATTACTGTATATTTATGTCTCATAGTAGTAGTAATTATAAGCCTATAGTATATTCATAAACAACGAAATTAATTAATATTTATTTAATGATAAGATTTTCTCATTAGTTTTACGACCCATGACAATCTTTCATAATGTTTGTTCACTTGGTTGAAAGTACCGTACTGTGTATATCCGAATGTTAATTTTAGTATGACATATAAAATTAATATATAATAAGGCGACGGCATAATGGTGTAAGCGGCGGTTTTCTTATTCACTGAGTGCTGTAGGTTCAAACCCAATATGAGATAATACTTTGTGTGTTCTTTGTGTTTATTTTAGAATGTTTGTAAAGTCTCTTGCGACGCAGGAGTCAGGAATATTCGTAGAGTGCGTGGAGCGTCGTCCTTTAAAGGAAAAAAAACTATAGTAATACCGGCAACAATCGGACTAACATTTATTTGTCGTTATATTGACACAAGTGTTGGGAAACAATTAACAAAGTCTTTGTTAACTGTTACCCAAGTCTGACCGTGGGAAAGCCACGCTTCGACATACATGGGCCGGCTCGACCGGAGTGATACCACGGCCTCACAGAAAACCGGTGTGAAACAGTGCATGCGCTGTGTTTCACCAAGTGAGTGGGGATACCGGAGGCCAATAATCCATTCCTTCCCCTCTTCCCCCTTCCCATCCCCCAAGGCCGGCAACGCACTTGTGACGCCTCTGATGATGCGGGTGTCCATGGGCGGCGGTAATCTATTAACAAGTCGATACGTCTGTTCGTTTGCAACCTATTCCATAAAAAAAAACTCTCGGTCCGTAACTGGCGATTATTTATTATGCCCTCCCTGCTTCCTACTTTGCTATCAAATATTCGCTTACATCTCTGCTTAATACTATAAAAAAATACGCTACCTTGTAACTGCACAATTTGCATGAAAATTAATACAATCGCATATTACGAAAAATACTCATACCGAAAGTTAGGACTTCTAAGGCGGGTCAATAAAAGATTTTTTGGGCTTGTTTTTTGTCTTTTAATATCTTGAAGACAAAAATATTTTTTTATCTTATCAAATCAACTTGTAGTCTATAATCATATGATAATAGTGGCATTTTAGGATTTTTAGTAGTGTTGAACTACCATTACGCTATTTTTTCAGTTTATTAATGCTAGCTAAAGTATCAATTCAAATTGTATATAGTAGTACAATATATATTTATATTGCATCATGTTACATTCATTGAACAAGATTAACTTCATCAAAATTTTAATTTTATTAACCTGCACTAAGATATCAAAATCATCCTAAAAATAAAGATTTCTAACTATTTCACCACAATAGGAAATAAGCTTTGTGTTAGGTAGCCAATAAATAAAAAATAATCTCTATGTGAATAATGATTCACGATATTTAGACGCCTCAAAATAAACAATCGATATACAAGTACAATCTTAAGTTAGCGTGGGAAAATAAATCTAGTGATGTACTGATATTCTGATGCTAAAAAGAAAGCTTTAGCCGTCGAATGGCCAAAAAGTAGCAAAAAATACATGTACACTCCAATATCTGTACCATCAATATGTATATATGACATCCCCATATCCTTTACCGAATCAATAGTCGGCACTAATGCCCCTGGCCTCGGCATGGCAATTAGTGCAGTACGCCATCCGCTCGGATATCCATCTATCGTTCTGCACGCGGCAATTATCCTTGCGTTATGTCCATCTATATAGGGATATGTCCGATTATGTCCGGTTTCATTTCATATAACAAGGATCAATTGGTATTGACAGTCATACTCGTTAGTTTAAACGTTAGTATTTCCATTTGTCGAGTCAATTCCGTCGCTCTAAAATATGAACTGTAGAATTTCACAAAGTTTGAGTAACTTTGAGTTTAGTTTTCCATACGATATGCAAAATAAAAGTATTATAGTATACTTAGTGAACTTATGAAATAGAAGATTTATATTTTAAAGTTTTAAAAACTTGTTGCCACCACTGTGTATTTAATTGTACAGATGACAATATACCTTAAATAAAGTTATAATTTTTTTCATTCAAATTCCATTGTTCGTTTTCCTACACGTTGTTATAAGCTATTTTTAAAAAGATATCAAATATATTCCAATTTTTTATTTGATTGAAATCGGAAATCCACAACACCCAAAGCAACGCGAGCAGAAAACGTCTTTTGAAACTTGTTTTACTCCAGTAGAAAGTAAAATATTACCCATATCCAGAAATTTATAAAAACCTTCACACCATAGAAACTATACGATGTAGAAGCCCATTATAAACCAGACGACGCCATTTTTTCTTTATTCTCTGTATATTCATCCACATATTTAGAAAAAAACGATCTATAAAGCACATAAACACGATCTACGAGCTGTAGTTCTGATAATAATGGCCTTGTTTATAAGGACCACAAGCACCCTCCAGTCAGGAGATCCTCTTAAAGAAAATACTCTCGGTATAACTTCGTCCAAACAAGGAAGGCCCCTACTAAGATAAAAGTATAGATTAAATCTATTCATACGCTTCAATACGCCATTTCTTTAGCCCCACTTTAGGATAAAATCATACTAAGAACGCAATGAAACGTAAAACGAAACGTACGGAGTATCACATCTTATTTTGGTGAAGAAGTCCCGTTTGTATCGGATTTTCTCTTCGAACTTGATTCCCCTGTAATTTCATTTCATCAGGATTAAAAAGGGTCGTGTTGCATAAATTGATCGAATTATTTTAATATTTTGATGAAAGACTCTCGACTTATTCATGTATTAAAATTTAGGAGAAAGAAAATTCATAGAGACATGACAACGATATAAAATATTTTTTGCGAATAACATTAAATAGCGCGTCTATTGATCGAGTAGTCAGCAATACTAACTCCTACACTAAAGTAGTAGGTTCGATTCCCTACCCAGAATATTCTAACTACACCTATCTGTAAGTGGTGAGGACCATATTTTTGTTATTTCATTGTTATAGTGTAGGAACTGTTGGTGGCCTAATAAATAAATAAAAAAAAATAATTACTTTTGCCCAAGACTCCGCGCGCTTGTAAGTCGCTTATCGCGATGAAAAGTATGTTCTTCCTCAAGAATCAAAGTATCTTCATACTTCCGTGGGAGAACCACGCTTCAAATTCAAGATCATAAATTCAATTAAGATACCAAGTGACATTTATGAACTTTAAATTGAAGCTATAGATAAAAGTCATAGATGGACACAAACAGACGCCTCAGACATACTGTATTGTCAAGGTGAATTAGGTGAAAATACCTAAGTCCACTGTCTGCCTTTGTCGATCTATAATCTCCAGTTTCCAAAATGCGTGGAGCTTTATGAGAAGAACACTGGCAAAGAAACTCATGGCCACTCTTCTTAACAGTCAGAGAATCAAATACAATAGATTACAAGAACATTAAAGAGTGTGTTGCCACCTGATTTTAATTTTATTAAAATGCTCCAAAAACTAACGTACTACAAAAAAAAAACACTCATTGATACCATTGAAGGTTTGAACTTAAACATAGAAATCATTCAAGTTATACATCTATTATTCGGTACGAATGGGCCGGCTCGACCGGAGTGACACCACGGCCTTACAGAAAACCAATGTGAAACAGCGCTTGTGTTGTGTTTCACCGAGTGAGTGAGGAAACCGGAGCCCATACTCCAACCCCTCCCCATCCCCCAAAGGCCGGTAACGCACGTGTGACGCCACTGTTGTTGCGGGTTTCCATGGGCTCCAGTAATAGCTTGCCTTCAGGCCATAGGTCTGCTCGTTTGACTCCAATTGCATATAAAATGCCAAAATTTCATTGAAATCGGTTAAGCGATTAAGACGTGAATGGATAACAGGCAGACATACAGATTTTCGAATTCGCAATATTAGTAGGGATTATATGACTATATTTATATAGAAATATATGCGCTTTGTTGATGGCAATAGGCTCGCACCGTAATTACGTAAGCTGTATTGAGATTTAGACGAAAAATGTGGGCGTTTTATACGCCTTTGTCTACCCTCTAGGGGATAAAAGGCCTGAGAAATCGCTATTAAAAAGTATTAGGAAGTAACATTGAAACGACCGTAAAACGTTGATATTTCTTCACAGGATATTAGATACATCTCTTAAATTACATGTACTGCGCCCTCGGTGGAAGATTGATGCAGTCTTCGTAGATGCCTTCAAATATATTGTGTTCGGTGCTTGGTAATACAATTTAAAGTTTTGGAACCCACATGAGCCTTCGTCTGGTTACCATGGCAACACCCTTCTCTCCGCGGATTGCTTGCCTAAATTCTCAGTAAACGCACGACGTATGTGGATAAAGGAAGCAATTTTCCGAGAAGGTGAATATCATTAGCTGATCTGATCGTGTTCAAAGCTCGCAAATTCCATTAGCTATACAAACCTTTGGAATCGAATGCCTTATCATAATTCCGCCTTCAAAGAGATTATTCAAATCGCTCAATGTGGTGAAACGCTTCGAGAAAAATGAGGTCGTTATGAATAAGGTTGACAAGACAGTTCTTATCTACGCCATATGTAATACACGGTAAAGATATTTTTGCTGTAGCATTCAAAAATTATCATAGATTTGAAAAGTATCAAAACTAAGTAATCTAGTTTTTTGTTCAAAAAAATAATAGTAGCCAACGTTTAAATTCAAAGCATCAAAATTTATGTTAGGATATGAATATTAATTTTTTACCATAACACAAGTTAAATCTTAACATGGGTGCCAGAGTTCAGCTACACTTGTGCTCCGAATATTTGTAGTTTTATTTTTTTATGTACATCTTTGAGTTTTTGTTATCTGGTTTTAAATAAATAAATAAAAAAAATTAATAAATATTATTTAGAGGATGATAAAATAAAATCGATAAACAGAGTAAGTTCTTATAAATTAGTGTCCCTCTTAAAAATACTCGATGAAGGAAATTTAGCAGTGAAGAATATAAGCATTATCGGCATTGTATTTTTATACCATAAATCTATACTTTGTTTGTATATATGTACGACTATAACATACGAAACATACCTGGACATGCAAAAAACATTACAGCAAATAAATACGAAGTTTACCCAAAAAACGAAATTCAAATTCTTCAGATTGCTGGAATATATCACGTTCAATGAAAAAAGAATCGTTGTAGCAACAGGCGCCCTGGTTTCGTTTATTCACCCCTTTATTTACTGTGGGGATTTTCTGATTTTAGACGGGATTTCCCAGCACTATCCGCATTGTATATTACTTGTTTTTCAGTATATCACTGAACTGTTTTACTGAAACTCATGTGGGATAATGTTATTGTATCTTTTCGTAAATATCATATTATTTTCAGTTAATACCATGGTTTTTATTTGGCTGAAAATTGCTTCAACTTAAGATTTAAATTTAACGAACAATTAATTTTAATTGTAAACTTTGCTTATATCTATCAAAGTACCTTCCGGGCAGAATATTTATTTGTAACCCATGTCCAAGTCCATATTTGAAAATTTAAGTAAAGAAAAAGTAATAATATTATAGTTTACAATAAACAGCCTTTTTTTATAAACGTTTTAATATTTAACCACTAGTTTTATTTTTCAACTTTAAACTTACAGGCTAGTTGGAAAGAATTAAGAAAACTATTTGACCTCAATTTGTATATCAGAGTTAATCCACATCAAATTAGGTTTTGTTTAGCGTTAAAATTTTCATCTTAGTCTAAATTTAGTTTTTGTGATTTGACGGTAAATAATTACCTAAACATTCGAAAAAAATATCACAAGTAGCAACACGGTCCACAGCCATACCGATTTTTGGATACAAAACAGTATAATATAATTTTTTTTATAATTTTTTTTGCAGCGGTAAAACTTCACACATGCATATTATAGATACAAATACAAAAACAATCGTCTGTAACTACGAGCTCTAACGTTAAGTTCAAGTCGAGGAGTTATTAAGGGCTGTCAATAAAGACTACTTATCAAAAATATTCAACAGTTCTAGTTTAGACATACTGTTTCAACATTGTTCGAAATACATTCTATATTTCATTTCATTTATCTATATATTTTATATTTGGCATATTGTAGCGCTAACTACAATGGGTAAACAACTCGAACAACAAGTAAATAGTTTGTAGATCCTCACAAAAGCGGCTATACCATTACTGTAGATAGGAGTAGAATATTATTCGGCTAAAATCTGAAACCAAACACCCTAGACAGGATAGCACGTAGACGAAACATATAACAGTATTCATAAATAGACCGGGTTATACCACAGACTATTCGTGAAGCTATATCGATAGAATCAGTTATGAGGCCAGGATTCCCCGCTAAATCCCCATAAACGAAATAACCAGTCACGTTCTAGACAAGAGATAATAGTTTCTACATGAATATGTAATAGACTACACTGGAAAGTCTCAATAGTCTTTATAAAAGTTATGGTGGTTAGTTGAACTCTTGGAAGTATTTTTACCCGACTACGGAAGGCAAACGGAAGGGTAAAAGTTTTAGTTATTATTGTATCTTTTCATATTTCATCGTAGTACCTAAACTACTGAACCGATTTTGATGAATAACAATAGACTCGTTGTAATGGCACAGCTGTCATGGGCTAAGTAAATTTTGTGAAACAGAATTACGTAATCAGGTTCTAAGTGGTTAAACTTTTTTGTAGTAAAAACATTTAAAAATGTTTTTTTAGTACTAATTACCACCACCATAAGCTGTTTGCTTTAAAACTGTGTTAAAAGCATTTACTATTATTAGCACTGTAAAAACTTGATTCCAACTACTTTTCTTATAACTATATCGTCCTAAATTCTCCATTCTATTAAAACTAATCACAAGTTATTTTTTGCAATTATTTTTTCAATTAAATTTAACCATTAAATAAGCCATTTATTTCTAAAAAGATACTTTTAGTATCTACCAAAAATAGCTTCTTAATCAATTTGATTTATGGAAACAACTGACTTGCTTTATTTTTACTCAAATTACACCTGCAAGGGCGGACACAGGAGCAATTAATCTAAATTAGAGTGATTATTTAACCCTTACCAGTTATTATTCAAAATGAGCCGTGCATCAATTCTTCTTCGTTGCCTTTTACTTGAAACGGGAAATGGTATATTATTTATGTTTTATTTACATTTTTGTGGGAAATTATTTCGATCCATCGCTTCCCAACACGTATAAATAAATCATTTACTGGCTTTTTTGTACATTGTTAGAACACTCGCCTTCCCCTAAACCACCTTCATCAATCATTGATGATAACTTTTTCAAAGTTTGATTTTTTCACTTATAATTAACAATACCATTCTGTTGCAAGAGGTGTGTGTACTTATATTTTTTTATTATTACATAAAACATTTGTCACAACGCCTTTTGAAAGTTTAAACTGACGTTGATGGCCCTAATAAACAAAAATACGTAGATGACCTGAAATCTTTACTAAATTGATTTATCGCCCCTGAAAACCCCTGCACAGACTCTGCCGAGATTCATATTATTATTTAAAAGGTATTAGATCATATAAAACTAAACATAAATATAATGAAGTGGGTATTAGTAACCGAGCAGAGCAAATAGTTAAATTTTTCCCTAGTGTAATTTTTTAGTCTAACTAACTAAACAGACAATATCGATGAAACAAAGTTTGTTCTATCGCCAATAAACAGAATTATCGAACTTGTACATTTAAAAACAATAATTATTTTGCTCCAAACCAATAATTTTATGAGAAGCAGAGTTGACACGTGCAATTAGCGGATAAACTGTGAAACAACTTTCGAAAAGCTATTTTAACTTTTTCGTGAGTGGGTAGTAACAAAAATTACGTTCATAAATTTATGGTGGAAAGCCTATCAAATTTTCTTGTCAAGATTTTAAAGTGATGAGATGATTAATCGTTCTGTTTATCAAGAAAACAAGACATTCCAAACAAGATTAACGGACATTCCAGAACATTTTAAATAAGTTTTAGACATGTAACATTTTGTGATGCAATTATTGCGTATTATAGTAGTATGTTATATGTTATATAATGGCAATATCCGTATATACTAATAATATAAATTAGAAAGTAACTCTATCTGTTATTCTTTGAACGGTCCATCACAAAACCACAGACGTATTTTTTAAAATATACTACTACTACTGCTAATATTACTGAATGTATTTTAATGAAACTTTACAGTAATATAGCATCATAACTATATATATAAATAAAAATATCAGAATTACACATAGTCTACAATTTACCTTGATCACCAACATACACGTAGGGATAAGTTTTGTGTTTGTACTAGCAAACAAAAGCAAATCAAAGATAATGCAGTATCTTTAAAGAAATGTTTCATCATCATCAGCCTTTTTTTACGTGTGGAAACCCCCTGTGGCCATTACCCCACCGGGGTTTGCGGTGGGGTGGTGTGTCAAAATCGCACCGACTAAAACCACACGGCGTGCTACTCTGCCCCTGAGATGGGAGGTTTCCGGGAACCGCTTTATTACGACATCCAGACCCCTCCCAGCTTCATCATCATCAGCCTATTGCAGCCCGCTGCTAGGCATAGGTCATTCCCATTGCACGACACTCTGATCGGTTTTGAGCTTCTCGCACTAGTTCCTGCTACCTATCTTGGGCAACCCATCATTCCGAATGGCCTGTGTGCATCCTATACTGACACCGGTTGTCAGGTCTGCTACTAATGTGGCTGGCCTACAACCAAAATATTTATCATATATCAAACAATGAATATATTGTAATTAAAACGACGAACTGACGACGCAAGTCGATACGATTTTTTATTATTGATTTGTACATAATATATTTATTTAAAGGTATACCATTTATGGGTTAAGCTTGTCCCTTTCAGCGATAAATCATAGGAGTCTGTTAAAAGCAACTTGATTTCAAGTGTATTTATTTATAAATGTCAACACTAAAGGCAAAACTAACGTCTTGCAAAGAATTACAAAAAAATCTTTGGGTAAGTGACAAGGATAAAAATATCCTTATCACTTACCCAAAGACTTTTTGATTATACTAGAGAACTGTTAAAGTAGCTTTTTTATGGAATAAACGTATCGCCTGATGGTAAGCGAACACCGCCGCCTATGGACACCCCCAACACCAAAGGCGTCACAAGTGCGTTGCCGGCCTTTGGGGGGAGAGATCGAGGTTGGTTGAGAATGGATTGAGGGAAGGGATTGGGGTACGGGCCACCGGTATCCTCACTCGGTGATACACAGCGCAAGCACTGGTTCACAACGGTTTTCTGTGAGGCCATGGTATCACTCCGGATGAGCCGGTCCTTTCATGTCGTAGCGTTGCTCTCCCACGGTACTTCGTTTTACCTATCATGAAATGAAACTTACGCTCCAGTGACTTAAAATATATAAAAATATAGTTACCTCTGTTTGGAATCTTTCCATCTATCTATGAAATATTAGGTTTGGCCGCGGCTCAAAGAAGCCTATGTCCTTCCTCAATCAGGGACAAATGTCATTAAAACCAGTGTAACGGTTTAGCCGTGAAAGCGTGACAAAGAGACGGACAGACAGAGTTCTTTCGAATTCACACTAATGTTATAAATTCGAAAGTATGGATGAATATCTAGTGTCACGATATTTGTAGTCACAATCCTGCGAAATGGCTTGATCGATGAATTTTTTTTGTTGTTATGAATATAGGCCCTTAATTATTTTTCAGCCTCTTACCTCCTCTGCCCCATTTTTAATATGGTATATAAATATCTCATATGGCAGACCAGCCTTTGCTGGTATATTTAATTTTAAATATAGATTATGATTACTCAATTTGGTAGCCAAAATATAAGTCACTCTGATCACCAACAATGACAGAGCAAATAGTGAAAACAATGTTAATCATCTATTTGTTCCTGTTGGTAAACAAACCAAACTAAATGGACCTAGCGCCGGATATCATAATGTTTATGTCAAACATCATTTTGTAACGAACTCATTAGGTAAAGACGGGTCGTTTTAGCAAATGTATAAGGTTAATGCGATCTGAAGTTGTTATTGTGTGGACGCTACGACATTATCGCTGCTAGAGGTTATCGTTCATTCAACGACCATCAGTCGCTTACGATGTACATTATTTGTGCAACTATGTAAAATAAATCGTCATGCGTTTAGTATTCTTGTTATTTGTTGTCTCGTGTTTATTGTGCGTGTGTGTGTCCTTCGATATGATTGTCGGTGATACCGTTCACAGGAAGATGGTCTTCCACCAAAGAGTAAAAGACTTCGCAATACCATTCAAGAAGAGAATTAAAAGTTTAACATATAAAGATCTGGATAATCGGACTATAAAAGTAAGTAACATTGTTTTTGGTTCCTTGTATTTCATAATATTTTTTAATTTATGGCTTGCAAAACATAACCGGTTTAAAACAAACGTGATTCATCTTACTGTATATTTGGGTCGGCTGAACTATTTAGTTCGGAAACTAAAACATATACAATTAAATCGTAAATCAAATTCTACATGTTTTACATTTCTCGAACGTGTTCGAAGTAGAAATATTTTTATACTTAAATGTACTTCGGCCGGCCAACGTCACAGTGGTTTACCTTACAATTGATTTATTCAAGAACCATTCATAATACGTCAGCATTATGTTTAAATTACCTATACAAATACACACAACTACTGTATGTAGGTATGTGTGTCACAAAAAGTTTGCTAACGAAGTACACCTTTGTATCGAAATTTCTTTAGTTACATAATTATTTCTTATTTAATACAGTAGCTGTTTAGATATAACTTAGATGTTAAATTCCCATATTTTATACGAAATAGTTTTGATTACATAATGTCTTGACTTTTTTTGACATTAACATATTAAATAAAATTTTATCGGACTTTTACAACATAATCATAATATAATAAATTACATTGGAGATCGTTTTTTGTTTTTTCGAAAGACGGTCCCCATTTCATCTCATCCACATTTTTTATCATTATTTTCATCACTACGAAGACTTGAAGACTCGAAGACTTAAGATTTCCATACTTTAAACACTTGACATTACCAGAAGTAGCTGATTAGCTGGTTGCCATTTCATTAAAAGAAGAAGAACATAAAACATTGATACTAAAATTCTAAAATAATATTCTTACGAATTAGGTATTCGGTAATATTTCATTATTTTGTCATCCGGGTCATTGCTGTGAACATAATTAAAACGAAAAAGTTTAAAAATAAAAACTAGAAACACTTAATCCTTGACATTGTTGCAAGCAGCTACATTTTTTAGTATTTTAGCTTTTAAGATAATTTTTAACAATGACTTATACGTGTGTTGGTTATTATGTATAATGACACAAAAAAATGGATTAAGAAATTATTTAAAAAAAAAATCCACCGTATTCATGCAAATATTTTAAGGCTGAAGAGTTTCTTTGGTTGAACTCGGAAATTTACGTAACTACTGGTTCGAATAGAATAATTTTTTTTTTAGTTTTTTTTACAATTTTTTTTTCCTATCCCAAAGTTGTCTGTCTGTCTGCTTTTTAGGCCGCCATTTGTACACGGTAATTCAATTGATGTATTATGTAAACTATATATGTATGTAAACTGTTATATCTGTTGTAAAATAAAGTGTATTCTATTATATTCTATTCCAATTATTTTAGTGTTGTGTAGTAATACTCCCGATATAAAGGAACCCTGACCTTGATGATCTTTTGAAAATCCATTGGCTTCCTACCCTTTATTATTCCCAAGATTAAATGGAGTCATTTACTGGTTCAACTGGTTTTACCTGAATATCAGTTTTTACACGGAGCGACTGGCAACGGACCTCTGCAATCCTGAATGAGAACTATATTTAAGGGGAATTGACGTCCCAATAACAATTGTCAAAGGTATTCATGTCAATCTGGACCGACAATTTAACGTGCCCTCCGAGGCACGGGTGGGAAACACCGCCATCTTCCATATTCCAGGCTGCTATTAAGAATTTCTTGTAAGAAAAACCGAATAGCAGTCTGGACCCGAGAATCGAACCCGAGACATCTTGATCGGAAGTTGCTTACGCTAACCGCTAGACCAACGAGTCAATCCATACAATCTTTTAGAAATCCATATAAAAGTATTATGGTAAGAAAGTATATACATATTAAAATTTTTGTTTCTCTGTCTGTTTTTTCCGGGTAACTCTGTAACTGCTAAATCGATTTTGACGGGACTTTTACGGGTCGATAACTGATGTTATAAATAATTCAAGATACTTTCATTTCAGAAAAAGAACAGGGTAACTTACTGGAAACAGTAAAAACCTAAACTGTTCTCAAGTTAAAAAAAAACATTATTAAATAGATTAGTTATATACATAACTTAGATTAGTTTAAGTTATCACTTCTGTTGTTCGTCCCTAAACCTCATGTTTTAAACCCTAGTTCCGCTATAATATCAAACTAACTGACCCGGCGAACTTCGTACAGCCACATTTTTCTTTTGTAGATATTTTCTAGATTTCTCAAAAACTTGTAATAATTGAACTCGCCTTAGTTTCTTATAGACAGTGTAAAGCCGCAGACAAAAAAATACTTTTCTGTTTATCTTTTTTTGTACTCAATCCTTCTCCTAGCAATAACGAATATATAAAAAAGAATTATCCCATTTAATGCAGTCGATCGCAAGTTATGTGCGTACATACATTTCGGCGATTCAATTTTATTTGTATAGATGTCGTGTTTTCTTTTGGGTTCATTAAATAAATTCATCATCATTACCAACAACCTTTAACAGTCCACTGCTGGAAATAAGCCTCTCTTTAGCAAGAGATTTAACTAAATGATATATTTTATAATTTAATATTTTATTGTTGGTGTGCTCAAAAGTATCGCGAATTTTGAATTTTCGTGGGTTACGTATATACGAATTTCGATTAATTTGTGGCGTTATGTTGGTACATAAGTCTCTCACTTATAATTTTTTGAAGTGCCTCGAAGATTGGAAAAAACGTTGGCACAAGTGTATAATATCATATACTTTGAAGGGGACAAAATAGATATTCACGAATAAATACACAAAATTCGCGATACTTTTTGAACACACCTCGTACATAACAATAAAATGTTAAATTATAAAATATATCATTTAGTTAAACCTCTTAATTATTAAGCAGTGTTTGTATATTTTAGTTTTTATTTTGATTCGTTTCGCATAGTCAATTGAATATAATAAAATATTTTCGGACTTAAATGTTAAGTTCTAAGTAAATTAATCTATTATATTCTGTGTCAAGTAAAAACTGTAGTAACGTACCGTAGTGTCATTTACTCCAATAAAATAGATAGCTTGAAATACTTATCTTCGAAGTGCTGTCAGAGCGAGAGATCTAACTTTAAAACCAAAGTCTTTTAACGGTAAAAAGTTCTTAATAGAGTTAACTTTAACACTATGGTAACACAGATTCAAATAATAATTTGAATATAACAAAGAAAAGAAAGAAAGCAATCATCATCTTGAGGTCTCGGGTTCGATTGGCGGATCGGAAATTTATATATGATCTGCTAATATTTGCTTCGCAGTTTGGGTGTTTCTACGCATAATATGTACGTATCTGATAATAGAAGCTCTGCTTAATGTGAAGCTAGAGAGCATTGTATGTCAGATGTCCAAAATATTTATTTATTTAATTATTATGATAGAAAAAAAAACAAACATTATAAACAACAAACACGCTTGAAATATAAGTACGACATTTACATATTTAAATGTAAAAATTATATAAACGTAGGTTACATTGTTTATATTCAACTTCAACTGTAAGTATACTCAACGCCTTAAGTGTATAAAGAAAATTTCATCGAATATCTAAAAGGAGAAATATATAAAATGCCAACCTGCACTTGTAGCGACGATTATGCCACAGATACATATTTGTATAAATTATGCAAAAGATCATTGTTCTTAATATCAAGTATCTAGATTTAGTTGCCATTACAATCTTAGAAATACGTTATCCGTGCATTCCATAGATACTAACTATCTATGGAATGCACGGATCGCTCTATTCAACATCATATGTTTTCTGCTCTCACAGTAGGCGTGACATCTTTGTTGTTAAAATATGTTTTTATATTAAAATCAATATAAATGGGATGAAATGTGACACTTTGTATTCTTAATCAACACATGAATAATTCAAATGGTAACGAAATTCAAAAAGTAATATCTATATGGCATTTTTAAATTTAATAGTACAATTGCAAGTTCATATAACAGGGCAATCCTAAAAAATTGCCATCGTGCATTACATTTCATCTCACTATCTATGGAATGCACGGTTAGCATTTTTCCAACAAAATATTTCTGTTCTTGAAATAAACGTGACATCTTTGGTGTTTAAACATGTTTGGAAATTAAAATGAAAATAACTTAAAAATGAGTAATTTTTTGAGTCATTTACAATGAAAACTAAGCTATTCTTGGTTTGTTTTGTTTTCATGTTTATTCGTTTAACTTTTTTGTAAATTGACAAATGCATATATTATATATTTACTCGACTACGACCAAGCCAAAAGAGGGTAATTTTTGTAGTCTATATATGTATGTTTATTCCACCGTAACGTAAACAACTTTTAATGAGTGACAATAGATTCGCAATAACGGCTCTAGTGACATAGAATATATAAAATTTACCAAACCAATTACGTATAATAGCTTGTTAACTTTTTCTTCTTTGATATGCTTCTATCATATATTGATACTGAAATACTGAATTTTCCAGTATTTCAGTATCAATATATGAATAATTAATTCGTGCTGAAATAAGTTTTCGATTTATTCGGTTTCGTTTCTCTCAGTTAACATAAAACCTCCGAAGTTGGTAGTGTACTTACACAAAAAGCAGACAACAAAATTAACGGTTAGTAATAGCACCATTAGCAGAGTAAACTTTACCCGGCATCGAATGTCGAGAATTTACTGCACTTTCTTTGGTGTTCTGTTTTGATAGTGCATTAACGGGTTTTTATCAGTCTAAAGAAAAAAGTCTATCAGTCTTAGTCGAATAGTTATAATACTACTTGAAATGTTGGTATATCTCGTAGTCTCAGTTGTTAATTCGGCAGTAACTTATATTATTCAAATGTATCTTAAAGATAAAACCACGTTCATAATTGTAGGAATCTAAAGATTGTGGTAATTATACCATCGTTCTAAGACTAGACCATGAAGAAAACCGCTATACTACTTTATTGGTATTTTTAATTATTGTTTTATAATAATATTAGCATAGTTATTTTGTTACAAAATTATGAATAAGAATGATTTTTTTAAATGAAATGAATAACATGTTGTTTTAAACTTACATGTTGTTGCAAACTTAATAACATTTAAAATGTTATTAAGTTTGCAATTAATGTAATCTAAATAACACAAATCGTGATTTTATTTTATATTTTGTTTTAGTTAAAATGAAAGGATAATATAAGTGAAAATAAATTTATAAAAATAAAAAAAGTAAAAAAAATATCGCATTTTCCAACAGGAATTATCAAATAAAATCATAAGACATAGGCCTCTCCTTATCCCATTATTAATATATATATATATGGGTACTAGACAACTGATATTAATATATATATGCTTTTTTTGTAAATACATACATATTATAAATAGAAAACACCCAAACTCCGAAACAAATATTTGCAGATCATAAAAACATTTGGTATGACTCAGGAATCGAACCCAAGACGTCTAGCACAGCAGTCGCATATGCTACCACTGCGCCACTGAGGCAGTCGTTATTTTTGCGTACTATACGGTACTGGCCAGAAGGATTGGTATAAGGTTCATTCCAAGTTTTCCTTCTCTTAGCAGTTATATTGTCCCGCGTAGTTTGTTTCCTCAATGGCTCTTATGACACCCATGAGATGAATAGGGATCGTGATAGTCCGTATTCTAAATCCGTCACCATACGGATACTAAAAATTAATAATGAAATTTAAAAAGCTACGTTTTATTTTTCAGGGAGTGGCAGTCATAGACAATGACTTCTCTCACGCCACCGCAAACATCACCGACGGTGGTGTGGGACAGTCTTACGTAACAGTGCGGATGAAAAGTCAAAGGCACCATCCATTGAACTTTGAAGTGGAAATATACGTTTAAGAAAGTTTTATAATGAACTCTTAACAATGTTTAAAGATCGTGATACCAGACAAGAACTATATAATATAGCTATTAGTGTTCACATTACGATAAATTTTGCAGTAGTCTCTTCCAAGCTTGTTGGTGTTAACATCAGAATTGTTGATGAGAATGGATACCGTTTAAATAAAATTAGTGGAAGTCATGTTTATGACAATAAAATTTTAAAATTTACAAGAGAAGTGAAATTAGTTTACAGATACATTGTAATGTACTGAAGTCATTTGTATAAATAGTTAGCGTGCTTTTTATCACATGTTTACGCAAATTATCGCCAACCTTCTATTTTTAGAATTATTTATTGCATGTTGTTATAAAACATGTACATTTGATGTAAGTTAGTTTAACTCATCTTCGCTATGTAGGTACTGAATGTGTATGTATTGAATTTAATGTACATTTTATTTTAACACTATTGTCATGGATTTCCGTTATTACGTTTAATTACAAATTATATAATGAACAAGGTATAAGCGTCAATTTTGCCTATAGACTTATGTTCCCAAAAATAGATCTGATAATTGTATTTTTATTATAGATATAAACATTGTACATAATTTGAATTGTAAAATATTAGCGACTGAATTGTTCACTACCGTCAGGATAGCTACAAAGTCTCTTCATAATCATAAGATTTTCATAAGTATATATAAAATGTTATCCTTTCTTATTTGTGTATACAAACGAAGGTATTTATTGACCGGTTAGTGCAATTAGGCCCTAAAGCATTGAGCTGTCATTACTACGTATTTATAACAGTTCAATGCCTTAAAATAGCAATCACGGTTTGGGAATCCCAACATTTGTACTTTGATCGGATCAGCCAATCAAATGTGACATCATTGTGACAATTGATGGGCTGACGATCCGGTTAAAGTGTTTCAATCTGTTGGAGGGAGGCATCCCACAGTCGCTTTTATTGAGTCTTTTAGACCTACAAAATTGTATGAGTAAATAAACTTAAAAAATAAACAGATCATTTTTTATTACTGTTTCGTTATTTAAAACTAAAGATTCTCAAACGATGTTATCATGTTTAACATACAAAGTAAACTTGAAAAGTGTGATAGCTTTATATTTTTTATTCTAACCGATTTAAAATAAGTAGGGAGCTCTCGATTTCAATGTTTAAATATTTTTATGTATGTTCGGGCATAACTCTGTTATTTATAGATGGATTTGCAAAATTATTTTAATGTTCATTTTGAAATGTAGTTAACAATCATATAGTATTGTAGAGAGTCTAATCAACTCTTTTTCAATAAATATTTTTGTTATTATTTTTCATTTCCATTTGAGGGAGACCAAATCCTTTGAAGGAATAATATTTAGAGAATAACTACGATTAAAATTCTCAACAAATAAGGTCGTTTAAAACAAGCGCAAATATATAAAGACATTCCTTTAAATGCTTGTAATTACCCACTATGTTACTAGATAACGGACGTCAAAAGGACAAGGGAACCCCTTTGTGAATGACTAAGCGCCTAGACGGCTCCACTAATGTCATTATTGAAACCGACAGTGACGTTATTGTAGCTTTTGTAGGTTGCTCCATTTAGTCGCTAGGTGGCATGATAAATGACTAATGGCTCAGTTGCGTCATTCTTATAATTATTATACAATTTGTCGTGAAGAATTTGATTTGTAGGTTCAATACTACTGCTCGATGGATTTACTAGGGTTCTGTACTCAAAACGGGAACCTATTATTAAGACTTCCATGGCCGCTATAACATCAAATACCAAAAACAGAATTGAATAAATATTTAAGGGGGCTCCCATAGAAAAAAACATGATTTTCTTGCTAATTTTTGCTCGATTTTGATAGCGGCAACAAGTAGAAGCTTGAAATGTATAGATAATGGCACGGAAGTTTACTTCTTCTATTCTGCGAGAACCCGACTCACACTTGGTTGATATTGGTTTTTTTCAACTATGCGGAAACCCTTCAACTGTACCACGTACTGGTGGTCAACTCGAACTCGAACCGACCAAAAACCGCACACTATCCCTGGTTTTAGTAGCTGGGGAACCAGATGTAGGTACCCTAGAAAGGAAAACCCTTGAACCCTGACGTACCTCGGGACATCTACTGCTTCCGTTGTTACCGTTACCTCCTCAGTTGGAGCCCTGATGATCTCAAGGTGCGCGTGCTCAATAGCGCATCGCGTGGTTCTTTGTTTAATTTTATTGTATACTATTAAATAAGTATTGTCAATATCGATGTAAACGAACTATTTTGAAATCACATTACATAATATAATGTTTGCTTAAAAAACTATTTGTGAAACTAGGGAAGAATCGTTAAACAGAATTAAAGAAATACTTTTATAGCAAATAGGTATATTTTTTTTTTAAAAAAGCCTGTTAAAAACCAGAATGGTTTAAAATGTTAGTTCAAATTACACGTCACTGTCATGTCACATGACCATTGTGTGTGACACAGAATGCCCATGTCACAAAATAATACGTTTTAAATGGCCGATGGTAGAATTTTGCGTCCTTGTAAACAAACAGATCTGATTTTTAATAGTCATTTACATATTAAATTTAATTTCATAAATTTTGAAAAAAACTACTTTTGCCCGTTGTTTCACCCGCGTGTATGTATATAACAAATAACATAAATTTTCAATTTGCAATGCATGGCTCACTCATTTACCAAATTTGATTACCTTCATTAACCGACCAGCACATTCATTAACACATACGAGCATATCACATACGAAAATACATACATATATTTATAATCACACACACTATCATATGTATATCTCATAAAGTATTTCCATCACGCACTTTCCGCTCAGATTTTCGTTGATGTTAATTTCACGCCCGTCAATCCAAAAATATATATTGGAAGGCAGAAATTTGGTTTATAATATGGATTATTCTTACTCGCTCTAGCTGAAATTTAAATTGAACCCATGTTGTTCTGTCCGCGCCCGCGCCCGTCACTTTAAATATTAAAATATTATTCTTGATTTTTACGATAACTAAAAATATTTATGATGTACTGTGCTGTCATTGACGTAGGATAGACGTAGGTTTTAGAGTTGATATTCACCTAGAAAAACTTAGGATTTATTACCTAATGTTATGCAAGAACTTGCGTACAATGAAGTTTTATCAAAAAAAGTTATGAAACACATTCATATCAGTTAAAATATTTAACTGCAGTTTTTAGTGCCCGAATGGTGTACCCGGTGGTGGTTTAGGCGGGCACCATTTTGCTTTGTGCCCTGTTGTTTCGAATATGTGATCAACATATTGTTTTTCTGAGTTTAGATGTTTCCTATGTCCATTTTATGAATGCTTGTAAAATCCCTCACAACTCAGGAAAATTCCTAGAGTGGAGTATAAAAAAGGAAATAGGTAGCATGAATTGGTGTCACAAATGTTCCCAAGATTGCATACGAGTCGCAAAAATTTCAAGGAAAGTATTGTTCAAGAATTTTGTTATAAATAGAAACACCTCCGGTATCCCAATATAATGACCTCTCATATTTATCAAGTAAAAAATCTAATGTGATCACCTCTTTTTGGTACAAAATAAATTAAAACACTAATTAGGTTATCACAGTGTATCTATATATGTATTTATTCTTTATAATATAATATATGTATGTATATGTTTTGTTTTTGTAAAGCTTGTTTCTATTGAGAATGTAACCTCTGTGCACCAGCTACCTTACAAGATTTCTACACCACCCTAAGGTTAACTGGAAGAGAATGCCTTGGGCATTAAGCCAATGTACAAATGTCCATGAAGTCTTAAATAAATAAATACATAAATAACTTTACAAAAGTAAAACAAGCAATAAAAATATTTCTTACTCTATAAGGTCTACGTCATAAGCCTTTTGAATAAAACAAATAAAATGATGATATGCATTCAGCAACCATAACAAGAGACTACATTTTACAACAAGGCAAAAACCAGAAACGTAATCCATTTTCTTGCAAACGTTTTATACAAACTGTTACTCGAAAGTAGTAATAAAAACGTTAGATATCACGTTGTGGAAATCCACAAGGACTTGTGAGAGGGAAACGGCTTACGATGGAAGCCTCGCTTTTTGTGTAGAGCCTATTCGGCTAATAAATCACGGGAACCGCAATGAATGGCCAGAGATTTGGATGTACGAAGTTTTATTGAGGTGGATGTTTCTCGTAAAGTTTTCTATAAGTATGCCTTTTAAAGAGACAGCACACGTGATTTTCACGGAAATTGGTTCCGATTTACAACTACTTTTACTAGATTGTAGCTGGAACGATAGAACCCTATGTGAAGGGAAAAGCATAAATAACAACTTCATTAGTTTCGCAAGTGTATCGTCGACCAAACTAAAATGCTTATTAGTCAAACTAAGTGTTTAAATGTTTCTTTTAAAGCAAAGCAGCATTAAACGAGAGACCTGACGATATAAGAAATTTAACTAAATGAAAACTTTGTGAACGATATATCATTATCAAATTAAGTATTAAATTCATGATTAATTAAAGTAATTCATTTAAAAATATGACATTAAAATTAGTAACCGATCGATCGTATTACATTAACGTGTAAATGTAATCAATAAATATAGGTCGTAAGCAAGTAATAATGGTTATATATAAAGTTTGTATCGATCGAGTTACCTACTTTAGTTCTACAAAACTTCAGGATACGTTACCCAGTATTAACAAATATTCTGATTTCGAAACCCTTCCAAAGCAATAAATTATATGGCATACTTAATAGTTTAAAGGTTTTGCCGATAAATTATAAGCCCAGTTGTGTTTGTCAGCTACCCTAATAAACTTGTAGTCAAAACAATTTGGCCTACTTCAGTTTTTTAGTCAGTAAAAACAACAGTGTTATTGAGTAACAAAAGTACTTTAACAAAATTTGTTCTTGAGAATCTAAGTGGATGTTCACTTAGGCTTTTAATAAAAGTAAGTTCTTTGCGAGAGTTACTTCTAGTTTATACTGGAGGAAGTAAAATATTTTCATAACATTTTCACAGAAAAATAGAATCAACATTCATACATTTGTAAATGGGCATTACGACAAGGATGGCGCGAAATAAAAAGCGTAGACAACGCCCGGAATATTTACTTTATGTGTTTCATCAAAGAGACAAAGCGGATGTGCCGCGCGAGGGATAAACAAGAAGGGTTGGGTTTTGTTGCTCCTCGTTATTAATGTTATAACCGACACTTTGTTTTATGCGAGTTTCTACTTAACTATAGTTCGTTTGTAAACTGCGATTATGGCGGTTCCGCTTTATGAATTTTAAATTGCTAATTAGTAAAATTAGTAAGGTGTGTTAAATTTGTTTGTAATAGCGAGTCATTAAATTGTTGTGGTTTTATAAGAAAGTTTCAGTGTCATTAGAATTGTAGTAATTTTGTATTTTAATATGTCATTTTTACTGCTTCATTTGCTGTTGATGGGTTGATAAAACTTGTATTGGTTAGGTAATTTTTCCTTCTCACATTACTCAAACAAAATACCTTTATTTATTTGAAAACTAGAATACCTTTTACGTAAAACGATTTGTTACGTATCATGAACAAGGGAAAACATAATTTATATAATTATTAACAAGTAAAACGTAAAACTAACTGTTTATTTTGCCTTCGCTACTGTACTAAGCACGGGTTAGATTGATTGATTAATGTATAGTCTTGGCACATTTATATCATTATTTTTTTCTCATTCTTAAAGGTTAAAGTTTTTTCCAAAATAATGTTTACATAACTTATAAACAAAAAACTTCATTATGAAACAAGATATATGAACTTTGCCTTACATTGAACAAAGTAAGTACAAAAGTATTTATTTCTTAATGACGAAAATAATAATATTTAATCCTGCTTTCATAAGATTTTAATAATAAAAATAAAACGGGACGTTCAATTGTTGACCGTTTAGAAAGGTTATTCTTTTCTTTCATTTTCCTTTTGAAAATAAAAACAAAACAAATAGCATCGTCACAGAGAGCCAGCACGTCCGATACAGGACTTCCTCCAATCGCAGCCGAACTGTCGTCTACGTTCCATATCTGCTGAACGTTCCAAACGTTCAGGAATTTCCAATAATACCTTTCTGCTTACGTCCACTTTCTACTATACATACAAAATACTCAATCTTCAACTAAAACAAATAAAGACCAAAATCGTATACCCTTCCTTAAAATATACGCAGACAATATTTTGTAGAAAGACTTCGCGATACTAAAGGTAAATTCGAAAGAGTTTTCAGTTCTCGAAGCTATGTTGTTACCAGCATTAGGTATAACGCGACGGTAAAGCTAAATCGTTGGCAGTAAAAGGAAATTGCTTCAGTAATGGAATTATTTTTCTTAGCACGCTCAGTGAAAAAAAATTGAATTATAAGAAATGTGTATAATTTGCATGCTCTTTTCCTCAAGAAATTCTTAGTTCGTGAGTTTCTAGAAAATGATTACATCGATAACAAGTCGAGAGGGACTTTATTTCAGTATTTTTAAACCCTTTTTTGAGCTTTATATTAGTGTAATGAACCTACATTGTACGTGTATATACACAATTGATTAAGTACATTTATACTAGCTAGTGTCCGTGGTCGGATTTGAGATTCCCTTGTGACTTATTTAATGGATGGTGTCTGGCCCAGAACATGTTTAGTTAATTTACGATTCACTCGTGTCGGGTGATACAGTTGCTACTGAATAGATAGTTCGTACAACAGTGAAAACGCAAAGATTTTCAATTTTCCTAGGATTTTTATGGATTTAGGAACAATATTTTTTTTCAGTGTACTTATATGCATCTGTTTTATGGTTAACTGCTTTTTATTCACATTGTTTATTCACATATAATAGGCTTGTTGGTGAACATTTACATTTGTTTTTAATAATCGTCAGAAAATGTTGTAAATTCAATATATTGCCAAATAATTAGTAAAATCTCCTTGGTATGGGTAATTAATATTTACTTAGACATTATATCTGATGGACTTTTGGCTACCAGATCCTGACTTTGTTAACCGGCGTTCCCAAGCTCAATCTATTACCGAACTTGTCAAAATAAGTCCTCCGCGATCAATAAACACAAACACTTACTTACGAGTAATTCCTGAAGGGTTCCCACGTTCTTAAAGTCCAAAATATGTATAGTATTATTATTCAAATATACATAAAGTTAAAAGACAGTTCTATTAACCTAACGCTGAGCTAGTATTCTTAATAACCCATTCAGCAGAGTAACTCTGAAAAGCATACTTTCTATAATATTATTTATTTTGATAATTAATTAATTAGTAACTTAATTAATGTCACCAAATTATCCGTATAAAGGTTGCCTGTGAGAGATCGCCATGAGCTATAAGACCGCCAATTGTCAGATTTGTATGATATAATTCTTTTTTTAAACTGCTAAGTGTGTACAATTAAGTTAAAATAAATAAATAAATTTAACCTCTAAAACTTGTTAACACGGATTTAAAATAATAATAAGAAAAATTTATATAAACCAAGAAACCTCTCTTTTGCAAGTATATATTATTAAAACATGAGTCAGTAGCCGAAGTTATTACAAAAAAAATGTTTACGGAAACGTGTTTGTATGACGTAGAGCTTACAAGCTCTATGAAGACGTTTAAACGAAGCCCGATTATATTAAAACGCAGATCATTAACCTATTTCTTTGTGTTATTTCTAGCCCATTCAGTTTATTATTCAACTCTGCTATCAGTGCGTTGAACTTCCTCTTATAAAGCTTAGCTATCACGTAATCGGTTGCTTTGTTTGTAGTATACGCAATAAAATCGATATTTAACGGATCGATAGTAGAGAATGAATTATAACACAGACAATTAAAATGTTAATTAATGTTATAAAATAAATTACTGCTCTTACTACAACATACCTGATTCGTCTCAGCGTTAGCGGTTTTTTTATGATTATTTAAGGGAAATGATAATGAGCAAAATCGATCAGAGTGATGTGCAATTGGAGATACCTATCCAGTACTGCAGTGGACTAAAAACTAATGATGACATTCAATATTTGTATTTTATGATTTGAAAAGTTGAGGCCAGAGTGTTGTTCAAAATCCTATCGCAGTCCACTGCTCAATATAATCTACTCCAATTGCAAGCCACTAACCGCGTAATAATTTTTATTTGAGTATACAAAAGTCACTGTCCATATTTTAAGATTTGTAGTGGAAAGTTTGATATCTTATATCAATCAACAACCCATAATGTCCCATTGTTGGGATCAGATCTCCTCTCAGGAGAGGGTTAAGGCCATACGTCCCCACGCTGGCTAAGTGCGTGTTGGGGACTGACAAGACTACGTTATGGCTACGTAATCTTGCCGTTGGATGTTTTTCAAGCCGCCCAAAGGCCTCCAACTAATCTTCACGACTGTTGTCCCATGATAATAACTGGGACCGACTGCTTGACGTGACCTCCGAATCACGGAGACGCTCATGGTAACATGCCACTAGCGGCCACCCATCCAGGTACTGACCACGCCGTCGTTGCTTAACCTCGGTGATTGTTTCAAATCACTGAGTATAACTGGGCTATGAGCGTCTCTACCTAATATAATTTATAATTTTATTTAATAATTATCCTTTTTCAATCAAGTAGTGGTTTAGTATCCCATACATGCTCTGTAAGTGTGTCCGAATGTTACACATTTTTATAATACATAACACTTCACAGTGATTCCAAAGTTATGTATTAATAAAATAAATATTTACAAAATACTGCCTTGTATTTTGTAACATGTAATTTCAAGTTAATAGTTCACCGATTACCCGGTTGTCATCTTGTCACTCAAGACAACCCTTATCATCTTCTCCATAGGAACTAAATCCGTCTACGTCCTATTAAAGTTCCATCGGCCGGGCTTATTCTAATCTCTTTGAAAAACGTCATCAGACGTTCGGTGTATTAGAGAAGCTAATTGTATATGAGTCGGTGTGGGTCATCAATCAATCAGGATCTGTCAGAGGCTGGGTACGGACTAATTTGCTCATTTGTTTCGCAGTAAGCCGGGTTTACCCACTGATAGACGATTGATTAGACCTTTAAATCGTTATATTTAGATATAGTTGCGGAGTTATATTGTGTGTTAGTGTTGATGTCAATTTTGTTATAATGGTTAAGCAGGACCGTCATGTTTTACATACGTTGTTGATGGTGCATCTTATGCTATAATTCTTTTTTATTCTTCAGATTAATCAATTCAGATTAAATGCTCCTTTGTTACGTATGAAATACTTATCTTTTTTCAATGCACTTAATAGTTAGTAATATATTGTTCTGTAAGTAGTTAAATTGATAATATAAGATCTGGACCAAACTAAAACTTTAGTAACTCTTGAATAAAATGGTATCAATTACTGATCAGTGTTTTAGTGTAAATTATAACTGGATATATGAAAAATAAAAACCAGTTAATTATTTATGAGTCCTAAAATGATCCTAACTTTGCTGTTGCATGATTAAACTAGAAATTCTCTAAAATTATCTTCTATTAATTTTGTGAAACGAGCAAAGTTTCAAAGTGCTATTTTTGTATGTATGTTTGTATTAAGATAATGTCTACCACTAGTGTAATAAATCAAATTTAAGCTAATTATTGGCATTTATAATGTCATTTGACAGATGTAATATATTTTTTTTTTAATTTATAGTTAAGTTTAGAGAGTTTACGAACAACAGAATAAGCACAAATGCCGATCCACCACTTGAATGTAGCGGAGAGTGTTATCTTTTGCAGGACCCCAACTATACCAAGCACCCCTCTATCGATACTCCTAAAGTTGACAGTGTCAATGGACCATATTGACTGCTCTAACCTGATAAGGGAGATTTGTTAAATGACTTGAAAATGTATATAAAACACAGAACAACCGATTTAGGTATTTTATTTTATAATACTTGGTAGGAACTTTTTATGAAACACGCGTAAGTCAATTTTAGGTTTAGCTGAAGGTCATTTTCAGGGCAGTTTCCATTAGTAGTTCCTATATATACCACCATTTCGCCATAAGATATTGCGGTACTAAACAACGATATTTAGTTAAGTACAAAACATCATAATGCGAATAACTAATACTCTGATTAAATTTAAAGATACACATGCTCTCTAAATATCTTTTTCATAGCACGCAGTCGTGATTCAGTCAAGGCCAAAGTACGAGCTCTCTTCATCCAAAACTTAGCAGAATCATCACAAATTTGATACTATTTTAGTATATATATATATATATATATATATATATATATATATATACCTATGTTATTAAATCCGCCATTGTACTTCTTGTACATAAAGTTGTAAATAAATAAAATCCTATTAAGAATATACAGTAAATAAATCGGAATATATACCAAATCTTCTACAATATTAGCAAAACTTTATAATTAATATGACACCGTCTAAAGTGACCTAAGTACAACAGTAATCTTTAAAAATGTAGTAAAGCCATACCCTGTAGACTTTAATGCAATAAAGTTCAAAATAATTTCTTCACTCCAAGTTAACACACAAACTGTTACTGCACCTCTTATCATAAATTCATGGTTAACGTTACCGATGCACCTATCCAATCATGTACTAAAACACAATGAAACAGCACCGAACTTTATAACTGCAGGGTTCCCCGGGGACGGCAGGCATCAGCCTCCGAAATGGCAGTCATAAAATAGTTACAACCGGGTAGGGACTAAAGAGAGTCTGGAATATATTTCTCTAGGCAGGGCCTTACATGATAGAACTATTGCTTTTTTTTAATAACAAGTTGTGAAATAAATAAATGACAGATTTCAAAATGATTTAATTCTGCAACTGTCTAAATCATATCTGATATATCCATTTCTTTTGCTGTACAAACATTTGTGGTAATCGCTACAGGTAATTCAAAAGCATACTCTCTATGAAACTTCGATATTTCCTAGTGCTTGGATTATGGAGGTTTTATGGCAGTCAGTCCGCTTAAAAGCGAAGTTCAGTTATATCATTGACAGATTTAGACTGAAAGCTGACATTAAGTTAGCTTTGAAAAAAGCTGGGGGAAAGATATTTGTTAGTTTAACACAATAATCGAGTGCTATGGTGCACCACGCAATGCAACGCATTCAATTTTTATTAGTTAGTCAGTATTTATGTCTTCAGGCAAGTATTTCCAACGTATTTATTTTCAATGTATCTGCATTTCTTCCTTGTGTTCTAAGCTTCGAAACTGCTAAAACTACTCGACATAAGTACTTCCTTTGTTTACGAAAGTTTATGTATCTAGAATACAACTCACTTGCTAGAAGTTAGGTCTGAGAGCAATATAATGAAACTTTGGTTATATTAGAGGCTGTTTTCTCATCGGTAACCCAATCACGAACCACTTTGAGAAACTTGACGAAGGCTTTTTGGTATGGGAAAGTTTCCTGGAGACTGTTATGTCTCGTCCATACAAATGACTACAAATGGAGTGGCAAATGTAAGGAAGCATTATAATCTAACGGCTGAAAGAATTATAGGCGCTATTGTGAATGTTCTGCTGCCTTGCAATTCTCGATTGGGAATTATTTACGTTAAGTTCTATTTATGTCTATACATTAATACGTGAAGAGAATTTCTTGATTTTGGGAATATAGAAACGTTTGGGAAATGGGTATAATATTATCGTATGATGGGTATAAATTTACTAATTCATTAATGCTGTAGCCATCCACTTAAAATAACTATCGCCTAGTCTAATAATCTCAATTTGACTAATACATATTTTAGTCCTCCCTCATTGGACAAGAGGTTAGCGTATGCGACTACCAATCAAGAGATCTCGGTTTCAATTTCCGGGTCGGACTGAAACTGTAGTTGGGTTTTCTTACAAGTAATTCTTCATAACAGCTTGGAGTATGCAAGTTTGAAGCTGTTTCACGCTCGTGACTCGAAGAACATACCATGCCGTAGGTCCCGGCTGTCATGAACATATATGGCAATCGTTATTAAGAAGTCAGTGTCCTCAAATATACTGATTTGTTATCAGTATTTTTGAGGGCACTGACTTCAACCTTCAAATGTAGTTGACTCTCAGAGATGCCAGTCACTTCGTGTAAAAACTGATGTGCAGGTAAAATCGACTGAATTAGCAGTCGACTCCACATTATCTTAAGAATAACAAAGGCTCAGAGGATAATAAACTAAAATAGTATATATTTTAAAATAAATTAGTAACCTCTGCTATAGAGCTGAAGCCCTCATTCTTCTGAGTAGTATAGTAGCAATTTTCAACTAGTAACACATAAAGTACTTAATCTCACTGGAAATTCGGTAACTTAATTTATTTTCAACGGGATTAACGCCATTTTTCTTATTTTAGTTTCATATGTTTAACAAACGCCTACGAAATAACTGACAATGTTTCGACACTACAACTTGTGAGGCAATAAAAATTGTAGTACATTACTAACTTCAGCAGAGTAGAGTAGTTTTTCTTTGGCAACTAAAGTACAAGATCCTTAATACTCGACGCATCTTTTTGTGGGAGACCATAAATCATGGTAACGAGGGCTTTTTTCCTCTAACATTTTCACACGTTTTCCTCATGTAGGCGATTCTTGGTAATAAATTAGTTACGTTAGAAAAAGTTTATTTGTGTGTCGAAGTTGTGAAAGTTGGATTTATAAGAGCATTTTAGTTTTAGTCGTTTAGTTTTATTGCTGTTGTAAATAAAGTAAGCGGTCCCGAATAAGGTTTAAGCTTAACCCAAAGCGCAAAGTTCTAATTTCATCAAATAGTTTTAGAGTTGAAGTAAGGACCATGTCTTCAGACTTATCCTAAAATCGTCTCTAAAGTAATCGAAATAAGGTAATAGAGATCTATTTATAATTTTTTTATGGAATACCACCACCACCAGAAGCGTCATAAGAGCGTTGCCGGCCTTTGGGGTATGCGAAGGGCGATGGCGGAGGGGTTGAGGTATGGGCCTCTAGTATCCACTATTTGGAGGAGCGTACCGTCGTGTACGAGGATCGAGATGGCGCCTTGAGACGGCGACCCATGTCGTGCGGCGTTCCGCAGGGGTCTGTCCTAGGACCACTCCTGTGGAACGTGGGGTACGACTGGGTCCTTCGCGAACGTCTCCCCTCCGGGCTGGGCGTAATTTGTTACGCCGATGACACATTGGTCACAGCCCGGGGGGCGAACTTTCAGGAGGCGGCGTGCCTGGCCACCAGGGGAGTCTCTCTGGTGGTCGGGCGCATCGAGGCGCTGGGCTTGCGGGTGGCCCTGGACAAGACGGAGGCCCTGCTCTTCCACGGGCCCCGTCGCGGGCCGCCCCCCGGCGCCTCCATAGTGGTCAACTCGGTCCTCGTACCGGTTCGGGCCCAGATGAAGTATCTGGGCCTGATCCTCGACGGTAGGTGGCTCTTCGACGAGCACTTCCGACAGCTTGCTCC
>PKRV01003818.1:851354-949426 GCA_003709505.1 Hyphantria cunea
GGTAAAAAAAAAAAAAAAAAAAAAATGGGCCTCTAGTATCCACTGGGAGGGGTCCGGATGGCGTTAGAAAGCGGTTCCCGGATCCCTCCCGTCTCAGGCGCTGAGTGGCCCACCGTGTGGTTTAAGTCGGTTCCATTCCGTCACGCCGCGCCGCCGCAAACCTCGGTGGGGTGAAGGCCCGAGGGGGTTTCCACGCGTAAAAAAAACAAAATAAAGGCCTTTAGTATCCTGAGACTCGCGCAGTTGCTGTTTCACGCCAAGTTTCTGTGAAGCCGTGGAAGCACTCCGGTCGAGCCGGCCCATGCATGCCGAAGCGTGGCTCTCCCACGGTAAAAATATATATAAGACCTATCTTCATCCATGACTATATCTACGCAAACCTCTGTATCCGCTTTACCACGACAGGACCATTAAACTTAAACAGAAGAAAAAAAACTAGTTCACTCATGTCCATACTAACACTCCTTTATTATACCTGTTGTTGTTTTAGTATCTTTGACATCTATTAACTTTTTTTTGATACCTTATAGAGTTTCAACAGAACAATAAGTTAATATAAACAGATACCATAACCTCGCTATACAAAATGTCTTACAAAAAATCTACGTGACCCAAATATGTATATTTAAAACAAGAATACCACAACCAAGTATTATGTTCAAAAACGAATGTTATGGAAATTAACACCCTAAGCTTTTTTTTATCAAAACACTCTTCACAACTGTAGCAGACAGACCGACAAAAGCATCCTTAATTAAAAATGACACTTCTATAATTATTTAAATGTGAACAGAGAAGTATGGACCGTGGAGGTGACTGTGCGTCTATTAAACACTTTAATGTTCCTTGCCGACGAACTGAAGAAAAATAAGACAGTAAAAAAATGTAACACAAGCGTAAAAGAAGACCACAAATGTCAGAGTAGTTTTAATTTATTCCGACAATTATTTTAAATATGGAACTTTTGTGATTTTCAGTATTACGTCAGTACTATTTATATCCACCGCGGACTTGTGACAGAAGTCCGAGTTGCTTTTGAGACTATTAAGTTACAATTGTTCGGATTTTGATTGCCCGTATATATTTTAAGTCGATGTGTTACTAGTATAAAGAATACATTTATTTTCTTCAACATGGGTTAATTTAAGTTGATAGCTAATAGTTGTTCATTGAAATGTGTTCTTAAATAGCGTAAATTTAGATCTCAATAAAAATTTAAACGACTTACTAGTTTAATTAATGAATTTAGGTTTTTATGTGACCAGCTGAGCCCCGCGGTGTTACCAGCGGTACGAAATCAAACGCGGACAACACCGCAGGTGGAAGCTAGTCTTATAAAAAAAAAAGCCCAAGTTACTTCTTATGTCATCAGCTACTTATCAGTAAAAGTCTCATCAAAATCGGTCTAGCCGTTTCAGAGCTAAATCAAAAAGACAGACGAACAGACAGACGGGCAGAAAGACAGACAAAAATTGAAAAAAAAGATTTTTGGTGCATGTACTGTGTACACATTTAGTAAAAAGCAGTTATTTTAATATTACTAACAGACACTCCAATTTTATTAATTTGTATAGATAAATTACTACAACATCGTAATGCAATGAAGTAAAATAGGATGGAACTGGTTTAAAACCAAGTCTAGTAGTTCCTTCTTCGTCCATAGAGATAGTTATTTGCATCATATCAGCAAGGCGTTTGACTTTTTCCTATCAAGTGGTCTTCACCACTTGATAGGAAAAAGTCAAACGCCACAATTTCGCAATACTTTTATCTTTTTTGACAATTAGTCACAGTACAATACTCATTTACATCGTTCATCATTTTCATAATTTACACATTTAAATTCCGTTTAGAAGAAGTAAATGTAGATGCCGCTTTTGCATTGTGATCATGCGTTTTTATCATATTTGTGTTTCTTCATATCCCTCACCACATAACTTATTTTTATATGTTGATATTTTAATGAGTTGACACTTTTAATAATTATAAACGGTTTTTGATATATTCAAATTCACTTTGCCACCTTGTATCTCTGCAGCTAGCGCCACCATATATTCATTTATTTATTTTTTTTGGTAAAATCAATAGTTTCAGCGTACGAGAGCCGCACAGTCCACTCTAACACGCGTTTATTTCAAAACAACTCATTTCCACACCACCTACCACACCACATTTACCACCACTAGGCCTAATCCACTTTTAATACACTATTATAAAATTTAGTGGATTCTCCTTCACTTCGCTATTCTTGAGGGAAGAGGGTTTGAAAGCTCATCGTCTTCGGGACGGATCTAAATGTCATATACAGAAATTTCTTCCATGTCATCAGCGGATACTACAAGTAAAACGCCACTTACTCTAGCTCGTGGTGGTGTGAAAATAAGTTATTTGGCCTAGACGCGTGATGGAGTGGACTTTGCGGCTCTCGTACGCTGAAACAATTAATTTTACAAAAAAGGTTACTAAATTTCTTTACTTTAATTTGTTACTATCTATTTTTATCGTAAAATGATTCGGAACCGAGCTATTCTCTGTTTTTGAACACAATTTTTTCATCATGGCGGGCGCGCCGCCGGTGGCAAAGTGAAAATACGAAAACCCATATCTCTAAAATCACCAGTTTTCAAAACTCGAGGATAATTTTCCAGATAAAACTACCAAATGACTGAACTATAAGCGTATAAAACTCAGAACGTAACATTCTATAATTAAACTCACTTGTGCTTAATCCACCGTCTTATTTATTTATTTTTACACCTGACCGGTTTCGCCTTATTCATCAAAGATTATAAGTAAAAATGAATAAATAAATTAGTGGTATAAGTGAAAGTAGATTTAATTCTAGAATGTATTGCAACAAGTTCCATCAAGACGTAACGTCAACATCAGAACGTAACGTCTAAGGATTGATAGCTTTAAATCAAACTTTTTATTTTTTATTTAAATAGATCATATACTGAAATCTAATTGATGTTATCAAGTAGATTTCACACTTATAATGCTAAAGGAAAAACTTTGTAATAAAAAAATCAGTTTTAAAGAAACTTTAATTAATTAATTTATTTACAATTTTTCAAGAATTTCCTATCAATATTTTTCAAATAAAACCAATATTTATTTGAAAATATTTCTCGTCATGATAAAGTTTTATGTGAGCTTTAACCGCATGCACATTACCATTATAATATTATATTCATCGTAGGTTGAAAGTCTTTAACATTAAAAGTTTAATACGCAATGAAAATCCATAACTACATTAATAATTAACATCAGATTATTTTAAATGATTACCATAGTATCAAATTGCCCATACCTATTAAAACTTATCAAAACATTGTACACATCAACAAATAATATTAATAAAACATTTACACTGAAGATACAACTAGGTACCTAAATTGCCTAATTAAATATATATATATAAACAAAAACAAATTTATCGTCACTATATTATCCTTATCTTATCTCTCCAGAAATTGAACACAAATAAGCTTTTTAGAAAGGCTATGTAATTAAATACAAATATACGCTAATTATAGCGCCCCAGTAATCAAAGTATAATGCACCGAGCTCTATACTACGAAAGCAACAAGTTTGAATCCAAGAATGTAGTACGTAGGGTTTCTGTCCACTTCATTAGTAGACGATAATATGAAATACCATATTTCAAACCATGTAATTACTTTGCATATCAAGTTTATGATTATACGGCCTTATAATAGTCGGGTATTCGATATCTAGTTATCGCACTTGATTAACGTGTAATATTTTTCTCTAAATGGTGATCATTTTTGTTAAGTGTTTACCGTAGAATGTAATTTTCTAGTTGAAATGAAATGGTGTTGCCCTGTCCGTTGTAACGATTAACTGGAATAGTAATTTCAGTCATGATACGATTGTTGGTTGAATGTGTACCGGTACATGGAAATGGTTTAGACACTTTAGTCTTTTGGTGTCGTATTTTATACACATGTATTAAATATAAGATATTATTACTTAGAAATGTTAAAAGGCATACTTCATCTTTCTGTTACTATTCTAGTAATAAAAATAATTTAGGAACTTGAAAAGACGAGTGATATTATATACCAAACATAATATTGGCAAGTAGTAATTTCAGATAAATGTTTACATAGGTACTGTAAACAAGTAGTAAATGATTAAAAAAATAAAACCCGACTGCTGAAAATCTTTATTTTGATTCTACACTCGATGTATTTTTAATCCATTTTTGTTTGAGATTACTGTTTTGCTCCAATATCTGTAAATTTTTTAAAATTATTTTGATGTACCCACTGTCACTCTCGCGACCAAGACAAATCTATTGACACCACTCACATAATAAACGACAACCCGTTTTAGGCTCTGGGGCGTACCAAAGAAATATACTTATATACAATCAAAAAACATAACCCTCCTTCTTTAGCAGTCTGGTAAAAATATTAATATTTACTAATATAATGAAAATCATTTGTATAGTATATTTAATCCTACATAACTTTAATACCTTTAAACTTTATTTTGTTTAAAAATTAAATTGTCGATCCCATATCTTGACTTTGAATGATAAAAAAAACGTATAGACAAAAAAATTCGCTTATCTAACAAAATATGTGCTTTATGCCGATACATAATAACGCAAAAAGCGTTTCCTTTTATAAAATTAATTTAATGTCTAGTTAATTTAGTCCGTAAACATGGGCCAATTAACTGTATTTTCATTTTTTTCGAATTATGAAGCAGGCCACTGGGGAAATTTTTCATTGAAATAGGACCGGGCATAAAGTCGGAACAACATTAATCAAGAAGAGGAGAAATTAATTTTAAACCGTTATCCAGCTATACTGCATTCTGATTACCTTATATTTAATAAGGAAACTACTGAAATTTAAAAAGTCGACACAGTTTCTGTACTTTTGTAAACGACACAAAAATAACCAGTTTAGGTGGAATAATTAAGTACTTCTTGATGTGTATCATACCAGTACTATTTTTATATCAAAAATTTACTAAGAACCTCTCGTTTCCTCTGATAGGAAGCAGTTTTGCAGGAGCACGTATTACTTATACTTTAGATCCTCGCATTTGCAGTGACAGTTCTTTAAAAACCTACACTCCTCTCCCCCCAAAGAACTGCATATTGTTCTCCCTCATAACATTCTCGAATGGAAATTCCTCACTAAACGTGCCATGCTATCGTCATTTAAGTTGAGGTTTCCATTCCATGTAGCTTAGAATTAAATTAATCCCTTCGGCACCCTTCCTCTACTAGAAACTTCTCAACTTGAAATAAGCACGTTACTCAACAAATATTAATTATTAATTGTAAATACCTGGGTAAGTTATTAGTTTCTTACTATGCAAAATTCATAAACATGCTGTAGATGATGTTTTTTCCATTAGTTAACTTGTCGTTCTTTTATACTTTATCAGATTATAAATAGTTAAAATATATATTTCATACTCTTCAGCTTAGAACTAGATTTCACGCAAACATCATCTATACTAATATTGTAAACGCGAAAGTTTGTAAGGATGGATGTTTGTTACTCTTTCACGAAAAAACTACTCAACGGATTTGGATGAAACTTTACAGTAATATATAAGTAATACACATCAGAATAACCCATAGGCCCATTGCCGCATACATAATATATATATATACTCCCGACATACGATAACCGACATACACGGAAAAAAGGACACAGACCAGTATGATATAAGAACTAAATAATAACAAATAAAATAAAGGCTGCAGGTTTAGATACTCACACGTGTTTGTGCGTCTATGTGTTTTCATTTCCATTCGGTAACAATATCACATCTAAATGTGCTATCAAATCATATAATATTGTTCATGATAAACAGTTTTTTTATGATGGGTGACGCTTTACGATAATATTCAGTAAAAAACTCGAAACCGAAGCAAAACTTTCTGTATTTCTTTCGTAAATATGTTATTGCATTTTGAAAGTAATATAGTTTTCTTACAATATAAAACATCCGTATGGCGAAAATCGTTCTTTAAAATGTTTTGTAGCATTGAAGTATGTGTGCAGAAAGTGAGTGGTGTCGCACCTTACAACCTCGCAACGTTAGGGGAAGTAGTTTTATGACCCTGGCACCCCAGTACAGTAAGTCCGGGTTGATTCCTTAAACATATAGTAAACGTTAAATTTACAGAACAGTTTTACGCCTAGAATCTGTTCATTTGTTCCATAAACAAACTTCTGGTATCTTCATAATTTCTGCCAGTATGTGCCTACTCATACTCGAATATTTTATTGTTATTTTCAATATACTAAAAAAAATATACACGAATTACTTTCCTGTCAAACGAACGTCGTAGCCATAGGAGACCTAAAATAAAATACCTGAATAAATACGAATATTTATGTAATAAGTATAGGTAAGTTTATCGTGTCGTTTCGAATTTTTGTACAAAACGTAAAACCATCGAGAAATATTTTATAATAAAATATAATGGCAAATAATTAATTAATTATAATAACAAACATTGTTTTTGCGAACAAAGCAATAAGTCTACAAAACATTTAATACGGTCTGTGATTTAAGACTATCTGCAGAATATTTTTTATTCGGGAATAGCGAAGTTCATTATAGTCAAGTTCTGCTAACATATCATATACTATATAGCTAAGAAATGCACGACCGTCTTGAGACCTCTCCCCCAAGTCAGTTGCAATTTTACGAGCGGCCTCCCCAAGCCTCGCGAAGCCCCATGCGTTGCACGCAGACTTCGATTGAAACAAGCAAAAATGTTTTGTCCAGCTCAAATTGTTGTTGGTTCAATATTTCAGCGAAGGGTCGGAATGTTGATTAAGCCTTAGCCTTGGACAATGAAAGGGGTTTCGAATGGATTTCGTTTCGGATTAACTTAATACTCTTGATTTCGGATTAATTTAATACCTTCCGATACGAAAACACTCTTAATACATTTTGAACTTACTACATTTTCAGAAGTTTTTTAAAGAGTTAATTAAAAGAGTTTTGAAGGTTTTCCTCCTTAAAGGTATCTTCAATACGTTTTTTTAATTAAAATAAAATAATATACCTACTACCAAATTCTGCACTTGCCTACTTTAGCTATTTCTTCTCGGTACTTTAAATATAAGTGTGATTAGTGCTTGCTCTGTGTTTCACCGAATGAATGAGAATATCGGAGGCCCATCTCCCCCATGATTATGTAGTTGAAAGACAGATTGTTACCCCAGGAGGGTACCAACTGCACTAGCGTTGGAGAATCTCTATATGGGTGTCCGCGCTCAGAACACAACGCGCCTGAACGTCCTGGATGTCCAGGCTGTCCCTCGTATTCAAGGGCGGGCAAATCCAGATCCTTCAAAAGTAACTTTGTAAAGGCGAAGTCGGAGCACATTGCTAGGATTGGTGAAAGTCTTGAGTGTCTTTCTTCGGGAACTTGAGCATTCTGGTCTCTTGCCAAGGCTAACGATGGTAATTTCTGTAAGCCATCCCTTCCGCCTTTGCACTTAGAAAAAAATCTGTGGGCCTATGATGCAAAGGAGAAGGCTGATTTTCTGGCAAAATACTTTGCGTCCAACTCGACCTTGGGTGACGAGGAACAGGAGCCGCTTACCATATCGCGGTACGAGAACTGTATGCTGGATATCCAGTTTCACCAACGCTCAGTGTGTTAAGCACTATAAAAGTGCTAAACGCACTTGGAATCCACAGGCCGAGTGGCCCTGATGGAAACCCGATTAATACGTGTTAAAGATGTACGCTCCAGAGTTGGTACCGGTCTTAAAGCGTCTTTTTCGACTCTCTTACTCTTCTGGCGTAGTCCCGACATCATGGAAGGCAACTTGATCCACCCGATCTCAGAAAAGACGATCGCTCTAATCCTAATCAAACTACAAGCCGATAGCCTTTAACTTCCTCTTCTCGAAAATTGTGGAGTCCATTGTCAACTGTTAACTCCTACGGTATCTAAAAGACCATGCTCCATGTCAATCATATGATGTAATTAGCGGCATTCATTGTTATGGGGATGACAGCACCGGCGATGCTCCTTACACCGGCCGCGCCAATATTGGAAAAACGTCTTTGACAGTCGAAACAAACTTGTGTCTGAAGTTGAGACCTCCGAAAAAGGTCTCGGATTGGCGTAGACTTAATTTAGTCCAATTTAACCCCAAAAAGATACTAAATTTGCGCGTACTTCACGACCCGACCTAACCACGTGTGACTCTGACCGCCAATAGTCTTTGAGGGCGCTAGCACCTTATTCTGGGCAGTCAGAACCGCCAACCACACCGGTGCACCATACAGCGCCATTGACCAGACAATCCCCGTGTACAGGTTTCTCGTTGCGACGCTGGCTCCAACCAAATTGGGCAAAAGTCACCCAAGGGCAGAGGCAGCGTCAATCAATTTGGGAGCAAGCTGTCGGAAGTGCTCGTTGAAGAGTCACCTACCGTCAAGGATCAGGACCATACATCTTCTGGGCTCGAACCCGTACGATAACCGAGTTGACCACTATGGAGGCACCAGGAGGCGAACCAAGACAGGGCCTCCATCTTATGTAGGGCCACCCGTAAGCGCAGCGCCTCCACGCTCCCGACCACAAAAGAAACACCCCAATTAAGTTCTCTACTCATTTTGATAATTAGAGTAGGTTTGATAGTGTATAATGAATTTACTATTACTATCTATTCTAGTAGTAACAAGTAATTCTGCTTGTCTGTTACGCATCCACGGCTAAACCACTGCACCGATTTCAATGAAATTCAGCATGGAAATACTTGGATTCTTGTGGAACGACATAGCATTGACTACTTTAAGTTTTTTTATAATCGACATACGCGCGGGTGGAGCCATGAGCAAGAGTTAAAATACCATATCTTAAGATTGTTAAATATCATAATGTATTGTACTTAATGATATAGAAACATACAGGGTTGAGTGAGATTTTTAGTGTTGTTAAACCTGAGTATAGGTGACTCATAAGGGTAAAAAAGAGGTAAGTAGGTTTATCATAGAATTGGAGCCTCCGAAAGCCCTAATCTACTTAGTGGTAAAACCAAACTATAATTATAATTCATGCACAAGTTTTCATTTATCAAACTTCACGTTTTTATTAGTACTTCATGAACGCTCTGATTAATGTTTCATTCAGTCCCATTATCTTTCATAACATTTATATAATTTAAGGATCATTAAAGCACCCGTATCGACACTCGCAATTTCCAATTTGTCGATGTGTGTGATGATTGAGATCAGTTTTATCGCCTTTACATCCGACGTAATTTATTATAAGCAACTTCGTAACTGTTAAAGAAAAACTGTGGACCCAATTATGAGTCATTTATGAGAACTCATGCATATGAATCAATATAATCACGGTGTGCAGTGATAATGACAGGCCATAGAACCGACGTGTCTCACTAGACTCGCTACATCACGCTGAACTTGTCACTCCTGTCGCTAATGTTAAAAATGTGGATATAGAAAAACACAACACGTAGTTAGTTTCTGTTTATGTTATTACATCAACGGTAAGTATACTGAGAAACTGGTTACCTAATAAATTCGGGTAAAAAAATATTATTAACAGGCCGCTTACTTCTTTTTTTGTGGAATAGGGGGCAAACGAGCAGACGTATCGCCTGATGGTAAGCGATTACCGCCGCCCATGGACACCCAAAACACCAGAGGCATCATAAGTGCCTTGCCGGCCTTGAGGGATGGGGAGGGGGATGAGGGAAAGGGTTGGATTATGGGCCTCCGGTATCCTCACTCACTCGGTGAAACACAGCGCAGGCGTTGTATCACACCGGTTTTTTTGTGATACCACGATCACTCCGGTCGAGCCGGCCCATGCATGCCGAAGCGTGGCTCTCCTACGTGGGAATACTTGCTGGACTGGTATTGTATTTTCACTTGGTTAAAATTGTCAGCTAATTGCAGTTCCAACCACACTAACTGATAATTGATTCTGAGAGGAATCGACTGTCAAAAATTTGTTCTTCCAACTTTGTTGTATTAATTTTGTTCCAATTTATGAGTGAAGTGCAAATTTCCGACGAAGTTCGGTGAAAATTAACATAAATGTTCTGAAATTCGCCTAACATAACTTCGTTAAAACTCGAGAACTCTGATTAAGTAAACTCAAAGTATCTATACTTATCTACTTACTTATAAGAGTTCCAAGTTAATTTCCAGTGAAGGTTATTTTAAAATCAAAGAAAAATACAAAGTACAGTACGAAATCCATGACTTTTTAAACGTAAGCGCTAAAATATTAAAAACATTTTGTCCCGTACCAAATTCGGACCATTTATAAGAGTTACGAGTAGGAAGTATCTAGATTCAAGTATCGTGTCGGGGCATGCATCAACATTGTTTGTAGCAATGCAAGAGCATGAAAGCGACAAAAGCAGTCGGACAAACTACAAGCCGTTTATTCTCGGGCACCATGGGAACCGACGAGACTGCGAATTTAAAATTCCATTTCCAGACACTGCGAAAAGTTAAAATTGCGTCCACTAATACAGAACAATAGATGGCCGTAACTATTGAAATATAAATTAAAAGTAAACAATTTAAAGACTAAAAGACGTCCAGTCGTTAAAAATGTTTATGAACAAAATACGTTATGATTAAAAGAGACGTTTACAATAGTACTTAAACTTACCACCGAGTAGGTTTAAGTAAACCACGGCAATTAACATCTACATGCTTATCTAATAGAAATTATAAGAATTTATAAGCGCCAACCTCGAAGAACTGGTTCACGTAAACGTTTATTTTAAAACTTGTTTTAAAACGATAGTCCATTTTATGATCATATAATTTACCAGTATTTTCATTGCTGAGCATAAACTAAGTCTTTACATCTTAGATGGTACCAGTTTTCCCCAGGCATCCAGGTTGGTCGTTCAAGCAATTATTTAATTACAATAATTACTAGCTGAGCCTCACGGCGATACTCGCGTTTGTTGTTGTAACCGCGGGCAAAGCCGCGGGGCGAAGCAAGTTTAAAAAAGAAGTCTAAGTTACTCCTTATATCATTATTTATTTGCCAATGAAAGTCCTGTCGAAATCGGTTTAGCCGTTCCAGACATTACATGGAATAAGCAGACAGACACAAAAATAGAAAAAAATATATTCTTGGATATGTACCGTGTATAGAGCACCCCAACCCGCACTTGGTGAGCGTGGGGAGGTATGGTCTTAACCCTCTCCTGACAGGAGACCCGAGCCCAGCTGTGGGACATTATGTAGTACATTTAGTAAAAAGCGGTTATTTTAATATTAGATACAGACACTCCAATGTTATTTATTTGTATAGACTATTGGCGAATTTTCATTGAAGTAGACGCTATATAGAAACTTTTAATTAAATGCGAGATCTTGCACTTCTATTTAATAACTAAATCTTTTATAAGGAGAGGCCTATGTCCTTGATCATGACAAGCAATTAATGATGATTTCACTTGTCTTGTTAGAATATGTTAAATCTTACCATATATATTGTTATTCCACATTCCCTAACACCGAAAGAGATGACAAATACATTTCTGTTATAAAGTATACACAGATGTTCTCGTGGTACATTCGTGAGACGACAGTGAAAATAGTGTAGCTGCTAATCATGACCGTTTCGTATTGAAAAACTTTTGTATATTTCAGCAAATGTAAAAACAGTGAATTATTCGAAAAGTTTTATGAGCTCAATGTTTGACGACACATTGCTAATGACCTTCCACGAATTCATATAATAGCTGGAATGATTAAGGTTAAGTGGTTACACGTATTCACGTAAATTATTAAAAATAATAAAATGCTCTCCATTATGTCATTTACTGTTATCTTTAAAACTAAAGGTTTCTATCTTCGATAAGAAAGAATATTATCTATTTTATATTTTGGGTTCAATCTCCAAGAGGAACAACATCGATCATTGTACTAGGTAGTTACACACGCAATTTTTCATTGATTGTCTTCTCCATTATCTTTACATTTGGAGTAAAAGATTGCTTATCTTCTTAACTACATAATTGATTTGATTTTCCCACATATAGAAAGTGAGAAGAAATTGTATTCAGCACCATCTATAAATCTTTTACTAAAGCTTCACAAAAGCAACATTTGATAATGTCCAAGTTGTAGTACTGAAGCGAATGAGTGTTCCTGAACGAACATAGAGTACATTTTACTGTTCTAACAAACCTGTAGATGGTGCTGATTGCATTTTAAAGCTGCTTTGGCTTAGCTAAGTGTCCAAAGTGAGGGACTATCACATACAAGGAAATGACTAAAGTGACTATGGGTCATTTACTTTCGTTTTACGTTTCACGTAAGTCGTTACGTTTTCATTGACAGGTTTTATGCATTTAATTATATTATTTATATTATATTGATACCAATGAAAACCAGTATGGGTGGCGACAGATTATTTAGTCTTACATAAGAATTTCAGAATTCTCTACATGTAGGTACTCAAGAATCGTACAAAAAGGTCATTGATATTTCCATGTTGGCTGGATCGAGATGATATTCACAGTATTCACACACACACATACTTAAACTTGTGGTAAGTACTGAATATAGGTACGAAAATTACCCTCCGAGTTAACAGCTTTGGATTCAGATCTGCATTTATAGCAAAATTGCATGGCAGTATCCTTGACGTAACTCCAAAACTTTTCCCCTTTCATATTAACGCTGATGGTATGGTAATGAAATGTAAATTTTGTGGAAAATATTAGTGAAGCGTCGAGTCTATCAGAACTGAATTACAGGCATTTTTAGGTGCTTATTCAATTAGCCAGTTTCTAGACTTGATATCTCCATTTCAGGTAATAGACAATAACGACGTTTTAAAGAGACGTCAATCAAAAGCCATAATGGATTTCAGTGTTTGATAAACGCTTTCTGACAATAATCTTATCCTACATTTAGGTGTAACTATATTACAAAGCATGGTGAAGTATAAAAGTCAGGCAGCTAGCAGTATATGGCAAGCTGTGGAAATAGCAGACATTGTTTAAAATGAAAAGGTCCAATGTAGTTAGCATAAAAGCCGGAAACAAATTCTAAGGTCAATTATACCAATGATAGCAATTCTAGTTCTTCAAGGAATCCTGCATTCATTAATTTGAGTGTCCTAAAATCCGTGGTAAATACTTTAAAAAAAGCAAACTATGATAATGAACTATAGCAATAGATATAAGACCGCCTCGTTGATCTAGCGGTTAGCGTGCGCGATTCAGAGATCACGGGTTCGATTCTAGTGTCAAGCGAGTGTTTCGAGTTTTTCTTACAAGTTATCCTTAATGATAGCACGGAGTATGAAAGTTGACCGTGTTTTTGGGCCAGTGTGGCAATTGTCATTGGAAAGTCGGCGCCCTCAAATACCGACAACTAGTTCAACCTTCAAATTCAGTTCGCTCTCAGGATTGCGAAGGTCTGGTGCCAGGCGCTCCGCGGAAAGATTTATATTCCGGTATAACCGGTTGAACTAGTAGCCGACCCCCAATAATTTTAGGATCAATAAAAGCTAGGAATTAGATATTTTCACAAACAGTTTCAGCACGGTAGTTACGCTCAGAATAGTTGATGAGTCATTATCTTTAAGGAACTTCAATTGAGTAATTAAAAACACCCTTTTCTTTCATCGCTGTCGTGCACATCTACCGCATGGAAACAATAATACAAATTTGGAGTGTCAGACAATTTTTAGCTTACGTTAAGATTTTGTCTTATTAGATTAATAATATTTAACAGTAGCCAATGTTGCATATCATTAATTTATTACGAACTAGCTTATCGTTTATTGCGGCAAAAAATACTCTATATCCTTCCAGATTATCAAATTAAGACAGTAAGATAGACAGAGTTACTTACAAATTTATAATTTTACTTTAGTATGGATTATTAAAAGTAAGAAAAAAACACAAAATTACGTTTTTCAAAATATTTACTAATACCAAATCAATCTTAAACACACATCAAAACATACATAATATGCACAATCTCCCTTAACTATATTATTTATTCTCTATATATATTGTTTTTCGAAAACAATTTTAGAATTTGTTATTCTCCGTTATAATAATACTTTAATGAAAGATATAATAAATATGTACAAGTTGATTTAAGGCACTTGATTAATATATTGCCTTATTAATAAGTACAAATTAATATTTAAAAAACAATGACATGTAATAAGCCCGTCTGCTGATGGCACTAAGCATGTTTCAAAAAACAAATTTACAATTAGGTAAGTTATTGCCTATGAAACACATTTATACTAGTTATATGCAGACAATAAAATTATTTGTACGTTAAACACATCTATTTCATCACATTATTTTCACTTTTCATATATGAAATGGATTATTCTGCATTTATGGCAATTGCATTATACGATTAACTCATTAAATGCTTATTTGTATTATCATGATTTGTACGAAATAGTTTACATGACATATGAACAAAAGCAGTACCTATTGTTGCAGTGAAGTTCATAAAGAATTTATTATTCTGTGAAATATAAAAAAAAAATACTTAAATAATTTTGTGTACTAAAAACGATTTTAAACTTCATTTTTAGGACAGTAATGATAATAATTCTTTGCAGTTACCAGACTCAGCCATGCCATAAGAGGATGACATGGTCATATGAGGTAATTCTCATTGCCCTGTAAGTTTAATATATTTATAGATTTTATAGTTATTTCCAAGTGTTAACACATATTACGAACGACTGAGTAAACATCTCAAATTATTCGTGCTTAACTATGTATGCGTGGGAGACCAAGAAAATTAAGTACTTATTTTATGAAGTAATCATGGACGGAGTGTTAACAACTTCGATTATATTTTAAATTGATGCTTCTAAAGGATATTATTCAAGTAAAGTTTTCAATATAAATTTACTCCTTTAATAATAAAGTAGATATTCCAAAAATTGTTTGCTAGAAAAAAAAAATGATTTCCGTGATTTCCAAATTACAAAAGCACCTAATTACTGCAAAACGCTAGAAAACAATAATCAACTAATTAGTTTTTTTATTCTAATTTCTTATAAACGACGTAATTTAAAAGAAAATATTTATCTCCACAGCTAACTATCGCGATAATATACTTTTCACCCACCGCATTAATCTCAATATCAGATCTCTATAAAATCTTGTAAAAATATTTTCTCAACAATATTGTAGTCGAGATTATAATAAAATATTATTTAGAATTATAACATTTTTCTATTGCACTAAGCGCGATTTGTTATTGTTATAATATTGCTTTTAATTACACTGTAACCTTTATACATAACAATTTACAAATGTTATGAATAATAATTGCCCTTGTTACATAACATAATAGACATTCATAGTTTAGTAATCTTTGAGATTATTTCCATGTGAATTTTTCACTGAATAAAATTAACAGTTCCAGATCTGTGATATTATATGAGATAAAATGAAATCCAGAGATTCCCCAAGAGATTGTAACGAAGGCACTTAAATAGTTAATAATGTTGTCAAACCTAACGTACATACTACAAGTAATAATTTGCATATTACCACTAATATTCTGATACAAATAATATTTGAAACTGAAGACGATAAATGTATAAAAATTAACATTTAGAAAAGTTAACAATAATTTAATCTCTTCTAACTTAGCTATTAATTAGCATTATAACAATTTCTATAGAACCAAAAAGGTTAGAACATTGTACATTTAATTAAGGCACATAGGATGTACAAATATCCAAAGTTAACTATAAATATTAAGGACTAAAAGTAAAATACAATGCTGTAAATATTATTTCATTTAGAATGTGAATTCATACACTCATCGAACAACGTGATTTTAAATAGGAAGACATGTACGATTTAAGATTTCACCAGAAAAAAATGTCAAAATTACTAAAAATCTTTGGTTTTATAGTCATGAAATACTATTGCCAGAGAGTGATGGATCGATGAATGTATACAATTTCTATTAGACTATATTCCAATGTCAGTCCAATTAACAATGAAAAGCAATTTTTAAATATTTTTAGCATCGTAGGTACTTACTTTAACATCTTGCATGACGCCATCTTGTTCCATGAGCGCCACCATCATCCATGTAGTGCCGCGGACGATCAAAATACGACTAAAAACTTTCGTAAGTTTTGTACGTTCATAAATGTATAATTTTTAAATAAAATATTTAATTGAAAAATCATGACTTTAAGCGATTTTGCACTAAAGTCCTATCCGAACCCGTGAAAATACGGATACCGAAATCTCGGATTGAATTCGGATATTACTATTCGCACTAATTCCGATTTCTGATTACTGATTTGGAAGGCAGATTGACTGACTAATATTGATTACGCACTATTTTGCAATCTCTGATCCTAATTCAAACTATTAATTTTCATTCATTTCAGGCATCACTTTTAAACAGACACCATTCAACGGAGACCCACAGCAAAGCTTTCACATCTTTGATTTAAGTCCTTTACATTAGCGGGAAGTGCGAACAAATCAGAAAAAGTGAAGAACTCTGAGTGCGTTCACACAAATGGCTAAGAAGTAGTCACAATAATTATTGACAAGTTCCTCAAAAATGAGATTCACAAGTAACGGAAAGAATTTGGATGAGAGAAGTCGGATTTAGCGCGAAAAATATTGTCCAAATACAGTATTAATACGATTGGAAGCCTTAGTACGTAACCGCTCTTAACAAGGTTTAATTCATACAACAGTAAAGCTAAAACTTAAATTCAAAAATTGAAACTGTTCAGGGATATCAAAGGCGTGTAATGTTAGATATGGTCTTCAGAGTATTGTTATGAACTACTAAGTACTGCTGCATAAATTAAGCACAAGTAAAAATTCAAATTCAAACTTTTGTATAGAGACGGCGCTAAAAGTGCTTATAGTATAAATATAACTCTAAGAATATAACGTTACAGAATAATAAATATCTATTAATAGATACTGACTATTAAACAGTGAAAAGTTCACATTTAACGCCGTATAATATGGGGTAACCTAACAACACTCGTGCTTCAACAACAACACGATCAAGCGACAACAGAAGTACAAAAAGATACAATAATATAGTAAATATAGTCGATGGCGTGTGCCACTTCATTAAAAAAATTATATAAAAAATGTTAATAAAGTTCATCATGTTATAAACATAACAGGCATATAAATGTTAATAGTTAGACTATTATAATACATAGTATAATGTTAAACGTGAAAGGCCCAACAGCTATAGCTACATGGTGGTCGATGTTCCGATGAGTATGTTACGCGGCGACATAAGGGGCCGTCGTGTGGCGGCCGGCCGCGACTCCTGTTAGTTCCTCGGCGCCGTTAGCACTCACCTAGCCGGGTTAACGAGAAGAGAGAAAAACAGAATGTTAGTATCGATCAAAATGTCATGGTCCGACTACACGAGTACCCTCAATCGCGAGTTCACACGCTTAGAACTCGAACGAGCTAGCGCTTTTTATCGACAAATGAAGCGATTCAGTGAACGATGTTATTTAAGAAGTGAATGATAATTAATGAACGTAGACATTCTCGAAGCTCCTGAAAGAGCTTTTTGGAAACTCGGATGAATCGTAAAACAGAAGTTTTTTTTCGCTAAATCGCTTAATTCGGCTATATAAAGGAACCAGTGCACTCGAGTTATTACGCTTGCGTTGCGCTGTGACCGCTGCCGGGGCCGATTTTAGTCATCGCGGTTTAGGGATACTTGAGCAGAATGTCGTAATAGTTTGTGAAACGGCGCTTCGATATACGCAAGTCATGGCACTGAGACATTCGGGTACCGGCAACATGCAGCGAGCCAACAGAAGCGATAAACGGTGACCTCGGATTGATATCACTGGTGTATTACTGGATTTCTCATAAAAGTAGAAATTTAAAAAAAATATTAAGGGGAGGCTATCAGGCATTCGCGCCGCGACATTATGTTCTGTTTTTGGCCCAGTTAATAAACTATACGGGTACTTCATTAGTTTACGCAGTTAATGGTTGAAAAATGTTAAGTCAATTTAGTATGTAAATGATAAATCTACAAATATAGGATTAAATGCCCAATAGTTCCCATCGAGCAATGCTTGAAACACACTGGGGTGGAACCCCGCGAGGATGTAACGAACATTGCTCCAACAAACAAGCATAATAAATTTTATCACTTATGTATAACCATAGCACCCAGATGCAAGTATGTAAGTTATTCAACACATCGCTGCAAGATCTCCAATTAAACTGTATACTGCGGCATTCTCATAAAAAAGTTGTTAATTAGTTTGTGATAACATAACAATGTCATTACATATTTGCATGTTAGTGACTCATATAATATAAATACATAGTTACAGATAATCTGCAAGTTGTGACAATAGCAGTTATGATAGTGCACTTAATAATTATTAAGTATTATGTAAACAAACGGGAACTTGGCCTTGTGGAGTTGCATGTTAGTTGTGTGAGGCTACAATTGACCAAATGTCTGCACGTCATCAACTTTATTGACATATAAATACTCTTGTAACTTAAAGAACATTGACTAGTAACTGTACCGCGGTTCTAGCCGACGACTAATGAAAGAAAACTCTTAATTAAAATTTCAGACAATTTATTGCGTGTATATATTCAGAAAATGCATTTATTTACAATCAACAACGGAAACAATACTTTACAAAACATATTGCATATTACTCATTTTATAAAATTACGAATAGCATTTCGACTTAAAATCATTTCATATAAAAGAAGCGTGAAAATACGTAGCCGACAGAATGGATGTCGACATCTTAAATCCACAAGGACACAAGTGCAAATTATCTTAATAATAAACCACTTTCAAATAAGAAAGTAAAAATAATACCTAAGGCAAAAATAAAAACAACTAGCTTAAAAAAATTAATATAAAAATCTTATATTGACTAAAAGAAATTTGTGATGATTATGAAAAAAATATCAAGTCAAAGGAGGGGCATTGTGTTTAATACTGGATTGATGGCACAAATTCTGAGAATGCTCTTTCCTTTGACTAATACTGGGCGAGACTCAGGAAAGAAGGACCTCACAACCGGTTTATAGCACCTCCATGGATTTTTTGGCAAAATGTTTTGAATACTACGATCTGAGCCAACTGTAAATAATTCAAACTTTCCAAATATTTTGACAATGAAACATCTATATCCTTCTTTCCTCAAAAATATAATTTATTCCTGAAAACATTACTACTGTCCGAAGACATGTTGTGATTTCAATAGCAGCAATAATATAATTAAATACTATGGCAGAATAAATGAATTACGTTATTGCTAATACGTGCAATAATCTCTAATAATGCCTCGCATCACAACATGTAACAGATCTAAAATATCTATAAAAGAAATATAAAAATCACAGTTTTTAAATTATGCAGTGTCACATCAGATTCGGTATGAAGAGTGATATAACATCTTATCCTCATACAAACTATTCGAGAACATAACTAATAAGTACACGACATAATAAATAAATATAGTGACACAGAGAGACAGTAAAGCAAAGGCACTCACGCATAAGCAGAGACGAATAAGATTGCTTAGAAATTTACACTAAATAATAAGAAAATACTGAATGAAATTAAATTGCGTACTGCTGAGATTCAATATAAAATGCAACTTTCAGAACTGAATTATGCACATCGAATAATAAAATAATACAAGCAAACGTATTCATCTAGCAGTATGCGCGTGCGCACGCGCTTCTCACCTTGTGAACAAAATGGCGGCGTGAGAGCGTTTTGGCGGGAATTAAGGCGCCGGTAAGGCCGTGCGCTGGTAAGGGTGCTCTCTGACCTGCGCGAGCCGACCCGCCCTCCTCACCACACCTAGCGGCATACACACATTTAACATCTGCGTCGTAGCTCGACAACTAGAAGCTTCTGGCACCGAATAGGTGCACCCAGACCTTTGCTACATCACGGCAAATCGAATTTGGGATACAAATAGATTTAAAGCTGAAAGACTATATTAAAATGGCCATAGACGCTTCATATCTAAATGCTGTAAAGAAATTCAATCTCATTTATAAATAAAATATTATTATTCTTCTCGTTTTCTTAATGAAACGAACGCAATACCTAGATATCACTGCCAAATAACGGACGCCATTGTCGGAGCAGTAGAACTAAGATAAAACTTTTATATTTATTAAACTTTTTATTTGGCAGTAACACTAACTTCTACTATTATGCTTAGTCCTATAGAATATTCTATAAACTATTTTATTGCTTTGGAAAATATAACAAAATAAAACATTGAAGCGAACGGGTACACGTAAGCCCGGTCAAGGTACAAGTAATGGCTGGCTTCGTTAATTTCATATTTATTCAAAATTGACTACAGTGTTAACTGCGATATAGTAAATCTAAACAATAATATACGGGTGTATAATATTTTCATAAAGCTCACTCTTTTCTAAACTAACTAGAAATCTTTTAAAGATAATAATAATAATACTTAGCCTATGGTATGTTTATAAATATAATAATATGGCTAATAAATTAATAAGTTACGATGTCGAAATTATAACAATAACATTGTGCGCGGAATGAGCTAATGTTATTGTTATACAGACTATATAAACATTTAAAAAAAAACCGCCTAGAATGTTCAATATTTGTTCGTTATGTGTGTGTATCGCGTTATTAAGTTTGTCAGTTTTGTTAAAAAATAGTTAAAAATGTAAAAGTTTTTCGTAAATCAATTGGTATTTGGTCCCTTTTGCTTGTAATTGCTGAATTATCCATTTAAATAAATACGTCATTCAGATATAATATAGTTAATACGAAAAAAAATCGTTTGTTATTCACAAAAAATCAAATGGAAATACATAGAAAGGAGAAAACCGCATGCAACGGTGGAGTTTAAAATGACTACAATACTTGGAAGTGTGAACAAACATAGTCCAATACTCAATGAAGTTTGCATCTACAGTAACGAAATGTTAATATATTTATTAGTTGTGTTACAAGCAAGGGTTATCACGTGGACGATAAATAATGGTTCTATCCGTATCTATCATCATTCAAGTGAAGGATATAACTGCTGATATATATATAAAATTATATAAAAAACTCTATGTCTTTGTATACTAATATTCGGTAACTTAAATAGAGTTCCATTGGCAGTTTTTATTCAACTATAATAATACCTAATTAAAAAAAAAACAATTAATAAACTGCCATCAACCCTAACAACTGTAATAAAAGAAAAAAAAATCTTTAATAAATATCTTGGTAATAATAATAATCTGAATAAATATTAAAATTATTAATATAATAAATAATATCTTTGATTGTGTCGTAAAACAAAAAATATAATTTGTGTGTAACTGTACAAAACAGCAATGTTCGTAAATATCAAAGAGGATAATATGGTAGGTACAAAAAATGAGTTGCTTAGCTAAAAATACTTAAAACAATAAAATCTTAGTCTAAAATTGATCATGGCGTATTATTATGACTGTAAGGATGTCCTGTTTAGAAGAAAGATTATAAAGGACGGCTATAATGATGCGGAGTGTGATACGGTGCGTGGACTCTCCCGTATCTTATTGTGGGCTGATGCGATTGCGGCCAATGTCAAAAGCCAGCAAGCAGATATCTCGACGCTGCAAACCCCATTAAAATATATCACTAACACAATTCAACATAAGCTCGACACCATTAGAATAGTGTGCGTTAGTTGGTTAGTGATGTCACGTGTAGTTTAAAGCCCGCTCTTTTTTTTGTTTTTGATAAATAATTGCCCGATATTTAATTTGAAAAAATACGTATTTTTTATATCATCATCATCATCATCATCAGCCTATCGCAGTCCACTGCTGGACGTAGGCCTCTCCAATTTCACGCCACTTAGTTCGATCTATGGCTTCTCGCATCCAGCTCCTGCCAGCCGTCTTGCGCAAATCATCGCTCCACCTGGCTTGTGGACGTCCTACACTACTATTTTTTATATATTGTTTACAAATCGTATAATAAATGGTTCGATCCTTTAACTTAAAGTTCTTGTCCTTAAACCGTAAACACGGTTCATGAGATACAGCCTGGTGACCGACTGACAGACGAACAGTGGAGTCTTAGTAATAGGGTCCAGTTTTTACACTTTGGGTACGGATCCCTAAAAATAATAAATTATAGAGGTTGCTTTTGAACAGTTACACTACTACTAGTAGTGTAGGATTTTTAGTAGTTCAACTTTGATAATATTTGGCACAATCTTAATCGATAAATGGTTATTGAAACATTCTTGTATACCTCTGTTTTGCTGATATCCTACATCAAAACTGTTTACCTAACCTATATTTACGTACTAGATTGAACTTCGACGGCTAAATAACACCTATTTATTTTTTGCTCTAGTTTAAAGGCGTTCATTAAATTCTTATAAAGCAGTATGAAATACGGGATGTATTAGAGATGCATAGCTAATTTTATGAATTCAAAAAGACCTTGCTATAGCATTTTATAAGCTTATACAAATAGTAAGTAGTACTATTATTACGGTTTTGCTAAATACTGTCGGCTTCAATACGAATACGTTCGGTCAGTTAGACATGCGGTTATATTATTTTTTATAATTCATACTTTTAGTCTAATTTGATCTACTTCATACGTCGTGTGGATTTATATTTTATTAATTTAAAACCCTTTACCGTATGTGTGACGTTAGTTTTTTACGATATTTGATAACTTTTAACAATTTATCTTCTGACAGAACTTAAAGTACCTGGTTGTGATTTTAATGTACCGAATATATAATGCCGCAAATAAACGATCTATTAAGGCTCCTACACACTGTACTGAGGGCCTGGCTGCCCTCATGCCGCTGCCGTCAAAAATCTCGGCGGGCAGCTAAGCCGCCCGTGCCGATATAGCCGATAACTTCCCTCATCGAGCGCAGTGCCGGCGGCAAACCCGCTCGGCAAAATCCCGTCAGCATAGTGTGTAGGAAGAAGTCTTTCGGCTTAAAAAATGAGTTATCAAACATCGTGAGATGAAATCAACGGGCGAATAACCCACCCGTATGGTCGGCGGCCGCGTACTCGGTGGTGAGCAGTGGGTTGGCGGCGGCGGTGAGGGCCGCATAGTTGGCGTAGTCGTAGGGCGAGGCGTAGATGAGCTGGTGCTGAGGCTCGCCGGGCGACAGCAGGCCGGCCGCGGCCGAGCCGGAGCCGTTGAGCAGGCCGGTGCCGGCGCCGGGCGCGGCCGACATGCGCGGGGACAGGATGAGCGGCGCACCCAGCGGCGCCGACGTGCGCAGCGTCACGCCGCCCGGCGCCAGCAGGCGCTGCGTCTCGGCCGCCGCCGCCGCCACGCGCCGCCACTCCTCGTCCGCTGCAGGGTCGTCTTCATTGTATTAATGCTAAGTTAGGTCGGCTTCCGATAACGCCCACTGCCATCGGCAGTGCACAATCCACTGGACATATGCATCTCCATAGAAAGAAGACCCAAGCTGGCGAAGCGAGCGACATTGCTGTAAACGCCCGCTGCCATCCAAGTGCTAGCTTGGGGTGGATGAACTATCCAAGATAATGATAATGTTATTCTACGCAGTTCATTCTCTTAGTCGGTACCCACAGAATAAATAGGGTGGTGAACGTATTCTAATTCTGTTACCACACGAAGAACCACTGTGAGAATTTGCAGTGGCAAAGAGAAAAAAAACTTGGAACAAACCCTAAACTAACCAACTTAGTTTAGTAGGTCAAAACTTCGTATTTAAGCAGAGCCCTATGTCTAGTAGTGGACTGCTAAAGAATGTTGAAAACGTCATGATACTAATAAAGAAAGCTTAGGAAGAACATGTAGTAATATTAGGTTTTATTAAAACTCCTTATTTAACAGTAGATCTAACTTTATAAGGCAGACTTGATACTGTACTGACAGATAATTTAAAGCTTTCCAAAGATAAACTTATCATAAATGAGAAAGATATACTTTTTAACCAAATTGATATTATCTACGTTAAATAATTTTATATCAATACAATATAATTTACTTAAATATCCCATTCTATCTTACAACCCATCATGAAAATAAAACTGAAAGCAGTGCAAAATTCCCATCCCTGGGAGCTCCCAATAGCGACAACTTCTCCCATACCAAACAAAGAAAATATAATGGGAGAAAAAAATAATTGTTAGTAGCCCTAACGCACAGAGGCGAAATGAGTTTTTGAACGGAACATAAGATTATGTCTATATAAATAAAACCTGTGAAACAAAACCTTTTATCCCCTTTGTACGAAAATTATGAGAACCCAGGAGTCTGCGATTTGGCACAGCCAAAATAAGAAGAGTTTATTGAAAGGAAGAGTGTAGAAAGCTGGGCGTTCATTAATTTAGCATAGAAATAGGGAAATGTTCACTTTGACTAAGACTCATTTCGCCGACCGTAACGAATTTTCCGCGGCCCGTAATGAACGATAAGAGATCTTGACGCGGTGAAATCACCCATGTTAATAGTTAACAATCGTAACATGCCACAAATCAATTAAGTTAGTCATCTTAGCAATCGCTGTGATGACTCAGTTCAGCAAACAAAAGACACAAGTTTATGCTCACTTTAACAATAGGAAATGAAAACAGAACGGCATATGTACATTGTACAATTGACAAAAAAAAAATCCCAGCGTAAAATAATCCCACGGTTATTATGTAATTTTTCATGCAAAATGTGACCCAAAACATTCTTTTTTTCAATCATAAAACAATCACAAGTACTTGTTTTCAATAATATACCTCTTCGCTGAAGATCCGTTGATATTGTGATACGCGAAATTCATAACAATACAAGAATCTTCGTCTTTAGTGAAACTCACGCAAGAAACCTTAAAGCCAATTCCTGATGTAATTATTTTAGTTAGTACAACTGCTCGGAAACATCTGTGCACTTTATAAATGTTTCTTTCATGAGATCTCTCGCTCTAAACACGAGAGAGAAGTTAAATGAAGTCATTTAACTGTTCCAGAGATGTTTTCGAAGCGTTGTCTTAGTGAATAGTATTAGTTACAAAACATGAATGCGACCATACTTATGAGGCACTGACCGTTGACGGGCATGACCGCCTTGGTACTAGAGTCGCGATATGTGCCGTTTATGATCGCCAACTCCATGAGCTGACGCTTCTTCAGTTCATCTTCACCGTCGGCTTGCTGTAGAAAGAAAAATAAGAATTATTATAAAAAAGTAAGTAAGTTTTTTTTGACATGATAAGTTTAAGCATTAATGCTTTATTTGTACTAATATTATAAAGAAGTAAAGTTTGTGAGGTTCAAAAAGTTGTTCTCTTTATAACAATACCAACGATATATTAAACTTTATTAATAATTATTGTACTGTATCTTGGATGTCGAAAACCAACTCCTTTTACTTTTCTTTTAAAAAATCATAAGTATAAAGGAGTATCAGTGTCAAATAATTGATTTATTCTGTAGCTCACATGTTATACTGAAAAATTAGCTGAAAGATGTTTACTGAACCACGGCGCGTTTTTAAGTAAATATTAATTTTCGCCAGATGTTTTGGAAAGTTGAAAACTATAACTATGATCAGGAATTAATCAATAATTATGAATTAATTTTAACCGTTACAGATTAACTAATAATTTCGCATATACGCAATGTCTGACTGACTGAAACTTTATTAATTCTGTGACTATCACTCCTAGTAGCTTTATCCTACTATCTCACAGTCAAACTCCCGGCGACTTATTAAAAGATACGGTTATTGCTTGTTCTACCTCTTTTCTCAGTTGTTTATTATCATCGGAAAACTGACAGTATGGCATAATCTTGTAGGTATCGTATTTCTAACATGCCTTCATAAAGGTTTCCTAAATAAATAGGCAACAATCCAACTCTATCATTAAACAAAGTAGCACAGCACTATCAAAGCAATTATGAGTAGATATCTAGGTAGAAGGTAAGTAGTATACGATAATTAATAATAATTAAGGCGGGCCTTGCAGTGATTCAACACAATGTAAGTGACGTCACGATACCGTAACTGGGTAGCAATGAGTGTGATACTAAAAAGAGATGCGTAATGGGTCACCGAAAACCAGTACATCAGAGATATCTTGTTATGTATCTGCAATACATAATAAAGACGATCATCTGTGTTAATTAAAAAAAGAGATTATAATTGTTAATGCATTGACACTGTGGAATAAAAAAAAGAATTTTGTTAGCTGCTTGTATATGACTACAAGTTCATATAAGCTAACCGTGCTTCTATGTGGCATAGTGTACGCATATGTAACAATATATATGTTTTTCATGGATCAATAAATATATCCAAAAATTAACTAAATCGTGCTTAAATATCAGCAAATGTGATATATGTATGTAGTAGGATATGTATGTACTAGTATGCTAAATAAATAGCATTATAAGCTCTAGTGTTAAATTTGATTGTTAAAACATGTCAATTTTGAGAAACATTTTTTTCAGTATAAAATAAATAAATATAAATATACATGTATTGCGCTTAACAGAAATACATCTATTAAATCTCAAGTCAAATATTACAAAAATCTGAATAAGATAGAAATGTTACATATGTTCTACGACAAGTATTAAAATTCATTCAAAACATTTCTCTTAAGACAGTTGCCAAGTTTTCTGGCATTTTAGTCAGGCAATATATTAGAGAGTTTATCTTCAACATTCACTGTATCTATGACCAGAACGATTACACCGAACATTCGCGTGGCAAGACACTTTTAGATCAGTACGAATACTAATCGGTAAATCTTTGAAATTTTAGATAACACACAATTGTAGATAACACAACCAAATAGGGCACATTACTGTTCAGTTAAATCAGTATTTATTTTACGATATTTTTTGCACATTTCAAACCAAACTCGATTCAATATTGTGTAATTGAATCAAGGACATCGAAATTTACGTTGACAAATCATTGACTTTCGATACATTTTGAAATGAAATTAATTAATAACTTTACTATTTAACTTTATAATTAAAAAATAAATAATCATAAATTAAATATTGTTAAGCATGAGAGTGTTTAAAATAATCATGTTGAAAAGTATTGAAAATCGGCGAAACCCAACACATACAGATCACATTAATAACTACTCAACTATTCAACTACAAATATTTCATTATTAAACTTAACTAAGCATTTCATTTAGTTTTAGCTAAGCTAAATGAAATAGTTGCTATTAATGTGTGTCTCAGTTAGCTAATGTCGACCAGCACCGTAAGATAGATATGCGCAACAGGTTACATGCAACATTGTAACCGCTTTCATTCGTCTTCTGCATACGCAATACGTCATAAGAGCTTTTAAATAGCGTGTATGTTCCTAAAATAAATATTGACATCATTCATACATTTTTTTGAATATGGTATTTTTGAAAAAATGTCATATTTAAAAAAATCTAATTTGAATAAGTACTTTTTTGAATTATTGTATTTTACATTAAAAATTAAAATACTGTAACTTACAGGTACAAGCAGGCGTTTGACTTCGTCTACAGCCCTGGCCAGCTTGATCTTAGCCCTGTTCTCGGTGTCTTCGACTGTCAATAAGACGTGAAGATCATCAGCCAAGTGTTCCCAATTTGGCTTTCCTCTATTTGCGTCCTCCTGAAATTCAATGTAAACAAGGTATTTAAGTAACCTTCTATTGAAGCTTTGAACGTTTACGATTCTCCCAGTTTAGCAGTAATTAAACTGTGTTGTGTGAAATAAAAAACAGTGGTAAAACAGAATTTGTTCTTGAGAACACATTTGCTTGAGTAGAGTCTCCATTGTTTTCCGAGTCAAATATTATTCAGCGTTCATTTCAACGTTCTAAAATATTTTACAATTACTATATACTAGCTAAAGTATGGCTCTGAATATAAATAGACACATATTCTCAAGAAACTGGCTGAGCATTATTGGTTTGAGCACTTCAAACAAGCCCATACGATTTTAAACGTAACGTCCATATAGGTATGTTTGCTGTTTTGGTATTTCTATTCCTAGAAGTCAATTTATTACGTATGTATGACTTGCTTTGTATTACATCCAATCAAAAATGTGTACTATTCCTAGTTCACGATTGCCTCTATTGATTTTACAATGCTGTTGAGGTAAATAATTTTGCCCTTGTTTTCCGAGTAAGATAAAATATTTCGTCATTAATCAATCATACTTTCGGGGTACAGACTTGAGTATAGGTATATATTTAGAATTAAATCTAACCTGATTTAGTTCCCATATGCAAGCTACGAAGGAAATAGAAATATTAGTAATAGATGATGTTATACGAAAAAACCAAATAGTGTTTACTGATAAAATTTTCTTAAGACTAAAGTTAGTTATAGGAAAAAATTAAAGCATAAAATATTTACATACATTATAATTTACCTTTTTCTTATCCCTCATTGACCCTTTTCCTCTGACCATGATTTTGCAGCCTGTCTCCTGTTCTAGCTGTTTGGCTGTCATACCCCTGGGGCCTAGAATTCTTCCAACAAAGTTGAACTGTAAAAAGAAAAAAAAGAAATTTTTTAAACACTTATACAACAGGAAGGATCGAAAGATCGAGTGTGAGTTTTAAATTGAACTTGTTGAAGTAGAAAATGTTGTCATAATCATAAAATTATTTATTGCATTAATAATTGTAAAAATTACTTAGGCCACAAAGTATTGCTAAATGACTGCGCTATGACAGAGCACTTCGTCGTCTAATGACTATTGTTATAAGTACATATACTGGAACTAGTCAAATTAAAATCAATCTTAATTTACTTAACAGTAAAAAGAAAGTATGTACAGCGATTTACATAAGCTTTAGAACAAAACTGTCGTCGAAAATTTCGTCGTGAAAAAAATAACAAAATATGAATTCCATAGAGCTGTTTCTAACTTCAATGTAACAATTGAAATATTTTAAAAATTAATTCATATTTTTTGTGATAATACAAATAATAAATTAAATTAACACAGTTTTGTCTAAACAGAACATCAGTACCGCGTGTTGTCATTGTTTATTCAAGAGTACTTTAATAAAGTAATGTTTAATTCATAAACCTATTAAATATTTAGTTGGCCATTTTTTAAAATAATTTTGAAAATTTTAAGATCACAAATGGCGGTTGCATGTTAAGATCTAGTACAAGATGTGTGACTACATCTCGTACTATTAGCGGTGGATTAATTACTCGCTTCGTTACACATAACCTTATTTCATATGTATATGTATAAACGCACGGAATATATACAGATTAACCTCAATACAGCATCAAAGTATCGGTCAGTTCAACATATACGAGCTGTGAACCAGTATCATTCTACCGTCCACGAGTAAAGCTATGAAATGGACTACGTTGGCTCGATGCCAAACACTGAGGTTCACACCAACGCATTTTCTTTTCCAAAGGGATATTTCAAACGGTCAAACATCAGCTAAAATACATAATAAATAAACGTAGTAAATAAAAATAAAAGTTAAGAATTCGTCACATGTCTCACGGTAAATGGTTTAGCGTGACAGCATGCAAATTGCTCGTATATGTTATTAGATGCCACTGAAAAGTTAAATAAATAGGTAGGAAACTTTGAACGGAGTTGAGTGGCCAGGCCGAATGGATTACTTCTGAAGTCACAGATCTGAACGGACACTGTGTAAATTCTTTTATTATGACAATAGATTCATTATAATGACATGTTAACATGTATTTCAATAAGAAATATGAGATGCGGAAATAGACACTAAGAACAGGCTGAGGTAGCATTCATTATCCGTCGCGGTCCGGCGATTGCGTTGGCGGCAAACGACAAATTGTAAATAACTCACAGTAGATACAGATACTGAAAATTTGCATGCCAATAAATTGTTTTAATTGTATAAGATAATACATTAAAATCAAGTTACTGTATTCAAGTTGCAAACATAAAACGGTATATGAGTATGTGTTTGTGTAAATCTATTTGTTACATTCACCCGTCCTAAAAAGAAATTACTTTCAAATTCTTATAACTTTTTTAGTGAATAGGTGCCAAAAGAGCAGACGTATCACCTGATGGTAAGCGATTACCGCCGCCCATGGACGCCCGACACCAGAGTCGTCACGAATTCGTTGCCGGCATTTTAAGAAGGAGTACGCTCTTTTCTTGAAGATTTGGTGGTCGTATTGATCCGGGAATACCACAAGTGACAGTTCATTTCACGGTTTTATTGTGCGAGGCAGAAAGTTTCTAGAAAACTGTACAGTTGTGGACTGTCAACCATCAAAATGATGGGAACGAAACTGTTGTCGCGTAGGGCGGTTGCAGAAAGAGGCGGCGGGAATCGGTCCAAACATTTCCACGGGGCACATTTCATAGTAAATGCGGTAGAAGATGCATAGATAACTATTGCAAATGTTTTCGTCTTTGAAGCATTTTATCAGCAATATCCAAAAGTCACGGCTGGGCATAGATTGTCTTTAGAAATGCAGTTTCGTAAGCATTTACAAAAACGTAGACATGCTTTCGGTAGGAGAAATGCCCTTCCACCTTTTAAGTAAGTGTGGTTTCCACTAACATAAAAAGCTGTAATCTATGTGATGATCGTAATCCTAAAGAGGAGGGCTTATCCCGCTGCTATTTAGTGGTTTACCACAAACAACTTGCTCAAGAGAATTTCCTTTACACGTCAAGCGGTATATAGTTTCGTTTCCTCGATATTCTTAACAACACAGACATCATAAAATATCCCGTTTATAGGGTGCAACACACGTTCATTGTGATGTGGGTTACCCATAAATTTTAATTAGGTTGTCAATGACGCTTTTGGAACTGATGGATGTGCTAGTTGGGTGTCATTTACCTCACTATTTGTATTAATATAGTAGACGAACCGTGGGCCAATATTAATTACGAAAATTAGATGTAATTACCTCGGTAGTAAGTAAAGATTTAGTCCAAATTAATGTCTAACAAACTGTCGAGGTAGACAGACGTCATATAATGTGACGAATACTAAAATGTCTGGTAACATTTTCATGTCGAAAACATGACAATTTTGAACAATGTTGAATAGAGGTGGTTGATCGCCGTGCGTCTGGTCGAGCCACATCGAAATAGCGTTGGCGACTTGGCGACACGCCCATGTTTACTATATTGCATTTTTTCACTGTTAGTAATATTTTTATGAAGAAAGTATTTTTTTTTTTTTCACATAACTAAAATATCTTCTCATACCTAGATACACAGAAAAAATATTTTAATAAAATTATTGAAACAGCTATGTCCGATAATAACAAACGATATTTGGATTGTAATAAATGACCGTGTGTTTTCAAAATCATTCAGATTATAAAAGGAAAGTGCTAGTACAACAATGTCTCCAAAGCTATGGGAGACTTAAGATTCAGTGCCGTAGGCGCATCTAATCGATCAGCATAGTGCATTCCTAAACTTGGCGCATGCTCAATTATATCTAAACATATATAGCCATAGCAAAAAATTGCTTACCATTTACTTATCTGTTTAAATATCAACTATTATCGTGAGCTAATGCAAATAATTGTGTGACTATGCAAATTGTACACATTGCCTACAATCTGTAGCTGCTGTTCGTTGTACTAAACAATCATTGAGTTTATAAATAAGCATAAAAATCGATTAAACTGGTGTTGTTCTGTATTAGCGTGTAACCAATATTAATTAATAATTACAAATTACAGGGCAAAGGTTTACTACGTTTATCATTTAAATTTTTTTAGAGGTGGATTTAGTTCATTCATAAGTTAAATGCCATGGACAACTTTATAGTTCAAGATTAGTTTTGTAAAGGCAGATCTCATGACGTGTTCGTATTAAATTGTCTACATGAAATTGTATCAATTAGATGTTTGTGACCCGACGGATCCTCCCAAGAAACAATTATCACACGACTTGGTTTTCCTCTATTCATAAGCTGGCTTTTTTATTTTTTTTCTTATGTAGATAACTGGTCGAAGATAGGACATAATAAACTTGTATTACTTCTATTAAACACACATAGTAAAGTTATACAACAACATATATTATTTTCTCTAGTTTGTGTGTTGTGAAATAGAGCTGTGAATTTAATCTATTGTAATCTGAATATTGTTTAAATTAAGTATTGTACTTAAATGGCATAACTATAATAGCATTTGTTAAATAGAAATGTGCAAGTTTTCCGTGCGTAATTGGCAGTGGCTTTGCGCCCTAATGATAGCGTTCCGATACTACCGCAATGTTCGCAAACCACGTGCACTGGGAACCACTGCCGAGGTAAAGACACGGTTATACTTAGAACGGATTTCAATTTAATTATTTTCTGATTGTTATATCGTCTCTCCAATTAGTATTAATATTATTGTGACACCTATATCTTGTAAACTTACCATTCTGTCTTTAAGAAATAACATAGGTACTTTTATATAGTTCAAGGCCAGTGTATTATTCATGGATAATTGGATTACTAAAATAAGATATAAAAAATACGTATGGCCTTAACCCTCTCCTGAGAGGAGACCCGAGCCTAGCAGTGGGACATTATGGGGTTGTTGATATATATTAAAATTACTCATGATAGTTATTGTAATTTATTGCATGTCATTAATAAATATTCACAGCCGTATGTTGCAGTGCTTCTTTGTTAATGCAAAGCTATTAGCAGTAATAATGGTTGTTCTTGTTAAGTAATGTTGTAAGTTTTGGTTCATCCATAAACATGTCATTGTGTGTATGACGTATGACCATTTTGTTATGCACAGCAATCTAAACGTAATTGTTATTATGATTGCATATTTATATAATACATATCCATAAAACTGTAAATATTATGAATAAAAAGATAATACCACAATGAAACATTAAATATAATATTTAAATAACCCTACATTCGTTGAAGGTCTTATAAAATTTTAGTTGATTGTTGCATAAAAGAAATTCAATTGAGATAATTATCTTACAGATGCAATCAAAACATAGGTACGATCGATATTCAACATGCTGTCCTGGGAAAACCTACTTCATTCAAAAGCCGGAAATGCTGTCTTCGTATTTAACCATTTATTAACACATTATTTTTTATGTTTTAGGCCAATACAAGTTTAATCTCTTAAGTTATAATTACTTTTTTAATATTTCAAGTATTGCATTGTTATATTTCTTCTTTCGGTTAACGCTTGCAAAATGACCGTGGCTTACGATAACAAGCGAATACCGTTTCATCATTTTAAAATATTTATTATTATCATTATAGCTTTACGTGGTTCAGTGTTTCATGCCATTGTTTAGAGTTCCCGTTTTAAGTGCTACTGTTTTGTTTAATTCATATCATCTGTGCATCGAACGTTGTCTTGATCACTGTGCAGTGTGCGTATAATTTAAGTATTTTCGGTGAAGGTTTTCTCAAAAGTTTGATCGTATCTGTAGGAGATTATGAGTTTTTGAAGCTAAAAAAAAATGTAGTTAAATATATAACACAAAAGAATGCACTAGATGAAACATACTGATGATTTTAAAAGAGACAGTGTTCATGAGTACGTTATGAATACATATTATTTAAAGAAAATATGTACGAATATATTATGACTGTTTACAAACGTGTTTATAAGAAGCTTTCCAATGTTTATGTATAAGGATAATTTGCATTTTATGAAGAAAAATACCGAGAAATATATCCACTGATGATTCAAGTTCAACGTCACACTCATTGAATATATTCATTCATATAATTCAACTCAAAGACAAGTCATTTAAATGTAATGAATTTATAATAGTTGAAATAAAAAATGGCCACCAATTCGGCACGCTACTGTAGATGTTTGAAACATTAACGTTACATAATAAACTGGTATAAAATCGGTCTTAATTAGCAGAATGCGAAAGGTGTACAAATTAGTAGTTGTTGAACAAAATATACCACCAATTAATTTTAAACATGATTCGTAATCAGAATTTTTGCATTAAATAAGTAACAGAATGCATAACCTTGAACGGATAAAAGAGACCCGTCGATCTAAGGCAGTATAAGATAAACGCACGCAATTTTGACCAATGGAGACACATTAAGGGTTCGTTTCATTATTTTATCTGATGAGGAGTCACCAGGGTTATACTTAATGATACAAGTGGTACACCTAAAGTGGAATATCACTACAGGTGTACTTCTGTCAACGAGCAAATGCTAATAACCTAGAGTAAATTCATTCCCAACAATCAATTGGGATAAGTAGCAATCTGAGACGATACTAGGATTAGAGCAATTCATAGCTCCAACACCTAAACTGTCACCTATTTTATTATTTCCAAATTATGTTCAATTTTTACCATCGCACCACAAGCAATAGTTTCCAACATTACAGTGATTTTACTTATTTGCCATACTTCCATTCATTATATAACTGTTTAAAATTAAGCGAACTATTTCGTTGTTTGTTTCCTTAACGTCTAATTGTATTTCTTTGTTATAAGAACTAAAACACTGACTTACATTTTAAGTAACATCGATGAAGGTTACAATTAGCATTTAAATGTAATTCCAGAGCCAAAATAATATTAATTAGTCCAAATATCAACTAGTAAGGTTTCATTTATCTATTTAATATCATTAAACGAGCAATTGTTGTAGATATATAATCTCAATCTGGGAATAGGCTCCAACGATTTTCATGAATTTAGTTTGGAGGTTTCGGGGGCGATCAATAGATGTAGCTAGGATTCATTATTAGAACATTTACCAAAATAATATCGAGAGAAGCTCGGTCACCCATGTACTAGAAAGTAAATACAGATAAAATATACGGATACAATTCAGCTAATTGAAAAATAAAATAGACTGAAAACGTCTACTCACTCATATGTTATTACTATGCATAGCAAAAGCGATAACAATACAATACCATTTGCTACTGCCGTTACCTTATCACCAAGAGAAAAGTAGAGCAAAAAACTATGATCTATGAGCACAATGACTTTTTACATTAGGAAATCGTGACTACCTGTGCACTTAAATATAAATTAAATGCGATATTGCAAAACCTACACAGTATACACTGTACTATGGTTTATTTTTATTTATTTTTACGTTACATACAGAAACATTTCTTCGCTAACAAATAATAATATACATATATGAAAAGTTGAATGTTGCTAGTCTTATCTTAAGATCTTATCATATTTACGCGTTTATTAAAGTGACATTAAAATCATATCAACACAACGACATCTAAATAGAATAAACCATAATAGTATAGGTAGTAAGATGTATAAACAAATAACAATAAATAAGGATATTTGCAATGAGCAAAATTTCAAACTACGACCCCTGAAGTGTTTTTCGCCCGTTATCTACGTAAAAACAATGGAACATTAACATATGGATTGTTAACATAAAAAGTTCTTCTTTATGAGATAAATAAGAAGTTTTGAATTCTCACAGTAATTTTAAATCTCTAGCCCTATGGAAGTTGTATAAAATTAGAAAATAAATAGCTGTAGCAGCTTACTTCTTTTCAATTAGACCACAAATAACCACTGAGAAGAATTTACTTAATTATTCTAAACAACTTTAACTAACTAAATTTATCATTATAAAATTCAAAATTTTTAAAAAAAAATTTCACAAGGTGAACTACTATTATTATTTAAAACAATATTAATTAAACTTGTAACTTGACCAACCTAAAAGTATCAATATAATATGTAAAGCTAGAAACCGTGACCAAGGCCAGTTGGACACAATTTGTTCATACCGCTGACTCGTTTAACTTGCGTGGAGCCCACCTGATGATGAGCAGTTACTGTACCCTAGCCGTAGTGTATTAATAATTTGCATATTAACGCCATTACATGTGGAGTATTATATTGTCGTAAATACTTTTTGAAATGTTGGTCTTAATTTGTGACATCATACCTACATCAAAACGATACTTTCATGAATGTATCCTCCTTCTTCATGAATTATGTTATTAATTAAAAAGTTGACTTATTTAAAAACCTAAATTAAGGGATTCATATTAATGTTTCATATTTTCTATAGATCAGTCTTCAGAAGAGGGAGAAGTGGAAATATATGTTACAAGAAACAACTCCATCTCAAAATATATTATCGTTGCTATTTAACTTTTGACTGTCTTAATGAAGCATTTTTTTTGTTCACAAACACGTAATAATGTTTTCTCTCCATTTTGTACCTTTTTACGTTCTATTCTTAGTAAAAATAAAATAAATATACGTATACACATAAATACACACATTCGCATTTTCTTTTTGGCCAAATACAGTCCGAAACCCGTTTAAAACTATCAACATATTATGTATAACAAATAAAAGCAGTATGCAACAATGTTATACACATATACATATATAAATATTTTTGATTTTGTAATAAAATTCCTATTTGAAACATGTTTTTCTAACAACCTTGGGTATTGAACATCACAGACTTGATCTTAAAATCGACTTTACTATTAATAAGTAAATAAATTTATCTACTTTGAAATAGCAAAGTTTGAAATGGGTACACAGTTCTATAAGTGTTTTAGTTGTGTTCCATTTAAGCTAGTGTGTCGAGTAGGTTAGGCACAGCTTTCAATATTACTCTCATAGTTCACACCTAATGTTAAGCAGCAGCGGTCACAGTTATGGACTGTTAGTATGAACGTACATTTTGTATGAAAGCGAATCACGATAATGGGTAGGTAGCGATAATGTAGTAAAAATGATACCGGTAAAGCAACAAAGAAAAACACAATAACAAAACAAGTGAACTATTGACCGCGAGTGATTGCCCATTATTAGTGATGTCAGATGAGTGCAGGTGGGTGTGTGCGGTACCACACTGCAATTGATTGATAGCATAATTCTAACATAATTGTCGTACAACGATTGGTCACGACCGGCGATACTTCGTGCCGCCTCAGGGCGCGACTGCTTTTACGTCTGTATGTATTTCCAATAAAGCTTAGGAGATATTAACTTATTCCTTTTGTCGGTACCACCTAAAGGGGTTAACATTACTTAAAGTTTCTTACATCTTATTGCTACGTCCTAAAAACAAATATTCAAAGGTGTGTTAATATGAATACATTTCTGAAATTACATAATATCAATTAAAAATAACAATAACTTATCAAAATTCAGAAAAGCGATGTTGTGTACTGATCAAGTTGTAACATAAAATTTATAAATTGACTTTTTTTATGTAATATACGAGTAATGTCTGTCGCGTAAAATGATAAAATGTTGCTGATAAAATGTAACAGGTTTTTATTTAAATGGTTTTAAATAATTACGTATAAAATATTATCACTTTTGAACAGAACGATACAAACTAAAGTAGGCCAACTTAAATGTAAAAAGTTTAAAAAAAACCTTTAATAAATTCGAAACTTGTCAGTTTTAGCTCGTAATCCGTGGTACTAGGTAATTTATTTAACTTAAAATTAACGCAACTAATTGGTTTTGGTAGTGCAACTTCGGGTAAAAACTGAAAGGCAACATTTGAGGATAATCCGACTTCATTAGCCTCCCTAAACTTCACTGTCTTTTATAAAACATTACCTAATTATGCACAGTTTGAAATGATGTTCGCAACGTTTGAATGTGTTGAAAGTATTTATAGGCGACAGTAGAATCCAATTGCAACAATTACTCATTTTAACACTTACTTTTACGAAAGTGCAGTTCTTGCAATTTGCACGTTTGTAATTAATCGTTGCTAAGTAACAAATACTGCTCTTTTATATAGCGTATCTTACAGTCCACATTCCACAACCATACCACGCTGGCCATACGGGTTAGCACGGGATGTTGAGTCAAACACCTCACTCCTCTCACTGACGCGATGTGGTGTGCAGCAGCGGGCCGGCACCAGTCAGGGATTGCGGACGCTTTTTAAGTTCCCGTGATCTCTGGTGTAGGTGAGAGATGGAACACTGGGGGATTTTAGTCAGTAAAGTCTGACAGACCCCTTCGCCCTCTCCCCGGGGCGAAGGACAACCAAGAGGATTGCCCCCCGTCAGAACAAATAAAGTTTAATAAAATTTATTTATCTATTAACTACTTTATGCACAACATGTACAGTAACAGACTTAATGCCAAAAACATTCTCTACCAGTCTACCCTTAAGTGGTGCAGAAATAAGTGAATAAAATATCCTCAGTTAAAACAATTACATTTGCAACATACCTCATGAATATCGTTAAAACATATGTCCATTATTGACATCATATTTATAACCTACTGCTCAATTGACAGGTACACAGCCTTTGTGGATCTATTAAACGGTCCGAATTCATTATGCAAATGTATTGTAATATAACAAACGTTTCATTAGGTACAATGAAATATCTAATATACAATAAAGAACTAATATTGCAGTAAAAGCTGTACTTACATAAATTTGAAAGGTTAGCCGAAGTATAAACAGGAATGACTTTTTTTAAATTCAGGGGAATAATTTTCCGCGTACAATATCTCGGCTTACTGCCAGAGCAGTCTAGATACACATTAACATTGTATTAATATTAATATGTATCTATATTTATATAAAGAATAGAGGAAACCCACTGAAAGTATGATGTGTTTATAGCGTCCCACACACAACGTAAAATAAGTTTCGGGTCATTGTGGGGCGCTACAGACAAATGTTGAGATGAAAGATGTTTTAATACTCTAAATATTACTGGCTAAAATTAGATTTTGTTCTTACATTCGTTACTACAATGCATTTTTGCAAGACCAATATTAACCCAGCAAGAATGAAGTCGTAGTTACGACTTGCACAAAAAGTTTTTGTATTTCAATAACCAATTAGTAGTGTAACTCACATAAATTAAATATGGGAGTTTACGTAATGAAACAAGTACTAAGAAATACTCCTAAAACCCACAATATCTCCTTATTTTTGTAAGTCTGTTTAGAATAAGTAGAATACGCTAAAGATCAATTTTTAAGTCCAGGATTCACTTTTATTCAGTATCTTATGAAAAAATTCCTGTATGTTTTTGTTTCTTCATTGGTATTGTCATAAATGTTGAAAGATAAATTGAACAGTGTATAGGAAAAGTTAATTTATGGATATGACAAGCACAACCACAAACTTATACTGATTTGAATCATTTAGCAATTTACTGACATAAGAACTTATCCTCAGAATTGTCACGCCGAGCTATAGTATTTTACGTATTATATGTTAAACTTTTCTATATTATACTGATGACGTAACGGGTAAACTGTAATAATATAAGACGGACCGAGGAATAGGGATGTTTGTAATAATATTTATTAATAATAATCATATGAAGCTAATGTATAATAAGTGCAGACGAATACGATACAAGAGTTGAAACAGGAGTCTACGATTGTATCATCAGTATAAACGTAAATGAGGAAGTTATTCATGTTATTGGAACTATGGGAATAAATTCCCGTTTTTGTTCTTACTAATAACGTTGAAGACAATGTATGTATTAATGATACGAACATTAGACAAAGTCTAGTGCGGGCCACGACCCGTGACCCGTAGCCACCGGAGCGAGACCAATCCGATCAACCTCATTATGAGTACAAATACACTATTTGGACTGAATAAGGGAAGAACTCGGAAGAGATTGAATATAACAATAAATTAAATGGTAAAAATATTTATTAAAAATATCTAAGAGACACATGGCAATTACCATTAATTATGATTTCATCAATTGAGCAAATAAATAAATTAGGCAGGATGACTGAATGCACTGGTTTTCATCGCAGCTGAGTTTTCTGACACAAATAAAGTTTAAATTGGGATATTAATTGTAAAAAAAATAATCCAAAAGAGGTCGGTAACATTATCAATTAAGTTACATTTTAAATATAATGAATCTGGTATGCATTTATTTTAACGCAGCGTAATGTTTTCTTTTTTACTCTAACCTTAATTGGACTGGAATTGTTTTTATAACTTATAGTAGCGGTGCGGTTGTTATTTTTAACTCCGTTGCATTTATAAACACGTCCATTCACAATGGAAAACAGTCATTCATTAAACATGTTCAACTGTCATGGTGCATTTCAAATAGAATTTTTCTTTGTGGTATCTTGGAAAAAGAATTTGACAGAGACATTTGTAACTAACGCGGCATTTCACACTTAAGCTTTTAAGTGTGTTTTCGATATATGAAAAGAGAGTGTTAAAAAATTTCAGACCATTTTTATTGCTCATGGTGTGATTTTTTAAGTGAAGTATAGCTACAATATAATAGGAACATAACTACATAGTTCTTTAATTTCCGCGTTAACCGCAAGCCTGCGGTGGTTTTTAACTTTTACTGTACACGCACAGTATCATTTCTATATCTCGGAAATAGTATTTAATGCGATAATTTTCTATTTGTCTGACACCAAAAAATTTTTTTCATGATAGCCAGTTAAGTCAGATGTGCATGAATAGGTAATATTTATTAGTTAGAATTGCATAAAATTACTTTCTCAGTAAAACTCTTTCTAAAGTTCTAAAACTTTACCTTTAACTTAAGTTTTAACAATATCGTTCCTTTCGTTCTAGTATAACTTGTGACGTAAACCTATTTTAAATATATTCATGATCAGCTATATAAGTTCCGCTGAAATAAGATTTTGTAATCAAATATTAGGAAGTGGTACCATTAGTCATAACAAATTATATTAATTCATACACAACTGTTTTAACACACGCATGTTCGATGATAAAAGGCAAGAAAACTCTTGCACATTAACCACGCATGCCACTCTAATGTAGTCACTGGTTTCTTAACTGCAAACAACTACAAGAAACGCGTTATACTGATAAAATATAATCTATATATTTAGAAATAGAGACAACGGTGTCTATTATAAACTAGTGTCAAAGGCGACTAAGCACTGACCCTTAGTTGAACTATCTACGGCCAACCCGGCCAACCTCATTAAACAAACACCACTCCTTGTTATCAAACGACGAAATACACTCAGCAAAGACACCTTAAGCATAGAAATAAATTTTATGCTGTGTGGAAATATAGATATATAATTGATTGGAGACAATTTAAAAGAAAAAAATAAAATAGAATAAGGAGAATAAATGGTAAATAATTATATGATTCCATGAGGGGGGGCCAGGAATCCATAGCACAGGATTTTATCCTAGTTTGGCTTCCTGACTTCCACAAAAATTGTAAATCATAGTTATAGTATATCAGTGTAACACTAATTTTGTGGGAGAAAAATAAATATTATTATTATTATTAATTGTAAATTAATTGTAAAATTGTAAACATTATAAAATAATAAAGTTAAAATAATCGATTGTTCGTTTAAACGCGTCAATCTGTGGAAAAACCAGTCGTATTCAAAAAACATCTACTTGTGGTAGCCAGATCCTTTTTCTAATACGTTATTTAGATTAAGTATCGTCTTAGTCTCAAATATTGACTTTTGAAGGAAATCTCAAGAAAATAATTCGTAGCTGTTAAATCTGGGTACGCTGTTTTACCTATCATTGACAATATAAACATTAACATTTCCTAAAAAAATAGTCAGTAACAAATCCAAAAGAATAGAAATACACCATATATGTAGGTGTATCTCCCTTACGTAGATATCATAATCCAAATAAACTATTTTATAAATCATCTTTATTACTATCAATGATTAATCAAAAATTGCTGTTAAATTAAACGTTTGTGTAAATAATATCACAGTACAAAGCGGAGAGCACAAATAGTATAAAAAATAAGAGTTCAATAAGTTATTTCATCCTTTGTCAAGATTTACACGTTTTAAAAATAAATGAAGCAAATATGAACCTCACGCACACAAACGTTATAAATTTAAAGTATATGTTACAGCTTTGCATGTTGCATTTAACACCTAAATATAGTCTGTTTCAGTAAAACAGATATTTAGGCGATCAGGAGCGGTTACTAAGTCTGAGAACAAACTACATCTGCTAATACTAAAAACACGACTTAATTGTTTACTCTTTATGTACGACCAAAGTTTCACATTTTTCTGTAAGAGAACAACTATAGAAATAAATTATGACTGTAGTCAGAATAAAACAAATCTGAACAATTGGTGAGTAAAGATATTTTAATATGTGCATTAATATTTGAACCAAGATCATTTCAAACATATAAATTTGAATATGAATATTGATAGACAAATATAAATATCCTTATTCCAATTCTGCTTAAAGCTAAACAAATGTTTCGACCGTGCAGTTGTTTAATCTTTTTTAAACACATTCGCTAGCTTTTACTGATGTGTTTTCTCTTGCGAATGTTAAAGTACACACTGCTTCTATCAGACATGTTTTTACTAAAACTCAGGCAAATACAATCCTGTTTTATGTTTATACCTAATATAACATTTTAGCTGTATCTTGCGATCAGTATGATATCACACCAGTATCATTTACACAAGTCTCAGTAATACCCGAGTATTACAAAGCTAATTTAATTAATAACCAATAATTATTTATAGTCGTGAGATAATACCTTACAAACGATTATAAAAGCCTACAGTCTATATTAAAAATAGATGGATAGAAAACTCGTTATTTGCTCACCATTATATTACAGAGTTAAAAGAAAGTATATAAAATGTGAGACGGAGTGAACAAATAGGCGGCCTTATTGCCTAAAGCAATATCTCCCAGGCAACCTTACGTAATGATACTTAGTATTGATTATAACTTTTTACAACATTAAATGTGTTCTGAATTGCTATTTACGAACAATTCTTGCCTACACAAACGATTGTAACGGAATCAATAGCTTATATTGTATTTATGGAGATACTGGACCTTACCACCGAAACCGATGGGACGCATTCAAATACTTCAGTGTCATTGGCCTTTGAAACGAACATTGTTAATACTGTATTCAATCCAATTGAGCATTATCTATCAAATGGAGACAACAAAGACATGCTTAGATGGAGACAAGTTTATACGCAAACAAATACGAGGATCTATGCAAAACAGATACTTGGCAGATGAAGTATTCTTAGTGAGTTTAAAACACACAGGTTGTTAGAATCTTAATGACCTCAAGGCTTTTTTCAATACTAAAGTAATCAAAGTAATAAATGTAAAAAAGTGAAAGATAAATAAATTTATTGCCAAGTTAAGGTTTCTGATTTAGAAAAGAATTGAAAAATGCTTGAATTAACTTGGAAATAATTAGAATCAAACACACTTGGACAGATATCGAAGCTGTCTTTACATCTAAGATAGTCCATTATGATGCGTATCAGATAGGTACTTAAACTGTGTATATTCTCTTGGGAAGCAAAAAGCTGAAGTAACGGAGTCCACCGATATGGCAGGATTTAATAACTCCCCGGCCTTTAAATGGCAAGACTCAGATGCCGGCGATGCGCTGTACTGATGTCGATTTTCTATTCTTTACTTTGTCGTATCTTAATGTGAAGAAAGCTAAAAATGTAACTGTACCTCCATAGTAGTAGCTACTTCGAAAGAAAAACCTTTCTGTTGATAAACAGCTGCTACACTTTTAAATTCTTTAATTTAAAAAAGAAATGAATATATTTACTATAAATTCAACATTATTACTATATTTTTTGTCGGAGAAATACTCGAAAAATCAAACAAAATTAATACAAGTCTAGAGTTGGCAAAGATAAAAGAAATGTATGGTCCGAAAAAGTTTTCTGCTAAAATTTTCATAGAAAACTTTCTGTCAAAAATTCTTCAACATCAGTTAATATTCTACTACACTGTCTCTAAAAATACAGCCGATCAGAGCACTGCTGTTGCTGTTGTTTAATGAGATAGCCATAAAAAACGACAGCAATAAATCATGTGATAAAAAGAGAACACTAAATTAAATGATAAATTCACTATGATTTAAAGTCGATGCAACTTGATCACTATTCTGTAAATTGAATTTTAACAAAACAAATTCATAATAAATTGCTGTTTAAAGTCATAGTATTTTATCGATATCGCTAACATCACTAAGTGAACCTGTAGAACGAGAACAAGACTCGAGCTCCATGTAGTATGATGAAGCACCTTCATGCACTTTGTATGTGCTCAGCATATCATTTGCAACATCGACAATGCGGAATAGATCATGTTCCGGATTGAATGTATCTAGATTCCTTACAATTAAGTACTCGGAAACTTATTAGGTTGTTATCTAAATACATTTAATTTTATGTGCATAATCGTCTCAAGGAGGCAAACAACTATTTATTTATAGAAATATGTAATTTAACTTAGTTGTTACAGAGAAAATGGAGCAAAATTAAAGCTTGATGCATAACGTGTCCGAAAAGTCATAAAATATCTAAAATAAGATCAACAAGTTTAAATACATAATTAAAATGTCTATAAATTTGAAAAACAATATCAACTTTCAAAGAATTACGGTTTTACAATATGTTTTAACTATAAACATATACGCTACAGACGCAAAAGTAAAACATTTTAAGATATTAGTCACACCGGCGAATGTTCCAAAACTATTGTTTCCACAATGTGTTCGACGTACGATTCACATACTGCTTACTCTATTTCTAGAATAGTTTACTTTACGGCTCAGTTTTTGTGAGCGAATAAAACATTGATGGTACGATTTGACGGTTTCCAAGTGTAAAAGCAATATTTTAGGAAATCGCAAATAACGCCAATACGTCGATGCTATAAAATCTCTTTAGGTGCATCTAAATGGATTTATTTCTATGAGCTCAATCATGTGACATTTATATGCAGAAGTTTCTTCATTAATCTGTGTACGTGACCAACGGTGTCGACTCAGGACGGTTCTTTTGATGGCCAATCAATATTATTCACTGTTCAGTTTATCGTAAGATTTACGTTCACATTGTTAAATTCCACACAATTACTTAAGATGGTATAAGAACTAATCATCATTTTCAAATTTAAATATTCATAGTGTTGTACTAATAAGTCGGACATGCATGGAAATACTGGTACTTAAGTTGCACAGGAGCAAGTAACAAATTAAGTACTAGTTTATTGCTGGAATCACTAGTTTCTTGCTCATAGCATAAGTCATGAGTTTTTTAATTATTATTGGCGTGTACAAAATTATGATAAACTTGTGATTTAAATCAGAGGCAGAAGTTCGTTAGATGATGCCGTATAAAGTAAGTCAGACGAGTAGTCGGCGCCAACGATATATCACTATGAGTCAAGACACATCTAACAACCTTTGTAAAATTATATATAGGCAAAATGATGTTTAAAATATATCTTGTACGACATAAGTAAAAGTTAATTTAGTCAGTTCAATGCTATTCAGTGAATGATAAATGCAAAAGTATAATATAATCCCTTTTAACGTAAACTCGTTAAACGTAATATTGTGTATTTTATATCTTTCATATTCCGATAATGTCATACGTATGTTTTCTCTTACTTTGATGACGCCCGGTAACGGTTGCCTATTGATAAATTACTAAGTAATTAACTACTAATGTTAAATCTTAATATTTTAACAAATGAATAAATGTTTCGCTCTTAAGAACGTGTAAGTATTAAAATATTTTGATAAGGTGAGATGAAACTTGGCACAATACAAAAGAACGCTGTTATCTCATTTTAATAGTGAATCATACCGTTCATTGAACTTGCTTTGCCAAAAAAGGTATTGAGTACAAGTATGTCTGCAAATGAATACAAATCTCTGTTACTTAGAATAAACGGACAATATCGTCGAGGGCCATGCTGTCATGGATGCATCAACTCCAATCATACCAAAGAGGAGATAGCCCTGACATAAGTCACCAAATGGAGCAGGCTGCCAACCTTGCGGGTTCTATTTGTATGACTAGAACACCGCTACACTGCTGAACTACAAAAGTTATTTGATTTAAGAGCCAGAACATCGGGGGAAATGTTTTTGCGCAAAGATAAAAGTTATAACATTTTTTTGTGCATAAAAGTACCCACTAGACTAATCTCATGTATAAAATTATGCATTTTTAGTTGCCAGCTTTGGTTAAAAACATAATCGATTTGTTATAATTCAAGCATTAAGCTATTAACAAACTAGTCAACATAATAAAAGATCTACAAATTAGCTAGTTCTTTAATTCGATTCATAATGTTTCGTAAATGTTATAATGTACCTAACGTACGAACGTTTAAGATTACTCGATTAGCGGATGACCTTTTAATTTTCTGCAATTAAAATATTATTACGAAGATTACTACGCGGATGATAATTTACTCATATAAAAGTAATATTTCCACAAATGAATTAGAATAAATAAACAATAAAATGATATGAATTAATTACACGAATGTTTACAAAGCAATTGATGTTTACCACAGTTATAATGGCTTGAGTACATCTAACAAATAATGCACGTAAGTCTCAGGAGAGTGTCTCAGAAGTGTTTACTCTTGGCCATTACAAATACTGACTCGAAACACTGTTTAGCTCATGACAGATGAATAATTAATGAGTGAACAATCACTTCACCGTTCACTTACAGAAAGTTCTCATTCATATTTTGATAAATGACTGTGAATGAAGCAGAAAAAGCTTAATTTGACACAATTTTTGCTCGAATTTTAATAGTTTTGAGAAAAAAATCTGTTTTTATCTAATATTCGTTTATTAAAATATATGCAATGTGCTCCAAATTTTATTTTCTATTTTCGTCGTGACCTTTTTTTCAAATTTCGTAACTTTTTATAACACCTATATGTACATATAACAATCGAATAATATAACAATCAATGTCTGTTCATACATTATGCAATAGACGCGTTTTTGTAAGTCCTATGCAGACAATGAGCGCTACTAAAATCTACCAGCATCTTACTATTTTTCTTCATAGAATTGAACGCATTCGGTTCATGGTTCATCCTAAAGATTAAAATAAATAGTATTAAAATACAGATAGCTATTACATTCATAACGAAGAAGGTTTTTAGATAATAAATCTTTTTTACGGTAATATTAACGAAAACATTACTTACATCTGGATGTTCTTTTACTGGCACGTAAACTTTTTCTGTTAATGTGGTGACCACGCCTTCTGGTTCTGGTAGTACGAGTGGCTCTTTCTTAACTCCATTTATTTGGAATAAGCTTGCTCGTACTTTTGCTATTTCTGAAAAGAAAAGACAACAGTCATTAGGACACTCGAAACAGCTGTTCTAATAAATTTAAAGATGAAACTTGTCATATCGACTCGTTAATTTTGGCGTACCCACCCAAACGTTTATTAGTAAAGATAAAACTTTATGCTCCGTGGAAATTCTTAGTTTTATGAGTTAGGAAATTTTAGTTTTAAGAAAACTCACAAATTTTGTAGAATGATTCTCTTTGTTAAAGTTGTTGTCTTTGTTTTAGTTTGTGAATTATTTTGCATCTATGTGTCAGCATTTCCAATCTTTTCTTAAAACACGTAGGTAATGCCCCTTCAATAACCTTAATTATGTAATCAATATTTTTAGTTAAAGTTACGGCCAATAATAGTTTTGAAGGCTACTACAATAGTTCATGACAATAATGACATCATTCGAGTCATAGATTGATAGATCTTATATTGCATTGCCATTAAGTATGACTTCGATGACACATGGAGTAGAAAAACTTAACAAAAATAAATTACAAAATGATTTGTTAATTTAATAAATGTGGTCATTTATTGAAATAGTGATCGACAGGTACCGAAAGACGTTTAAAGATCATATAGCTGGTTTGGGCAAAAATGATACAAAAATTGTGATGTGATGGAAGAATTATTGTGCAAACACAGGATCTCTTTTATCTTCCTAATCTAGATAAAGATGGTGAGTCATTGCTAATTTCCGGACCGTGCGATCAGAGGACCATCTGTTTCGTGATATAGTTTAAAACGTATCGTTTTATCATATTACTTTCATAACATTGACGCGAGTGACCGGTGCTTTCCAAATTGCATCTTCACCAACTTTGACTTTAAAAGTAGGTCTCCAAACTTTCCAGTTAAAAATGTCACGAGCAATTTAAAAAAATATATTTTATTCTTATCAGCAGATTTACTGTGGATATGTGTGGTCCTCTGCAATTCTTTAATCTCTCGTTCTATCAAATGGCTCATACGCTGAGACACACGTATCCGGCTGACCATACTGAGTCGTCGAGGGGCTGGCGACAATGCGGAGACGCTTTCACGCCTTATATGGGAAGCAAAGTGAGTAAACAAGCTATTAACCCACCACACTACTCGTGTGACAGCCGATGGATTACATATTTAATTACCGTATTTTCATATTGCAAATTCATGGCGGTAGAACCTGGATGATGTTTTATGATGACTTGTAATATAAATTATTGTATTAATTTCAAAACTAAAATCTTGTTAGAAATATCTGTAACAGGCAAGGTTGTATCAAGGCGTATGCTTTTACAACTTGTCACAACAGACGTTGACGGGTGTCGAAACACATGGAATAATACAATATACTTTGACACTATGTGCTTAAAAAATGAAGGTCTGAACAAAACAATGGCGGCTGTATTGAGGCAGGTGGTTTTGGGCTATGTCCATCAGTCATTCTACTTCTATGTGCATGATTTTGATTAATGCTCTTCGATGTAATAAATGAGTTTCAGATTTTGTCATCTGTAGATGACTTACGTAAGTATTTGTGTACTATAAACGAATACATGTGTGACTTCTTAGTTTACAATATGTACGGTAACGAACTTTATAAGGGTTGCGAGATAATTTTTATCTTTATAAGGTAGGAAAGTCTTTTAGGATTCTAATTCCATATTGCATTTTGCGTTGCAAGGGAAAAAAAGTTTACTTTTGACCATTTTCACCATTGGACTGTAGTCCACTTATATATAGCTAAGTATTGTGGGAAATAACGTGCTAACGACGGGCTGACTACTATTGGCAAATACACTGGCTAGTCAGCAGTCAGACTGTGACAAAGGCCAGTGTAACCTGGTCAAAATGTCAAGCAATACAAAAGTATGTACTTCATAATAGGTGTGAACACATAATTTCTAAGAAACGGGCTCATCAAAGTTTGGAAACTGGTATATAACATACCTATAGAGCGTTCCTGTATAACAATGCTAAAAAAAATAACTTACTCTTGAATATACGAAAAGCATAAGTTATTTTAGTTTTCTTTTCTAATGCTTTAAAAATATATATTATTTATTTAAGAAAACCTAGCAAGTATAATTTGCGGGTGCAGAAAGTTGAGTATAGTCATAATGTTTTTATTGCAAATAGACGTTTTAGACACTTTCGAAACGTTAAGTTACATTAATGATACTAATTGCTCGGTTCCAAAATGTCATTCTTATCGAGAAAAATCGTCAAGAAACTCAATAAGGATACTCTTTAAAAAATCTGAGTTTTAATTTTTGAGTACATTATTATTTATGTATGCAACAACAACGTAAAAGAGCAAAATTAGTAAGTACCTAATTTTCGGAAATAAAAGCCATCCTAGAACCATAGATGAGAAAAAGGAATAAATAAAAGAAATCTGTACATTCACTCAGATTTACGCTGTTGATAGGTGCACAAAAGATGTAGCACTAGTAAATAACATTAAGAATATAAAAAAACACAATAAATATGTAGTCCGAAATAAATTCCGAACTGGGATGTCAAGACTTGTCAAAGAAAGGTTGTAGAGGAATAGGGGCTATGAGAAAGCTAAGAGTAGTAACAACCTAAATAATAAAACAATAGCCGATATCCTGTTTAGGTTTGATATTACGTCATGACAAGAAAACACCAGTATTTTTTTTATATTACTAACAATCCACAATGTATCAATATTGTAAATATTTTATATTTAGTACGTCCTTACTTTATTATTAAGAAATCGTAAGATTTACTGACGTGCGTTTGCAGTTACTTTCGTCAGTCATGTACTAATTTTAAACAAATGGTTCTAGTCAGAAGTAATGTATTTTATAGTAATTCCAGATGCAAAGGAACATTTAATGACAGCCTGCGTGTTTATAGCTTTCGAGCGGGGAACAAGTTAACCTATTTCTTATAAATAGTCCTTTTATTTTTAGGAAAACTAAAAATCGGTTAATGATAGTTTCTACATCAGTATTTTGCCATTGTTTGTCAGAACTTGGGTTGGATTGGGGTCAAAATCCTATTAAAAAAGGTAGGTAGGTACAGATACCTACCTACCTTTTTTAATAGGATTTTGACCCCAGTTTTTGATTCCATTTTGTAGCTATTACCGATGTTTACTTAACTCCGACAACTTAATAAACAAATAAAATTTGAGTGTCTGTTTGTATTATATATATTTTGACTGCCTCTGTGGCGCAGTGGTAGCTTACGCGACTGCTGTCCATGAGGTCTCGGGTTCGAAATATCGAAATGTTTGTATGATCTGCAAATATTTGTTTCGGAGTTTGGATGTTTTCTATGTATAATATGTATGTATTTACAAAAAAAAGTATATATGTATTAATATCAGTTGTCTAGTAACCACAGTACAAGCTTTGCTTAGTTTGGGACTAGATGACGTTGTGTGTTAGATGTCCGAAATATTTATTTATTTATTATTAAAATAACTGCATTTTACTAAATGCATATTACTATATAAATAATACATATACCAAAATATAGTTTTTTTAAATGTCTGTCTGTCTGTTTGTTCCGGTTAATCTCTGGAACAGCTGTACCGATTTTGACGGGACTTTCACTATCAGATAGCTGATGATATAAAGAGTAACTAAGACTACTTTTTTGACTAGCTTAGGCGTTACCTGGAATTACTGTTGTACCGCGGGTAACACTGCGGGGCTCAGCTGTTACTTAATACAGTAGATTTTTTTTTCATTGGGATACTCCAATCTGTGTCTTACCTTTGAGTCAAATTTCGATACTAATAAAAATAATATTGCAAGTGATAAAAAACAATAGAAAACTTAGGCCGAGGATTCATGTATCTATAAAACATTAAGTTAAAAGCCTTAGTGTTGGGGCAGTGTATATTTATGCAGTAAAACAAACCGTAAAACATTTTTCTAATAGCTAATGATTCTGTTCACAACTATGTTAAAGAAAGCTTCACAATATATAATATATCTGTTAACAAGCTTTAATTTTATCATTTACTCAAATTACTTAAACCGCAATCGCGATCAGTCTATGTACGTAATTCTAGCCTTTTAAGACTCATTTAGGTAAATAAAACACTACAATCTTTATGTCTAATAGGTTAAGATTGAAAATGCTTTGGGCATCTTTACAACATAATTGTGTTTGAACTGCAGCGTAGGAAGAGCATTTGCTATGAGAGCAGAGCAAGCAAGTCGCGTCGAACTCAACATTTCATTCGTTTCTTTATACTTTCAGTTCGCTTAAGGCAAACATTCTGGGAAAGTTCTGTATATTTGTCAACAAAACGTGACTTCTACAATAATAAATGATACCTAACCATAAAAAGAATGTTCCTACCTAGTATAAGTAACATACACATACCTAATACGGTGCAAAGTATTGCCGAATGAACCTTACAAAGACCGTATGCTCACCTTTCTATTTTAAGACCATTTCTCATTATCAGGATTATTCGTACCAGTAAAAGACCAACCTAAAATGACAGCATTCGGCTGTCGTGCTTCTTCGGTGCGAGACCGGAGGCCCAATAATGCAGATCAATAGTCTACCATAGTGTGGGTCTCTATGCTGCATTGTAGCATTGTCTGCATTCACAATGAGTATGGTGATCGACACTCTTGGATTTTTCTCATGCTTTCCAATAGGCTGAGTAGAGTCACGTTGTAAAAAAGTACCTAGTTTTAATCCAAGCAAGCAATCTTGAGTTTTTAGGATACATTAAGTAATTACTAGTATTGGTAATACTTAGTTTTTAGTTTTTAGTCATATAGACGCAACCAATCTTGTAATAATTCTGCAACTAATTATTACAATAACGCTGTCAAAACCAGTAAATAATTATCTTGATAACTTTGTTAATTTAGATTTGGTTAAATATCAAAATAAAAATTTTGAAACTTTAAAAGAGAACATAGTTAATTAATTATTTAGTGCTTACCTACGTGGGATAACTTACGTTTGGATAAATAACTATTTATCGGCAAGGCATAGTATTTTATTCGGAAAATTTTCATAGTAATTTTGTAGCACAAACGAAATATCATGCCAAAGCTTTTTACCCGTGCTATTACGCAACGGTGTAGTTCAGACGCATGCACGCTTGTTGGTTTAAATAATGCAATGCATTTTCGCGTTGTCACTATCCACAATGGCAGCTAGCGGTGCATTCACTCTGTAATCCTTCTCTCTCTCATTTTATTCTAATACGCAATTTCATAAGCAACGCCATCAACTGTAACAGCGATATGATCACACGCCTTCGTACGTGATTAGAGTTTTATGTTCTACCACCAAGACTTACCGCCCACAAGCTGTAATAGTTTCTTATAAAAAGCTTAAACCCACTTTTATTGCTCATGCTACGATATTTAAAATTAATTATTGATGAAACGGGCAACCACACTGGACAGATATGGTACAATTTTTACGACGTATTTTAAGATTAATATATTGCTATTCATAAAGATCTCATTTCAAAAAGCTCTGAATTTTGGTATACTGACAAAAAATAATATCAAGTCAAATCAAAACAAATAGGCCAATATTAACGTTCAACGAAGGAGTTTTACTTGAGTTAATATTTTATATTTAATTAAGTTTAATAATTTATTTTGCAATGTTAACTAGGTAAATGTCAAAATATATAACCACAGATTAAAAATGAAACTCAAATTTGTCGTGTAAAATTATTTATGTAATACAAATATGCTAAATGTAGACTACTTGACACGCATTAAAATATCTGAATTCAAAATCTTGAGAAATACAGAAATCAAAAGTAATTTTATTGCCTTAAAATATAGTCTGCTGAGAATAAATACACTTTAGTGTCATTCGCACAAGCATTTATGAAATGGCAAACACGCCATAACGCAACACAGTTCCACTCCAAGACGATCAGTAATAATTCTAAATCACTTTCGTTTGTAACATCGGACGGCGGAAATAATTCATTTCTTTCATCACCACGATGGATGGTGTTTTGTAATTAAACGGCGACGCCAATGCAACGACCGTCACAATAACAAACCAAGTAACTAAACGGACGCGCGGTCTAGACAGTGAAATCACAAGACAGTGTATTTAATTAAACTTCACTCACAATTAAAGCATAGACGAACAAAATAAAATAAATTTGGTGAAGGAAGAAGGACTAGATACTCATTTATCTGTACATTCCCACACCTCTTCAACCAGTGTATTTCAAAATTTTCATGTAGGCTATTTACTTCAGTAGCCAAGTATTCAAAGGTAAAGTAAAAGGTTTGGTTTTCTGCTAGTATTGAGATTAACGTACCTTGAATAAAATATATGAGGGTTAATTTAGAACAATGTAAATACACAGGGAATATTCTCACGTCAAGCGACGAAGCGTAAATGAAACACCACGGTTAGTTGCGACCGGCTTCGCTTGCGTCGTCGAACCACGAAGACTTGGATCACGCGAATAATTATGTTGACGTATTAAATCACGTAATTACCCATTAAGTTAATTACATCAAATTTATCACGGGACACTTATTCTTGAATATGAATAAATAAAACATGAAATTCTGGTTACATATAGCACTTACTGGCTTTCCCCAACCGAAAATCATAGAAGTTTTAGCAGTTTCATTTGATATCTTCACTTTATATCTATTTTACAAACTCGCAACACTCCAATCTTTATTCAAATAAAGTTCCAGACGGATGAATAGCCTCGAATCTAGTTAGTTAAGTGGGATAAAATTTAAATGTTTCGTAAATGTATTTACATAAGTATGGTAACATAATTTATTGTTTGTTATTTATTTTATATTATTGTGAATCAAGTTCAAAGCTAAGAAGAGATCATCACTTCGCAACCGCTATTTTCTAATTATATTGCCTAGAGATGGCAGACTGATTTAGGAACAGACTTTTTTACGGTTAACAAGAGTAACAATATTTTATAAATGATGATCAAAAATAGAATTCGTGTGTTTGGACACCTGACTACTTTGGTCGGCAAAGTTTTTAGATAGTCACAGTATATATATAATAGTCAATGTCATTTGGAAGGCGTGTGCTAGTTGGAATGATGATTTTCATATTGTAGATGGAAATCTTTTTGAGTATTTTTATATATTTAATGCTTATGAGGAATACTAGAACAATAACTTATTTATGGGAACGTTACTTTTTCAAGTGGACTTTAAAGTAATTTCCGTTGCAGATACTCGTTAAGTTCAATGAAGTTTGACATGAAAGTGTTTTTAAATCATGATATACCTCAGCTGTTTCAGTAAGTACATCTCAAAACAATAAGTATGTGGGCCTCCGCGTATTAATAGAAAGTTATGCACTTCAGAATGATGAATGGGAACAAGATAAACAAAGCGCAATGGTGCGTTAAGTAGCCGTCTTAATATATAGTCCAACATACATCCAATACGTCAAGTATTTAGGGATGGTGCGGGTATTTTGAAGGTGTTTCTTGAATAAAAAAATAATTAAAGCCGATGACAAAACATTACTGAACTTAAAATTAATTGAAAATTTCTTGAATGGATTTAAATAAAATATTGTTTGTGATTCATAAATTTGATAGAATTCAGACAAAATTTTCAGCATCACTTTTATGACGTTAATCGAATTATAAATGACCTGTCATTCTTATGGTATTGAGAAAGAGGTTGTCTTGATATGTTACAGTTGACGTCAAATATTGTTCTTACAATGTTTGGTACTACTGGACTTCCTGCCTGCCAGTACCATAGGCTAATGTCTAGTCATGCACATGCATTATGCAAATACAGATTAAATAAAACGTCGACGCAGCTGTCGACGCTAAGAAAGTTCACGAGTAACTCTATATGAGTCTCTGAGTATTTTAGTACATGATCCAAATATTGATTGCGAGAATAGACCTAACTCATAAATTTTGACTAGAGAATAATTAAAAACTAACGCCAACTGCTTTAACTTAAAATATATTAAAAATTTCCTACATAAATCGATGATCATGCTTCGGCCGACTGCCGTCCACCGCTGAACATGAGGCATCTTGATGATCTTAATAATTAAAAAAAAATGTTCTCATTACAAATATGGACGTTGAACACACAATGCAAAGCCTCCTTGTATATGTACTACGTAAATTAAGTTGTGTTATAATTATTTGTGTGTCAACGAAATTTAATGATGCTAGTGTTATACTAGTAACAAAATTAATGGTCCTTCCAAGACCTCCATTACTCATTCCTTCAACGCGTGGGCAGATGACAATAATTATACTTAGAAAAGTGACGAAATGAGATTGACGGTGATTCACACTTTAATGAAAACAACGATGCATAAATATGTTTACGTTCTATTCGGGGCTAAGTTAAACAATGGTGTTGCAATTAATGTATAAATCTCATCAAAGAGATCTAACATTGGACATTACAGAATGCATTCATTCAAACAGAATCCAGTTGGAAATGTCAATACAAAATGTTTTTACTAGCACACAGTGCTGTGGTACAAGACAGCGTAGTCAAACTATCAATAGTCACAGTACATAGAACACCTCATTCCGACGATCAAGTTGATTAAAGCTAATTGTCTGCAATATAGCTAAGAAATATTAATATCGATAGCGAAACATGTTATGATAATTCAGATAACGTGCACATAAACAGGTGGTCGTATTCTAAGGGAAAATACCCATAACGATGTAAATATAACATTAATGAAAGTTGTTTTAGTAAAATGTCGTGCTTTGAAGTTCTCTTTCGTCTTTATTTTACTTAATACTGGCCGATTACAATACATATATAGAAAAAATATATAGAAATAATGTTAAATGAAACGTATTTTAATACACCAATCGGCGTCAACTGACGTCTTACTCACGTTGGCAGTATATCCAAAGCTTTATTTATAAAGTTTGCCAAAATTTTACGTCGAAGTAGCGTAGTTGTAACTTTTTTATCATATGTAAGTTTTATGTGTAGAATGCAAATTAAATAAATTACTTAAATTATTCCGCGATCTATACTATTTAAAAAAATGATTAAGCTTGTATTTTAAAATCTTAAGAGAGCAGTTATTTATCAAGAGAATCCTGAGAATCGTGACACAGATATTACCAAGAATACTCTTATTTTTTTAAAATTAATTCTCATAAAAAAACCTTCCTGATGCGAATGTGTTAAGCTGATGTATAATTTTTTCAAAGTAAAGCACAAGTAGTATTTATATGTATAAATACACATAACATTTGTATTAATCTGGCAGGAAGAGAATAGTATTTTAGTCAGAGTAGTTAAGGGTGTTGTAAATCATATAAAATCATTAAATTAAGAAAATTATAGAGAATTAAATATTTTATTTAGTTAAAATTAAATACTACAGTTAACATGAAAAACTTTATTTTAACAGACACATGTGCATTAAAATGTATTAATGATTTGATTTGAATTTTGAATTGACTGATTTTATTGTTGACTGAACATTTTGCTCAAACGAATTGTTCAAAAATAAAATTTGTACACTGCCACCGGTATACTTGTACCATACATATGCACGGAAGTAATATCTAGAATTATCTGTTGTATAGGCAAAGCTCTCTCCAAAATGTTTTTTCGTTAATTATATTTACGTTTTAAAACTGGGTTATCATAACATATAATTTTGTACTCATCGTTAATCTTCCAGTGCACTTGTGAAAGAAAAAACCGACGTATGTAATCATTTCATATAAATATACCAGTTCAAGTGTGTACTTTTAAAGTGCTTACTGAAACGGGCTTTACGATAATAGTACGTGCGATGATATTTCACTAATGAAATGGATCCTTTTTCATACATAAATTGTGTAAATGAGTGCGTGCACGCATGTTTTTGTACACATATTTACAGTCCTATTTGTTGGGATTTACGCCGATCCGACACGTGTAAATAAGCTCACCAGTTAAGACCACCTAAATGTGTCAATCCTGAACCAATGTGTGCTATTACGCGTTCGAGTTGCCAGAATACTGACCGCGATTTATACTATTTATTCTTCGAACAGTTGACGGTTCTTTTATTATAGCTATAAAAGCATTGGAGTAAACCGGAGATTTTCGTTGATTTATCACCTAATATTTATTTTTCACGGTATACTTGACTGGTTTTGTAAATATAGGACGAGTTTACAGTAGGGAAACTGCCGTTGTCTTTTAATGTGTTCTGTGTTGCCAAACAACGTGACTTGATGCGATGTGGACATTAATATTATAAAGAACAGTATCGTAAACTAACTGCGTGGATGTTCCTATGCGTCGTGTCCGTTTGCGACTTTATGTACCATTATACATGTTCAATAGAAAGTTTATAACATCCGGTGTAGTCTTTTTTAAGGCGTACGTTCACAAATTGGCGTCAGTAGGAAGCATAAACCTCTGTATACTAGATGAACAGATTATTATGATAAAATATGCTGTGAATCAGAACAGTTTACAGCATAAGTGATAGAGTGTGACATGTTGATATCAAACATATTGACAAGTACGAGTATTTTTTCTTCAACAATAAAAACGAAGCGTCGGCGAATGTCGGCATTTACTATTCGGGATCAGGCTTCGCATTCAATGGATGCCAGTGGGCGTAGCTTATAAACATTCAATGACAGAATTATACCAATGACAGCTATTGAATAAACATTTTAACAACAATTTTAAACATATTTAATGGCGTCATGGAATGACACATTGTGTATTTCTTACCAATAATAACGTTCAATTCGTGTTTGCACGAGAAGTCATTCGTCAATATGCAAAGTTGCGCTTTAAAGACGAGGACGTGTAATGTAGCGAGCGGTTCTCGGTTGCAAGCGCGACGGATTGTTTGACTTAAATATTTGACAATAGCTTGTCATGACTATGAGCTTGGGGCTGAAGTAGTTGCCCCCGAACGAGTCAACCTTGCCATAGAAAACCGGTAACGTGACTAGTAGCTGCAACGCCTACCCGCAATAGCCATGTCAATCTCCGATTGAATATCTATTATAATGAAACATTTCACTCAATCATGAAACAAGACAATAGTCACATCTTTTCTGACTGTATCAACACGTAATAAATTGACCTATACTTTAATGTTTCGTGGGCCACAAAATATGATGATTATTTTTATTGTTTGTCAAGAATGACGTATTCACTTTTCAAGGATTTGCAATAATAATGTGTGCTGTGATTGAATTGAATCCAATTGTAGCTCTTGTAATAATCGTAGGTGTAATCAAATACTCGTAAGGTCAGTCACTGTGGTCTGAATAAAGTTGGGTTTGCTAATTAATTCTGTGTCCCTAACCTAATACTAAAAAGCATGATGTCATCGACCTTCTGAAGTACCTCAGAAATTATCTAAACAGAAAATCAGAAATAAATATTAAAAATACATAAACAAACATGAATTCATGATTCTATATATATATTTGAGGAATTTATAACCAAATTTTAACATGGTCGAATACACGATGTTTTAGTACCTTTTTTTCAATTTAACGTGGGCACAATGTGAATATAGCTAAAGATTTTGGCTTGTTTCTTATACAGCCGCCCGACTAATATTGTTTTCACACAGAACAAAGCAAGAAAATAAATTGAGGTTAGGAACCCGCAAGTCTTGGATGGGACTACAGTTTGATATGGCCGAAGTCACCCGTAAATTCAATCTGTGCAACGCGGACTATATCGCATTGGGAACTTTTTCCACATATGAAATATACAATCAAAGGAAAGACTCTGATTTGAATATGGTTGAATTTGAAAATTATCTTCTACTCCAGAATGAACTTAAAGCTTTTGTTTTGTTCACGTCAACAGGTTTTAATTTATATATCTGTTGCATGTTTCTTCAATTATTGAGGATATTGTGCCAAGAAATAAAATGTACGAATTGTGTATTTGTTTATCTTGAATACTCCTACAGTGCAAAATTACAATCTTTGCAATAATATTCAAGTTTACTTAAACATATTTTATATAATTTAAGTAACCAAAATTTGGAAGAACAAATATATTTTTACTAAACGGAATAGATTAATGAAGCAATATATTTTACTCTTATTAGCATAAATGTTGATTTTACCAGCGCAATTCGTTAGGTAGATCGAACTAAATAATAAACACATGTCGACATAAAATAGTTATGCTTCAAACAATAAATTAACGCGAAGCAAAGAAAGTTGGGTTTCTCTATAAAGGCAACAATAAAAAAACTCGTTGAAAATCTTTATGACTTACGAGTCGCGCCGGCCTATTGAATTTCTCACGTTTAAACATTGTTTTGAAGGAAGCTTACCTGAAAGTAAAAAACAAATATTATTAACCTTATATTAACTAATGTTACTGTATTATATTATATATTATTTATAACTGTAAAAGTTATAAAGAAAGAAAATTGGCATAAGGTAATCTTATGTTTGGATGGGAGAGTGTGACTGTGGCTTGATGTTGATGAGTAGTTAAACATTTTTTTCCCTAATGAATACGACTTAAATGACTTCGGACATTCTGATTCAGATTCGGCTCTGCGGGGACTGGGGAGCCAGGTATGTGATGATTTCACTAAAACCTACCCAAGTGACCGGCCTCAGGTGTCCTGCCCTGAGGAGGATCCGGACCATATTATTTCAGGTCAACCCCACTACTCAAACTCCTACTACTACTTCTTAAAATCTTTCCAGGGGAAGGCCTGGGCTTTCACCTGCTATCTGCCCAATCATTATAAGTTGCGGCCAGACCGTAGTTTTACGACCAGGCCGCCCTTCTACCGCTGACTGCATCAATTAATGTGCTGCCAAAGGTCTCCACTCTTTGGCAGCTTGCGGCCTTCGACGGCTATTACCTCCGCCGACGTCGTCTACACTCGGGATCGGCCCTATTTCGATCCCGTTCAGCGGTCTTTTTCCCTAGCATTACACCTTCACAGAACGAGACCACTGCGCCTCAGCCCTCCTCACCCGCCAGCGTGGTAGCAATAATTGCTGAAGGGGACTTGTCGCTTCCACCTATAGCGCCGTTGTCACAATGTCAGCAATTAAGTATTTGAGAAACAGAAAAACAAATTTTATCAAAAATAACCGACTTTAAGTACTGAAGAAAATTTAATGGGACCACAAGAGAAGCCCCAGCTTTCAAATAAAAAAAGAATCATCAAAATCGGTTCACCGAGTCGAAATTTATGAGGTAACAAGTATAAAAAATACAGCCGAATTGAGAACCTCCACCATTTTTGAAGTCGGTTAAAAATGAATAACATCACATTTAAGTTTAGATTCGGGCAAATTGCTACAAACGCTACAAGGTGAAAATAATTCAAACAAATTTTGACGAGAATAATCAAAATATAATTGCATAATTAATAAGTAGAGTATATAAACACAAAACTCTGAGCGCTAAATTTATATAACGCGAAAAATATAAGTATAGGTCAACCGTAATCCATGATATAAATAATTAATGTAAGTATAAACAATAATAAAAGTTTTCATAAAATCTGTTACTTTGTTTTATTGATTGCTCTGAGACTAAGTATGAAGGAATAGTACAATAGTATACTGTTCCCAATATACTGTGAATAATCCGACAAATGTTGAGCAACAAGAAGTTATTGATTTAAGAGTCAGTGACGCAAATATGCGTCCAGCTTTTAAAATCATTTAGTGTTTGTCCGACATTATTTACTAGGCGCGGCCGATTTCGATGCAACCGTTAAACGATTTTGTAAATAGCAAATGTATGAAATGGGGACACTCAACTTGTATTCGCGGCAAATAGCTAGTACTATCTAATACATTATTATAATTGAACGTGATGTTCAAATTACGAACAAATTGGTCTAACTAAATAGAAATGTAAAATATCCTAATCAGAATTCCTGGTATTTACGAATATTTGTGATAGTAAAACTGTAAATAGCTAAAACTGCCTGATTATAGGAAGTTTACTGTTCTTCTTGACTGAGGCGGCATTAAACCAGTACACCTCTATTTACATGGCTGCTCTGTATTAGTTCGTATTTGTATTATAATAGTCAGGTGGAAGATACAGAAGCAAATACAAAGCTCCGGTAGTATTAGCAATCTTTCTAATATAAGGTAAGATGGGTCCCTATGTTAAGCAGTATCATCACCTAAACAAAAACTATATATATATGCAAGGGTATTGCGTAACAGCATATTACCATACCTGTAAAGACTGCGCGTGTCATATAAGAAGAAACCCAAGAGTAATAAACAAGACTAATAACAATAAAACATTATTGTTATGTATTCATAAAACCATAGAGTGTTTTACATTTTACATATTAACATCAATAGACAAGAAAATTACGAAACTTAAGAAAAAGTTAGTAGACTGAAATTAAAAAAAAATATTTACTCTACATACACATTCAGTCACCACTCCGATACTCTTTAGCGATGACACAAATTCGAGGTGACAGTCAGAAATAATATATTTTCTTTATATATGTTAACGCGTTAGTATCTTGGCACAAAACCTGAGTACCATGCACACTTAAATGAAAACAGTACAATAAAAAAACTAAAAATGTAAAGACAAATACTCGCTTAATCACCTTGTTTGTGAAAATTTGCCGGCTCCAATGACGGATGCTATAACAAACTGTAACGCGATGACACTGCTGAATATTTGAGACCTTTCTTTAAATTCTGTCAGTAAAATTTTCTCGTATATTTGAAGTGGAGTTGGCACTTGCACGTACACATTTTCTCGTTTCCTTCCTTAATTTCCTTTCAACATATGGGTATTTTTATTTTCGACAGTAACGCATTTTAATATCATTTTTTTACATTAGTGTCACTCTTTCTATGCTGCTTTGAACAAGATAGAGTTCACTGCCCTTGGAATCTTTATCTTTGAATGCTATCTCCAATAACCCAATTGAGAATTCACTATATGCTCACTATAAGGGAGCACTGTTTTTATATAGTCGTATCTACCCTCACATTTAAAAATAGGCACTTATCTCTAACGTTATAAATACTTTAGAAATTATTTTATGGACCAAGGCGTTATACGGTTCGAGCGATTTGTGCCTATTTGTAGAAGGTAGATATGTTCAGGCATAGCCTTGTGGATACTTTGATACCAACATTCGTAATAAGAGAGTGTCTACCACCATTGAGTTAATAATAGTCAACTGTAGCTATTGGATGAAGTTGTAGTGATGCTCTTAAATTGAATGTGACAGCCAGAGTATAAAATTTTATTTATCTTGGCTGTTAACAAAGACACTACATCGGCACAGCAAATTGGCCCACATCCCAATCATTATTCTAACTCAAACGTTTCTATTATAATTACTTTTTCTTCTTCTTAACTAATTATATTCATCACTAAAAACAGGAAAAAATATTATCATTCGTAAGGCAATTCATTTTGCTTAATTTTGTACATATTTTATCATTAATCAACAGGTGCGTGATTAGGTTCATTTAAATAAATCACTGTTTGCATTTTCATTTACTCAATGACATACTTTGCTTTTATTCCAAGCGGGTGCTAACAGTCCCTTCGATAGCCAATTGCGTTGTATTATAATATGATTAGCAAAATCAATTGTTGAATAATTAATATTTTGAGAAAAAACGCATGAGCATTGATGTCAGTCTAGATACCGACGATCTATTGTCCTTAAAACTAAGCAAGACAATGTGTACAACTTACATCACCGGTGATAAAATTACAGGTATAGCCAAGGTTCACGCTTCTTGCAGTTTTAATGTTATATTGTCAGGCTCGGTCTATCTGTTAGTTAACTCTATGCTTGCATGAAATAAATGTCATACATAATGTTTTACCTTGATGCAAAATTCTGAATAATAACAATGCTATACGCATTGAAATTTTAATTCTAAAGAGGCTTCTGTGTGCTAATTCATAATTAAGTTACTATGTGTGACTTTAATTAATAATTTACACACCCGTAGACAACTTATATAAGTAAAAATTTAATAGTGAATTAGAGAAAACGTTAAACTTCAATCACATAACAAAATACTATACATAGGACGATGCTTATTACTCTTCCTTTTTCTTTTAAAAGACAACTCCCGCATTAGGAATACACATCTGTATCGCTAGGGACTTTACAAACATACATGAAATGGACACAATGAACACACAGACTTAGAACAACAATTTGACATAAGAAGTGTTGTCCCGTGTGGGATTTTAACCCACTAAACTTGGCGCAGTAGAAAGCGGCGTGGTGACCACATAAACTACTAGACCAACCATCATCAATGAATGTCTTTTTTTAGTCGGACATAATAGTCGTGGCCGCGCATGTGCTGGGTCGCAGCTCACCCTGAATATAAACTAGCTATACTTGCATACAGTTAGCAATTAATGTTGCAGTTAGCAAATGCCTTTTATAGATTTATACATACTTGACTAAAAACAATACAATTTATTACAACTGTAGAAGCAGTTACATGAAGACTAAGTGTGTACTGATAGACAATGTAGTGAATCGTAAAAAACACTATAACTAAAAGGTTAAGGCAAAATTGCTATGACTCCATTCGTACACAATCAAAGACTTTAATGTACTCCTATGATGTAAGTCCACTGTACACCATTAACAACTTTTAAAGCAATTAAACAGAAGACAACTTACAAAACAACAGTTCATGTCGCATAGTTTGTATTAGTTTTGCCAAAGGTCCATATATCATAGTCATTATTAGTATAATGTTACAACTATATAGCAGCAGATGAGTAGACGAAAATACATATTACGTGGATTTCACCCAACTGACTGATAAATTAGGAGAGTATTAAATATTTTACGATAGTCTATGAAAATCCGTTTTAAAAATAAAAGAAGACGTCCGAAAAATAGGGTTTATACCACATAGCGTTAGAAAGCGGTCGGTATTAGTCCGAAGAATACCTCCAAGCGCTTAATAAATACAAGCAAGATTGGACTAATAGATTATCTAAAAACCTAACCAATTAAATATGTTTTCTTTACAATTTGACCATTATGTAACAGTTGTGGCTAACAAGATTGAATACAAAGTTTGGCGCTAAAAGATATCTGTTACAAAACCAGTACTAAACAGCGGCTCCGTCAAAACGTCACTTCAACTGACATGAACACTAAAGGCGTTTTTTATTGATTATTTATAGGACAAAATAACATATTCGGACCACCCACATAGATCCCGGGTCTAATTGAATATACTGCCCATTGTACACTCGTGTACACTCGGCCGAAAGTTCAAAGGTCCGTAGTCAAGATATTAATCTATGAACATTTTGTAAATTTCGGCTTGTCCTATCTGATGAATACATTGTTACATAAATTATTAAGTTTGTAGGAAATTTTCTTTGAATTCAATTTAAAAAAACTTTGTCTCGTTTCATGAGAAATTATTCCTGAAGATTGATTTTGGTGAAGCCATGTTTAGGTTTCTCCTTAAGATTGGTGATAGCTGACTCAAAGAGTTGTTATTGTTTTTATGTAGTTATAAATCATTGGCTGTGCCAGTCACATAGCCTAGAATGGACGAAAGATACACACATATACTTTCTTAAAGTAATACAACATGAACGTTAAATAGTGCTCAAGTTACACTAGTCATTGAATTATTTACTACGATTCAAAAAAAAAGTGCAGATATGATACAAACATAAATTAAAACTACAAAAATCTAAACTTGATTTGTTAATAAAAATTCTTTAACAACTTTAGTTAGACAAAGCTCTTTTAACTGGCGTCGGTAGCTGAGATGAAACAATTTAATCTTTTAATCTTTAGTCGGCGTCGAACAAAATGATAGGTTACAAATGAGAACTTCATTTTATGCAGTAAATAACTTAATTAGAAGTATCTAGGTAATTTAGTTTATATTGATTGTGCGGTTTAACTTTATTGATTGTTTGATCAAACCATGTTTTGCTAGTGCCATTGTTAGATAAAAGAATCATATAGATACTTTACGAACCATCTGAAAATATAATTGGGCAACTGTTTAGATCCGAAAATATTTGACTTTGGAACAAAGAGGAGTTACTGTAGTTTAAAAATATTACACTACAAATCTTAACCACAAACAATACTTTTCTGATTTTTTTTCTGTGATAAAAAAATCAAATCAACTGTAACATATAGATATACCAGGCAATTTTATTACATAGAGTATTTCGGTTTCATAAGTGTTTAATTAAGTAGACTACGTTAAACTATGTAACTGCCTGAGATGTATACGGTGTAGTACAATGAAATGTGTATGTAAATAAGTTACCTATCAGCTGATTTGTTGAAAAGTTGGTATTAATGACAGTTTCTTTGAAAAATTATCAAAAACTTTTTCACGTCCTAGTACTCGCTTTTATTAATACGTTAGTTTTTCAAATTGTAAAATCAATTATTCTACAGTTATTACTTAATTATTAACTTCTGCAGTAGACGGATGTAGAAAAACTATTTAATCCAGTTATTGCTAGTAATTGAAATTTATCTAAATTGCTTTGTATTCAAACTAGATGGATGAATACTAGATATTATTAAGTGACTTCATACCGTGGTGACTTGTTATTTGCTTATAGTTTGTCAGATTAGAGCTCAATCTCTTAATTTTCTTTCGATCTGTACAATTTTGAAATTAAACTATAAATGTGGGTCTTCTTCTAAAAGGGGCTTTAGTGATTTCATTAGAACTCATTGGCAATTATGCAATCAACTTGAATAATGTGTGGACGATTTATGTATTTGAATGTGGTTTGTCATTACAGCCCACACTATCGGAACTATCATTACGAAACGAGTAGTTCCTAAGTACTATTAGGAATATATCGTTCATACTCACCACCTACATGGAATGAAATAATCTTTATATCGAAGGTGAATCGGTCGCCCACGTCTGCAGCAAAAACTACAGTCATCAACTCAAATCTAACAAAGGTAGCCGATTCGTTGGTTGTCTTAGTCAGAACGCCCATAATAACGTATATGGACATTAGTACAGAACAGAGTGTAGGTGGCACTTAGAACACGGCCCCTGCCCTTATAAGGTCTTTGAAAACTTCTAGTTGTATCTAAAGTTGGCAGTATAAAAGACAAATTAAACTGAGTGCTAAGGCAATCATCATACAAAAAACTATTATAAATAACAAATCAACATGCACTTCTCGTACAATGATAGTTATAGTCTGTAATAACTATTAATTAATTTTCCATACTTTTGTATGCATTGCAATAGTAATAAGCAATAACAATGTCAGTAAATGGATAAAGCCTAGGTTGCACAATACATCATGATAATTATTTTCATTTCTGCTTAAGAATTCTTGAATAAATATAGAAAAAATGTAACAAAGAAAACTTATGGGAATTCGTTTTTTTTGCATTGTTATTTTCCATACATAAGTGCATTGTCAGAATCTGAGAAAAATATTTTTGCAAGCATGAAAACAGAAAATGACGATACGCTCGTTAACCGTTAAACAAGGGAAAACGGTGGAAACGTAAGCGTACAACGAATTCGGATGGTAGGTACTTTTTGGATAAACAGAAATACTCTGTTTCTACAGACTGATTATCATAGCTCCGAACTGGCAGTAGGACTTATGATATAGGTTAACATGGACATACCCCGTTATTTTTTCCGATTTGGATGTTACGGGTTCGACTATTCCAATTTTAGTACTGAAGTGAGGTTGAACTTTTAACGCAGTCATTGAGCTTACTTGGCTGCATGAAACCTCATAACTGTACTCTTCTAAAGAAATATAATGCAGAGGGGCTCAATGGAAGCTCGCGTTTTAATAAGAACACTTGTATAACCAGTCGAGACCCAGTTCCAAAACATCCGTTATAGTAATCACCCACCAGCTAACTTGCTGAAACTTGTTATAATCAATACTTTGATTTAATACACGTTTGTAGACTATTATTAATTTAGTAATAATACAGAAAGCAAATATTTGTAAGCCACAACTACCTCGTTCTAAATAAATCACAACAATCTATATAAGATAGTGACCCAATCGGCTTACAAGTTATCTTTAAAATGACAATACATTAAAATTCCCAATTCGGTATGATAATGGATTGAAATATTAGATTGGATAATATGAAATATCAATGGCCAACTATGGTGATGGATGTTGCCACAAGTCCATATTTCATCCAATATATGGCCTATTGTATCCAGCCCTGTGACAAATTAACGACTAGGTATTAAAGGTGCGATGACAATATGAGGTAATGAAACCGGAATTTATACGATCTATTTTGTAATATGGAGATCATAGAAAATAATGGTATAATCACAACTCGCGATAGATAATTAGTGTAATACTTTAAATTCAAAAATACAATAATTTTTCAACCGACTTCAAGAAAGGAGGAGGTTTTATATTCCCTGTAAGTATTTTTTTAGTATGTTCCGGTTACCTATTTTGAAAATTATTTTTATAATTCTGTACTCGAAAGGGTGTGCTAGCGTGGTCCCATTGCCACCATATCAAGATCTGATGATGAGATCCCAGGGAAATCGAGGAAAACCTTCAATTTTTTAGGCACCTACAATGTTTTTTAGTAAATTTTCTGAAGTTACTCCGGTATTTGCGCCTGGTAGTCATCATTTTACGATGATGAGTTACTGATGGAATGTACAGTTCCTCAACGGTTAGGAGTTGGAGGATAAATCTTTTTGTTTCATACGTTTTTGTAGACCTTTAGTTGTATACTTTCAAATTATTCCGGTGAGCTGATGATAGACGATAAAACTCTTCAACAATTAGAGATTAGAGAATGATTTTAATATCAGAAGTACGTATAGACCTTAATTTGTATTATTTCAGTTATTCACATGAGCTGATGATAGAAAGTAAAACGATTGGGAGCGAGTTAATAATTCTTTAAATACCATATTTACGAATAGCGCCTTAGTTGTATTCTTTCAAGTTGTTAAGGTGACAGGTTAAGATAAGAGATACATGATACTTTACGATCCCGAGCTAGTTACAAGTTCTCTGTAGGAAAGAAAAGACATGCAACTTTGCACGCGCTGCGCCAGACAGCTTTGGGACTATACTTCGGAAGTGATGTGCGAAGTCCCATCAGCCGTCGAGGACGAGCCCCTAATACCTCACAAAGGGCTCGATGCTATATCTATACACCTAGTTTGTCTTAGTAGGTTCATTTAATTATAGATATATATACATATTAGTAGTAGTAGTATTCTCCGTTTAACATCCCCGTAACCTTCTGACAGGCTGTAGATACAGGCGCTGTAATAAACCTCTTAATTTATTTTGCTTTAAGTAACTCATCTGCTTCTATTTAATCACGGCAAAGCGCAGGTCATTTAAGCTTGGACACGATCCCCATTTCCCCGTAGACTACGTTCTCTAATTTTGCAGGGTATGCTAAGTTTTAATACGATTTCAAACCACTGGAGTTATTCGCATCAGCAGAAATTATATGAAATAGTTCAACTTACTACTTACCTACGATTGTTTCCACTAAAAATGGAAAAATAAAAACTTTTTATAAAAAATAAATCAAACCAACTTCAAAAAAATACATCGAACGAAAACTGCCTTCTCAGCAACACTAAATAGCGTTAAATAAACTGGTTCTTTATAAATTGCTATGTGACAATTCTTGTCTATACCTAATTCTTTATTTCAAAATCAAAGATCAAATCAATCTTCATTTATTCAAATAGTAGTATTATAATGTGCGCTAGGTTCCTAAAATCTGAAGTAGGTGCAAAGCCAAAAATAATACGAACAATTACAAAAAATTAAAAATCTTTAAACAGCACTTTAACGTATCGAAAATATCTTTGCTTAGAACAATTATACCTGCGGAGAAATACAAGGCATGCCGCAAAGAATTGTAGTTGAAATATTCCACATCCTATGAAATCAGTAGATTATTAGTTCATTATAGCGATCCATTTTAGTTTAATCAAAACTTAGTAACTTGAGTCGCTCATCATGCATGAATATATCTGAATTAATTGTAGTTGTCTCAAAGATAGTTTTGTAATAGTTGTGTAGTAGTGTGGCGGAGCCGGAGGTATGTAACTTATCAAATACCTATTGGATTTGGCACCGACTTCAAATAGATTTTTGGTGCCTAGCAAGCACACTTTATAATTACTATTTAAAAGAATAAAGAATTAGATGTAGACGACAATTGTCACATAGAAATTTATGAAGAGCCAGTTTATTTTACGCTTTTCAGTGTTGCTATAGTCTGTTTTTTAATAAACGAGTACCGAAAATTTTCACTGCGTTTCTATTGGTCCACCTAATCAACATAAAGTCCGTTCTATACAAACGCTGTACTTACATGTAAATACTGTACATTCATAAGTATTTGTGAAATCTCTTGGAAGAAGCCATTTGACGAAGCTGAGTACAGCAAGCGGAGAAGTCGTTGCTTCCAAGCTGGCCGTCATTTCGGAAGTAGAAAGCTTCTATGGCGATTTGTACGCTTCGCATGCATCTCGACCTGATCCCGAAAATGAGGACCCTAGAGCCACATTAACACGCCACTACACCGAAGATCTGCCAGAAGTCAACATTGACGAAATCGAGATGGCTCTTAGACAGCTGAAAAAAGGATAAGCCCCTGGAGAGGATGGCATTACTACAGAGCTGTTAAAGGCTGGAGGTAACCCGCACTAAAGGCGCTCCAAAAGCTTTTTAATGCTGTCCTGTTCGAAGGAAGAACTCCAGAGGCGTAGAGTAGGAGTGTCGTCATCCTGTTCTTCAAAAAAGGGAAATAAAACCATGTTGAAGAACTATCGGCCCATTTCCCTCCTGAGCCACGTCTATAAGCTGTTTTTCAAGAGTCATCACGAACCGTCTTGCGCGAAGACTCGGCGAATACCAACCACCGGCAGGCTGGGTTTCGGAGCGGATATCGCACCATAGACCACATCCACACAGTGCGGCAGATAATACAGAAGACCAAAGAGTATAATCAGCCCCTGTGTCTAGCATTTGTGGACTATGAAAAGGCCTTTGACTCGATCGAGATCTGGTCTGTTATGGAGTCCCTGCAGCGTTGCCAAGTAGATTGGTGGTACATCCAAGTGTTGAGATGTCTCTACAAAGCCGCCACTATGTCCGTCCAAGTACAGGATCAGCATACAAGACCCATACCATTGCATCGAGGAGTGAGACAAGGGGACGTTATATCCCGAAATTGATCACTAATGCAATGGAGGACTTGTTTAAGACGCTGCACTGGAAAGTACGCGGTATCAACATCAATGGCGAGTACCTCTCACACTTGCGATTTGCAGATGACATCGTCATCATGGCAGAGACGCTGCAAGAGCTACAACGGATGCTGAACGACCTGGCTGACTCTTCTGTGCGCATCGGCCTACGGATGAACTTCGACAAGACCAAGGTCATGTTCAATGAACATGTACTACTCGAACCGGTTGCGGTACACGGTGCCGTTCTCGAAGTTGTTCAAAAATATGTATACCTCGGGCAGACTTTGCAGTAAGGTAGAAACAACTTTGATGAAGAGGTGAACAGAAGAGTCCAGCTAGGTAGAAGGCGTTTGGGAAACTTCGACGGGTCTTCTCATCGTCGATCCCACAGTGCCTAAAGACGAAAGTCTTCAATGCGTGCGTCCTACCCGTAATGACATAGGGAGCCGAAACGTGGACACTTACGGTTCGACTGGTCCATAAGTTCAAAGTCGCTCAGCGTGCTATGGAGAGGGCTATGCTTGGCGTTTCTCTAAGGGATCGCATCAGAAACGAGGTTATCCGACAAAGAACCAGGGTCATCGACGTAGCCCACAGAATTAGCAAGCTGAAGTGGCAGTGGGCTGGCCACATTTGCCAAAGAACCGATAACCGTTGGGGTAAACGAGTTCTTGAGTGGAGAGACGCGGTTGTCTCGGCAAACGTAGTGTAGGACGTCCACAGGCCACGTGGAGCGATGATTTGCGCGGGACGGCTGGCAGGAGCTTGATGCGAGAAGCCATAGATCGAACTAAGTGGCGTGAAATTGGAGAGGCATATGTCCAGCAGTGGACTGCGATAGGCTGATGATGATGATGACGATGTACATACAGTTGAGACATCGACTACCTGCGCGTCACACGTGTTTTAATGAGTGAACCAGAAGATATTGTTTGAGCGTGAGCCATGACAGGCATCTCTCCTGTAGTTAAGCGTACTAAGCGCCCTTTGCAATCTACAGAAAAACAAATTATACATAATTTGATTAAATTATTTTATGAGTCCGATTGCGATAGTTCACGTAATGAAATTGCCAAGACAATAGCAAGTTCAACAGGAATTCAAGCCTCTGCGATGTATACGCTAAACATATTTTTTTGCTTACCCACTTTTGGCATTTTAAAAATAATATAAATTATATTATTTATGTAAATAAATGTAATGCCACTGTGACATAAGTAATTTAATAAATATATTTCCTTGACAATTAAAAATCACAACTTAGATAATTATATGCTAAAAGCAAAGAGGTCACCACCTAATAATAAGGCAGTACAAAGTTATCTCCATTTTGGCGCCGAGGGTAATTAATTATTTTATATAAAAGATATTATTAGATGTGTGTCGTTTTTTAGATTATTGGAGAGATGAAATCAGGTGGACCACTAAAATCACTGAAAAAGAAAAGAAATCGCTTGAGTACTACTTGTATATTTGATGGTTTTACAAAAAAATTCTTTGAAATGTGGTGCATAAATTTTATTTTGATCGTAAAGGAAGATTCTAATTTCCCGTCTATTTAAAGATCAACATTGTACAAATCACTAAATAAAATGGGATTTTCTATAATAAAAGACGTAGAAACAGTATTTTAGTAGAATGGTCGTATTTAGTTTTGTGGCGACGATAATATTGAGATGAAGTAAGGCAGTCAGACAAAATGGAACTACTATTTACTATTTAGATGAGTCGTGGTTATATGGCGATCATACAAAATCAAAAGGCTGGGTTGACAATACAATGACTACATCGAGATTTACATTCTTAGATGGGCTATCAACAGGATTGAAAAACTCGTCAGATAATGTATTGAGTTTAAATAATAATAACGCTCACACTCACAGTCCCCCACTAATCCGTTTATTTTTTTGTATTTTTTAAATATTTTTTTTTATAAATGTATATGCGCATATTCTATAAAACACAGTATTACATTGACGGATGCTTTATCATTATTGGAGTATAAGGCAAGCGGTTTATTATGGTACATATAGGCACAGTTAATGGCTTTGTAGAAGGAGGAATTTCGTTCAATGTTTTTTTGAAGTCGGTTTTTTTTTCAGAGGAGTTGTATTCTCTTAAATCTACTCATAAGTAGAAAAGTATCGTTTGTTCTCTATAGCGTGTATAGAAAACATAGCTATTCTGAAATGATTTAAAATTTCAAAATTATTGAAAACCTTGCAAAACCATATTTGGTATATAAGACAAGATTAATGTGTTATAACAATGCAGTGTTATTTAAATTAATCTATTGGAATAAAACAATCACACCATCCATCACTGAACGATTTAATATTTCAATGTGCTCATGAGATCAGGCAGATAGAAGCGTCAATACAATATACATGGCTTCCAGAGAAGTCACATTTTAATATTACATTTTGGTACAGTTATTAATCACTGCAAGCGACGATTCTTGTCTTAACGGCAAAGTTAACCTAACTTTATAATAAGCTTTATATTCAGCCATAAATAAAATATTGCATAAATCGTATCGTAACCGCATATTTTAAAGGAGACAAATGATCGAGATCGGCAGTGATGCAAGGTCATATATTGTCAACTTTTAAGCAAGCAAGCACTATTTAAGCCACAAACCGACTTGCGGTGGTTTAATTTGATAGGGTATTTACTTTTCCTTTAAGAATTCATATTTAAAACGAATAAGCATCGTTTAAACTGTAACCTCAACGCAGTTGCTAGGTTCTAGCACGATATCACAAACTGATTTGTTTCTAAATATTCAATTCCCTAGATAATGCGATCTAAGCAATCTCGGTGCTATTGTTTAATTAGCATTTTAACCAGATTTGATGATTTATTACTGGAGTTGACACGAAAATGATTATTCTGCATCCATATATTTACCAAAATTAGCATTTGAATATGTTAATGATGAAGTTATCTAAGTGTTCAAATGTCAAAATTATTCAATTTGCGAAATTCTAAATTCAAAAAGGAATTTACAACAATGGTCAATTGTGAACGGGCTGGCAAATTGCAGCTGTTCGACACAAAGAGATGTATCACGAACGCTGATACCAACCACGCATCTGAAACACGAGACGTCTGCAACCACTCTAGCTACCGACACACTTACAATATCTGTACACAATCGAATACCAAAAATAGATTTTATTACCAGAGTAATTGGATTCAATGTCGGTGCATTTGATAGGGCACTGTTCATTGTGGTATGTTTTACTTTACATGAGATTCTAAAAGCACTATACTTAGGCTTATTGTTTAATAGTAGTTTACGAAAATGAATTGTGTCCATTCTACACAGGACTTGTGGTTAAATTTTAGTTAGATATTTTAGATTATTATTTTATTGTTACTGGTTTCATAATTTCAAGTCACAATCAGGAGGCTAAGTGCGGAAACAGCCCGGGAAAACCAATTTTAGGCCTTGTATTCAGTAGGAGGCAAATATTATGTATTCTTGATCTATAAAAACTTTATAATTTATTTATTAAATTGGTTAGGAATGAAATGCCCGGAATCATTCATTATATATTTCCGACATTTAACACACAACGCCATCTAGTCCCGAACTAAGCAGAGCTTGTATTATGGGTACTAGACAACTGATATAATACTTATATACTTTTTTTTTGTAAATACATACATATCATACATAGAAAACACCCAAACTCCGAAACAAAGATTTGCAGATCATACAAACATTTGATCCGACACGGGAATCGAACCCGAGACCTCAGGAACAGCAGTCGCATACGCTACCGCTGGGCCACCGAGACAGTCATTGCTTTACTGAAGTCTTGATTTAGCATGTTTGTTAGTCGTGGTGGTTATTGTGATTCAAATTATAAATTATTTAAGAATAGGCAGTTCATTAGTAGCAAATATAAAACAACGGGAGGAGACAAGAGAAGCCTTTGTTACGACTACGCATCACATGGAACGGATAAAAAAGGAGACAAAAACAACTAACAACGGTAAACTCTTTGTCTTGATGTGTGGAAGAAGTTGTTGGATAACGTGACAATTTTTGCTAGATACTTACATAGGAAATGAATAGTTATACCACCAGTACTACAAGCACACACATAAATTCTACTCATAAATACTATGAAAGTAGAATACATTGTTACGAGCAAGTAACAGATGTTATATTTTAGTTATTGGAACAAGTATTGGAAACCTTGGGTTTCAATCATGACGTATTGGCGAGTTTAGAAGAAGCAGCCGTGTTAACTATGTATACTTAACACAACTGTATGTTATTTGTAAACAACGATGGCCCTATTTACGTAAATTTATATTTTCATCCAAACACAACAAAAATACCCATCACACAACACCAAGAACAGTTTTACATTCCACTTATATGTATGGTTATTAATTAATAGTTATTAAAATAGGAATTAGGCAGTAGTAAGACATGACACATTGGATTTAGAACAATCAGTTCTCTCAAGTATTAAGATGATGAGCAACAAATTCACTTCCTTAATTTAACAGTAATCAATTTACATATAGTGTGGCGACTTCCACATACATCTACAGGAGAGACGTCAAACTACGGAGTAACGAAGGAAACGAAGAAACTACTAATCCTGAATCCAGCAATAGAAGATCTCGCGCAGATTCCCATAAATACAACAGGGGGGATATAATACCCTAACCTCCACAATAGTAAAGTTACCCTAATTATTTACTGCACTAATTTTTAAAGTACTTGTACTTTTGATGAATCACTCATTATTATTTACTTAACTTTATATATCAATGACAGCGGAAACATTAAAAAAAAAATATAAACATTGATAGTAGACTGTTTAAACAAAAGTAGTACAAGGGCTAATTCATGACATTTTAGGTTTTCAAGTTATAAAATTTTCATGCACAATTTTTTATACAAAAACAAAGATGTTTATACAAAGCATGGTTTTAAATTCTAACATATACAAAGAGCTACATTCTGTTTGATGTCTTTTTAATATAAAACTATGCTTATGGATAAGATCAGAACGTACTATAGACTGTGTACCATCAAGTTTTCCAATAATATTACATCATTAAATCAACATGTATACAACAAGCTGACAAACAAACAAACTAATAAACAAACTCTTCAGCTTTATAATACTAGTACAGATTTATAGGTGTTAAAAGTACCGTACGAGTTAACGGGCCTAACAAGAAACTACTCCATACGGGCTACAGCACATATCATAAAAATAATCCTTATTTAGATGATCTGTGGGGCTACAGTCTGCACAAAATACCTCTTAAGACGTGAATATCATAATAAGAGCTAAAATAAAAGAGTTGAAACATACAGAATTGTGTTTTTTCTCGTTATACGGTAACTGGGCAACGTTAACCTAATTAAGACGAGTTCTTGCGATCAGCTGTTTGTAGGTTACTTGCCGTTCAATCAACATTTTCCTGGATTCGCAATCACAATGACAAAGTACATTTACAATTATGGTATATGTAATTAGTAATTCTATATACTATATACGAGGAGGCCGTTTCTCATAATATGAACAACTTAATCGTCATTACTACGTCAAGTCGATTCGACTCCAGGAAATTTAGTCAGCATTAGTCGATTTGACCCAATATTAAATGTATAATCAAACATAAATATGCAAACATGCATATATATATTTATGTTTTTATATAAATAAGTTTGTATTTTTAAAATAAAATAAAAATACTCATTATGTCGTAATAATGCAAAATTTGCAGTTATTTTTTGCTTCAGGTATCACAAAATATGCACTCTACTTGGTTTAAAGTTGCTATTGTACGTCCACACCAACTCATAGTTTATTAATAATACTGGTCCTCTGTATTCAAGTGTCATCACAGTTACCGGTGTTGCCACATACATTTATTATTCTACATACACCTCAATTACGACGGTTGGTGTCAACGGTAATCAGAATATCAATTAATCAATTTATGGCCAGGGTTCGGACAGTCGTAAAACAACTCTGACATCAGTACTACACTACAAAAGAACGTTAAATGACAAGCTGAAGTCCAATGAGTAATGAGATTCCGTAATCTTAGGTACATCTGACAAGACAAAAAAGACAACAAATCTAACACTTTTTGTATGGTGGTTTTGAGATTACCTCATATCATGATACATGGTACGCCCCTCGTGTAAGGTGAAGTCATCAACAAAGGGACGCGGACTGAATAATAGGGAACTTGAATCGGTACAAAAGGGTACCTGTCGACAGATACGGTTTTAAACGCACAGGTACAACCTGTTACCTTTTTATGTTATTAGAGATGTACAAAACATTTATTTTATTGGCACATAGTGTGAGTTTTTTACATTTGTTCTTATCGTTTATTGAAAATCTACTTTTAAAGTAAACAGTCAACGAAGTACACGTGTACTTTGTAGGTTTCGAATTAGCTTTGGATATTGGAAATACTTACGTTTCTATTAATGTCACTCACTCTCAACTCGTAGATATTCATGTTGCAACACACGTTGAAGCATCGATGGCTGCGTTTTCTCTGCTATGCTAAATTTATCCAGTTCATGTTCGCCTTTGATTTCCGGTTTAATTTAAATTAATAGCCCATCAGATATTTTTGGAGCCCCTTCCGATAGAGTAAAATAAACAAGTTTCGATCGCGATTATAAAATGTCAGGCAAGTTGTTTGTTTACATTAGTGCTAAGCTTTTTAGCGTCCGAAAAATGATGTCATGGTTTGAATCACACGAGCTCCTATTCAAAGATCATGACGTTGAAACAGCGAAAAAAATTCATGAGTATTGAGTATTCAATACGCGTAACAAGGATACGGATTAGTGTAGATCCTTGTCGTAAAATATTCCGATTGTGGTTATCAAGACGTAAAATACTATTGGGTTATGTAAGTTTGTGTCTATATCTAATATTACATTTTTACTTAGCCGGGGCTATTAAATAGTGAGCTCTAGAAACATTAACAGAAGCCATCCAATAGGATGATTAAACTATATTAGATGATGATGTTCACCTAGTCGATTTCGGCCACGACGGCCAGTCTCAACGGAGATTAACCAACTTCGCAGGAGATAATACAGTACACAAGTGTGTGCACTAACACAGGTCCTCATTCTCACAATTCGTTGGGACAGTATTCGTTGACGTATCCGACACGACCGGGAGAGATCAGAAGCAGGACCGACGTCTTTACAGCATTAGGTTTCATACAATATTTCTGCTAACATATTAAGTATATATTTTTTATCCACGAGCCTAATGTTAACACAATCACTCTTTATTTTAATCAGGCCACGTTACTGCCTTGGATTACTGTAATCAGTAAAATTAATGCAAAATCAAATATATTCGCATGCAAATTTTAGTGATTTTTAACGAAGTTTTTCTACACGAAATAGATATTACTAATTTACACTTAGAACCATACCAAATCCTATACTTAAGACGGTCTATTGTTAGAGCGACGTAATTTACTCAAAACTAGATTCAACGTTCACCTTGAAATCATTTGTCTTAAGTTTTTATTTTCATAAACTTTATGTAATTACCAATTTTAATAATATACATTCTCGCTATTATGAAAACTCATTTGAACGGCAAAAATGTGAAGGACAGATACATCTGGATGCTTACGTCACCTTTAGAAAATCTAACCCTAGCGACAATCAAACGTGACAGTCGTGTTAACAAGACACCAACCTGACACCAATTTAAGTTCTCGATTAATTATATAAATAATCTTTTAGTAAGTACTAAATAGGCCATGAAGAAAGTCAAATAAATACATCGTTACTTAATAAGTTCAATTAGAAGCAACCATGAACTAATTGCATTCATGTTTGAGGACTATGGTTTACAAGTCACACATTGTAAAGAACTGTTTATGAAGATCGTTTTAAAACTGCATTCACCCTGTTACGTCGATGAACGGCAACAACCTGATTTTACCGTTAAGCGAAACCGCGCAAAACTGACCTAGTGCCGGTAAAGTTATCATGAAGGACCGTGTCTCATTTTACGACCCAAGTCGCGCCCAACATTCAGATTAATCATGCATCTAATGTGTCTCAAAACAACGTCTATAATTTCCAGAAAACCTAGATTAGGTTATCGGCTGGCGTTAAAATCACACGAATATATGCGATGCGGTTTTATCACATACGAAGATACGCTAATGATTAATTCATGCAACACTAGTTTTATTCATTACTAGTGACAAAACAGTCAACCGTGTCATATCATTCCCTGTTAATGAACATTAATTCACTGCAAGTGGAACCGATTCAATTGCTATCATCCATCTAGAGACGGCATTGAACTTTGTCGAAACAATTTGTAGCAACCAACTTGTGTGGCATGTTCAGACGGTGAGTTCAGAGAGTTTTGTATAACGGAAAGTATAAAATTGAAACACATCAAACTTTTTCAAAAAAACGTGCTTATTGTGAAGAATAGCGGAAAAAATTCACTACCACAGCGAGGAAAATGTGTATAATTATTGTTAGGGAACGACTAGTAAGCGTTCATATGATAGTCTTTAAATAAATAAAAGGTGTATCAAGGATGTTCAGATGCATGGATAAGGAGTGTGCTGTGTATTTATAGATGCACGCGGGGTCGACGTTCCTCTCGTCTCCCACGCCGCGCTTACCGCGCTGCTCCGATACGATAGGATCTACAAATCACTTACTCGATGAAACGTTATTTGTATGTAAAACAAAAATAACACCAGTCTTTTGCTTGCCAAATATTGAAAGAATCTAGTGGCCAAGACGATATTCGTTTTATTTGGTGCATTAGTGGAGCAGAGTTGTATTATTTTTCTCGGGAACTATCATGTTAAGGTATACCCGACTAGGGAGTCGGTAAAATATTGTAAGGGTACAATAGGGTAGTTGACTGTATCGTAAAAAAATACCGACGTCTCCTTCATTAAAACGAATATTATAAAACATCTCGGATAATACAATTACTACAGCTTTCTAATTAATTTTCAATCACCAATTTAAATAAATAAACATTGAAATATATTGCACAATTGAGGAGTCTAAAACAGTGACGTCACAAGTCAATTCTTAGTACATTTTTCATACAAAGTGATCGTTCTGACAGATGATAAAAAGTAACAGATTTGAGTAAAAACTGCAAGGTTGTAGTTGGTTTGATAACGTCATTCTACTTAAGCCTTAGCTTACTACCTACTACGGGGCTTACCCCGTGTTATAAATCCACACTTTAAAAATTTGTATTGCATTAGGTCGGTTTCTTTATAATTTACATTTTCAGGTTATATATTTTAACTGCTTTTGAAGTGTAACCTACATTTAAAATAATATAGTAATAAAAATTACTACTCATTTGAGCAGTTTCATGAGTAAACTAGTTAGTAGGTAACTATAAATTGTGAACAAACTTCTGATTTTATAAATAAAACTCAATAACCAACTTAATGATGGAGCCAAACTGGAAAGTGGCAAGTAAGTAGGTTCGTTATAAATACGACAGTTCGTGTTTCGTTAATTTCGGCATTCGATACGTGGAACCTCTTTATAAACGTCATGTTCAATAGTTCAAAAAATACATTACATCATATATATGTATAAATACCACGTTCAAAATTAGTATGAGTCATTTGACAAAAATGAATATGCTAATTATAATGTTCCGAAATCTATGGAAAGGTAGGAACGATGTCTTTAAAGCAACAAGAACAGTAAAATTATGTTAATTATTTTAATTAAAATAATATAGAACAAACCAGACCTACTTAAAAATATCGATATAATATATTCTTTATCGCATTGCGTGATAATAAATTAAACAAAACCTTTGAGAAAAAAATCGTTCAACGTAGATAGTATGTACGTATATTAAGTGTAGTGATTCATTTATAATACTTGAAGCTGTAGCAACGGCTCCTGTGTCATTCGTAGTTTCTCATTCATAATTTTAGAGAATGCAGACTAAAATAAAGATCGTTACGACCACAGCGATAGTGAAAAAAGGAACAGGTGATGTGATGAGCATAGAGTTCTGATGTGGGATGACAAACAAACTTCGGTCATTGAACTCAACAGGAACGATTTATTTTGAGGACGGAATTTGATCTACATATGTATCTTTTTATTTTACTGCTTAAAATATTTGCATAAAGAGGGTGATATCGAACTGCAAGTGTTAATATTCTTGTCCTCATATAATTAACTACTTTATAACACTAAAGGTTACTTCTAGTCAGTTATGACATCATTTTTCAATGCTGTCTACGTATATTAACGTTTTTCTGAAACAACATCCTCGTGGACAGGAAAAGTAAAGATACACTGACTAATTACTACTTGGACAGAATCCCAACAAGATAAACACCTAAACCTCAGCCAAAAATACACAAGATGGCGTCGACTTCATAATAAAACAATTTAATGGGCCAGCGCGCTTTCCGCGGTGACGAAATCTGCGCCGACGCATTCTCGTTGCGTAACTTGAAACGCGATCTGTGCAGGAGAAAACCGTAAGGTCAAAATTTTTATGCTTCACACGAAAAATGCATCAGTATTGTGTTAATTGAACTGAAATTGTGTTGGCTAACCCTGCGTTGAGTTAACGAACTCAGACACATCTAAACAAATATAAAACTAAATTTTATACTTGTGGAGGAACGGGTCACATGTCCCTCCAACACAAAGGGAGGATCCTCCGACCAGGCGAGGTGATCATGCCTGGCGGGCCACTGCCCAACGGTTGATGTTGGGAAGTTGTATATATGTTAATCTGCGCGAGAACTTCTATTGCGCGATGCAGGATTGGTAGCTTCTTCGTGCACTACGTTACTCCGTAGTTCAGTGTATCTTCGGTGGATGGCAATGTCATATATTTTATGTTGACGCTGTATGTGGAAGTCGCCACATCACTCCCCTCCAAGACCGGAGGTTGATATCTGGATGAGTCAGCTGTCTGTGCTCTGTTGCGGAGCTTGCCAGTGCCAGGATTGAGTAGTTCCAGTGAGTCGGAACTGAATGCCGCAAGTTCCAGTGAGTCGGAACTGAATGCCGCTAGTCCCAGTGAGTCGGGGCTGAAGTCCGCTGATCCCAGTGAGTCGGGATCGCATGCGGTGCGCGGTGCTGCGGTGAAGTCCCCAGTGAGTCGGGGCGGTTGCTGCGTAGTGGCTGGCTGCTGCATAGACGGGAGAGAAATGCTCTGCTTACATGGACCGTAGTTGCAGTGTGGCTGTGCCTAGACGCTGTTGAGGCCGTAGGGGTAAACCAGGCTGGAGCAGTCGCTTCCTGCATGTGGTGTATCCCTGTCGAGGCCGAGGTTGCTGGCTGGCTGAGACTTGCTGTGGGAGTGAACGTGATGGTGGCGCGGTGATGCTGCTCTGCTTTTTTATTGAAGGCTGCTTCCAATCACGTCGGGGTCACCACTGTGGAGGAACGGATATCATGTCCCTCCAACACAAAGGGAGGATCCTCCGACCAGGCGAGGTGATCATGCCTGGCGGGTCACTGCCCCACGGTTGATGTTGGGAAGTTGTATATATGTTAATCTGCGCGAGAACTTCTATTGCGCGATGCAGGATTGGTAGCTTCTTCGTGCACTACGTTACTCCGTAGTTCAGTGTATCTTCGGTGGATGGCAATGTCATATATTTTATGTTGACGCTGTATGTGGAAGTCGCCACATACTGTTCCTAAAGGTCTCAAAAGGGAAGTAATATTTTTTTGCGTTAGTAAATAAAATTAATCTGAGTAGGGACGATGGACAACAAACGAATCTGACGATTGTTTACGCGCAATTGCGACGGGTCGGGTGCGGCGCGGCGGAAGTTTGGCGGAACCTCGCGTCATTGGCTCACAACGTCGGTCGGTCCAAAAATTGGTAACCACAAACATTGCTACGGCTCATTCATGTCACACATGATTCGCTACTCATACACACCACATTCAGGATAAAAATCATAATTATAAATAAATAAATAATAAATTCATCAAAAGTAACCAGTTTTTTTTAATTTAAATTAAGACACGCCCAACAGATTTGGATTTTATAGCTGAACTGAATTCCTTTGTTAAATGAGTCAGCTAGATTTATCGTGACCGGAGACAAGTAAAGAACCATTTAGGCACTCCCATCCTGAGCGTCTTGTAATTTTTATTACGCAGGCAACCCCGCCCTTCATTGTTATGGGGTCTAATGAGTGCACGCTCGTGACGCTTGAGTTCCTGTTACGTATATCCCAGAATAAACTAAAAATACATTGGATATGGTAAATAATATTTCGTTTGACAAGATGACCATCTGGATATTAAAGAAATTCATATAAGCTCGGCCTGCGACTTGTAATAAATTAAAAGATAGTTATTTATACATTTCACTGAAGATACACGTTTACATAAACATATTTATTATTCTATCAAAATTCTTGGAAGGCAACACTTCTATGATTGTAGGCATACGATTGAAAAACACAAAATATGTAATTGAAATGTAATAACTCTTATATTTTACTGCAAATTAAAAATATTAATACAACCTGATGTGGATGAGAAGTACCCATGTGATAAACTCAAAGTTTAAATCATCGCAAAAACGTACCTGTAAAAAAAGCAAAATAATGTTAATACCATATGCATTTCAAATAGTTTAAAATATTTTACAGAGAACGTATGGCTAAACTAATCCACCTCCAGATGGTTTATAAATACACAAAGCCGCGACATTAAAAATATCCAATTAAATCGTATTAAGTACTATTTGAGAAATAATTTTATACAAAAATCAGCTTTATATGTCAGCACTTAAGGTTCATAAGGTTCGTATTAATTGAATGATTCTTCCAGAGATATCAAGACGGCTGTGTAAGTCGTTAGAGGATTCCGGCTAGTGTTTGATATTTTTTCTCTATAAATATTTTTATGTAGGGCATGAAACTAGTTATTATAATCTATGTACGTATATGCATATATAAACAGTAATTTAATAGACTAAAAATAAAGTTCCGGCAAGGCGTAAGACTAACCATTCTGTTTAATTTGAAACTGGAGAAAATATTGGTTTAAGCAAATAGTGTAACTAATAAACAACGATAAAAACTTAGGGAAGTTATCACAGTGCTCGAATAGTAACGGTGGTGGAAATATAATGCAGGAAAGATCGATGCGAATGCATGCGGGTTGAAAAGCAACAATTATTAAGATTAGTATTTAATGAGTATAATATTCAATTACGAAACATTTGTTAAATGTCGAAAAGTGGCATGACACATTTATATAATGAAGGATTAAAGATGCTTAGGCTGAATGATAGCATGACTTTTGATTATTTGTTGATAGTACTTATTCAAAAGGATGGTTATTTCCATCCAATACTATTTCTAATTATACCTGATACAGACTGTCTAACTTTATTGACGATCTAATGAAAAAAATATATGGAATATGTGCTCCACTCCAATTTTATATTACGTACCAAATAATTCCTAGCAATTTATTTACGAATGTTGGATACCACAGAAAGTATTTGAGTAATTTTGTAATGCATATAAATGGTCCAATTATATGAAGTTGGCCGGGGTCCAAAAAACAATCCTGGATGCAGTTCTCTCTGTATAATATTACGAGACGATTTAAATGGTGTGTCTATTTCTCTGTTTTGTAGACCTCGCATTGAGCCAAGGTGCATACAAATTACGTTACATTTATATTGATAAGATGTCAACTTGGTGTACTGGACCTAGATCGACCATATTATAAGCAGGGCCATTATCATAATAAGATACACAATGCACATAAAAGCGAATATTAAAGTTGACATTAAACATTCTTCAACTCTACCGACTGACCTTAGATTACATCACAAACGCAATCTTGTCATCTACGCGTATTCATTTATAAGATAAACAGTGAATGTAAGTTTATTAATAACACAAGTGTTATTACAATAATTCCACCCTATCTAAAGCGAATATCGTTCAAGGAATTCATTGTACTTGTACAGTCGTTATAAGAGCTGTTCAATGTATTGGAGCATACTGTTATTTAAGCTATTCAATTAAGATAACATTTTGTCGAGCAACACTGGTCTCTATAAATAGGGAGTCAAGCGCGTTTCATACAAGTGTCTTAAAGAATTCAAATTTTAACACTGTGGGGGTCTAAACCACCGCTTAATTCTCACCACCTTGTAATTTTTAAAATCAGAAACATTTGGAAATGGCGTAAAGTCAGTATAATTAAATTAACAGATGACGTCGTGTAGGCGAGCCAGCAAACACGTGAAGTGTTAGTCGAGATAGAGAGTGACAGACATATCTTTAATAGACTCGTTCGAGTGAGATCATTATTATATTAACAGCCTCTGAAATTAAAGACAACAGTAGACGACTTTTCGCCGATGAGTCATAGCATCACGACCTTTTTGGCAATATGTAAGCACTTACAGAAGATTTAAATTAGAATATTAAAACCAGCATGTTTCTATATTAAATCATATTTCCTGTATTGCATACAAAAGTTTTTATAACAAGCTAAACATTTATTAATGATTCAATTTGTATTTCCTCTGACCTTGTTTCAATGGTACTCAAATCCCGTCGTATTAGGAATCATAATGTTTAAGAAATAATGTTAATCTCAATCACGCGCTCGTGTGTGTTTAAAATAATATAACCATTTACATAAATTATTGCACAACCGCATGAATGAACGGTAAATGTGGTGTTCACCAAATTGCTTAATGCGAAATGAATGGGACCCTTAAGCCGTCTACGCTATAACCGACGGCGGCGCCTGCGCATCCCACACATGTGGCGCAACGGAGGCAATTTCGACATCTTTGTAATGTTTGTATAGATTGTTAGTAACGCCTTGCCAAGCGTTTATAGAAAGCGAATTTTAAGAGCTCATGAGAAAAAAATTGTGCTCAGGCTGCACATCACTTGTGTAATACGATAATTACATATATTAAAAAGGCAACTTGTTGAAAAAAGTAAAAAATTATCTAGGTACTTATTGGAAAGGTTGATCGCGTATTTTTCATTCGGAGGTTATTCAATTTTTCTTTTTCAATTTCTTTTATTTTGAATTAGGTATTAAACTGTACACTGTTAACTGTAATGTGTTTAGAGTAAGAGGCAAGTACATATTTCTATACACTGCGTGTATATATATATATATATATATATATATATATATATATATATATGTAAATAATTTTAAATGCAAACAGATGTAGGTATTTCTTAAAATATCCCGCGTGCTTTTTTTTACATTATAAATTTCGGATTAGTCCTAAGTATTATAACTACGAAAATAACTAAGATAACTATGTGGAACTATTTAAATCGTCGTCGTTGGACAAGTCTTTAAATGTCGACTGTCGGGCGCCACCTACGTGCCTCTGTAGAAAGTTGAAGAACTAGACCGGCCCAGTTTGGATGAATTGCCTGTATATATCAGAATTACGCAGTTGTGTACTCTGAATTTACTTTTTTGGTAACTGCAAACAAAGTGTGCGGTACATCGCAAAACACTTGAAAATAATTAATTAGTGTTATTTAATTTTTAAAACAAGATTTTTTTAATTCGTTTTATAATATCCTTAGTAGATATGGTGTAACTTTTCTACTTTGGCTATTTCTGCACCTGGAATTACCTAATGTACTGTCCCTATTCCAGTAGGTAGATATTCACGAAAAATTACTCTTAGTTTTTGAATTTAATTATCAGTATTTGAAAGTAAACATATTTTAAACTTTCTTACGTTAGGTATATCAGATACCTAAAATACATATTTTTTAATTTAATCGAAGCTAACATAATACTTACTATGTCGTTGTATCGTTTGTGATTGCAATAGTATCAAACAATGGGGTTTTTAAAATATTTAATTTCATTCTATATCTAAAAAGAAAGAAAAGTAGGTAAGTAGGTACGTACGTAATAGATCTGTCTTACGTACTTTTGTTTTAGGTAAGTAATTTACGAATGTACCTAGTATATGATTAGTTATTGTCATGATCATTCTATCTTACTTTTACATTAAATCTTATATGTACCTCTAAAGTGTGTAGGTAAATTAGTATTGAACTAAGCTATTAATACTAATAAAACTATGCTAAAGATTATTAACATATTGTCGGTTGACAAAGTCTTTGCTATTTTGCGCTTAATAGATAAAATATTGTTACTGATAACGAATGCAGTTAAGTAGTACCTATATACGGACAGTACATTGATACAATTTGTTATAACCTACTGTCATGAACTTAGATGTTAAAAATAACAGGTCAGAATTCAGATCGCTCGCGCACATGCAACGGTCGGCGTGGATCGCGATTAGTGTGAAGCGTGAAGGCCGGGCAAACGTTATCGTATCAAACAGAAGGGTAAACTATAAATTTCATTTCATTTATAAAAATAAAACACTGGCTAGCAGGAAACATCTTGTGGTGAACAGCGAGTACTTTTTGTAGTTTGTCTAGGAAACTTCTCCGCTGTAACCAAGAGTAATGGAATAACAGCAAAGTGCTTACACTTTTCATCGTTACTTGTATTTTTCTTTTTCAATAGAAACTTATCCGCTTACTTTGCTATTTTATGAATTTGACGTTACGGAAGAACTTTCCTCCATATAACATTATGGAGGAGAATAGGGTAGATGACACCTTAGTCAAATTAGTTACTTTGTTAATATATATATATGTATATATATTATATATATTATAACGATTACTTTTTTGTCACGAAACTTGTGACATCACTGTTTTAGACTACACAATTGAGCAATATATTTCAATGTTTATTTGATTAAAATTTATGATTAAAATGAAAAGCCGTAATAATTATATTTTGTAATATTCATTTTAATGAAAGATATAGGTATCGGTATTTATTCACGATACAGTCACCTACCCTATTCTTTTGTTTGTATTTTTTTAACCCTTTCCTTTCTTTAGCCCAAACACACTACTAAGGAATTAAGATTTTGAAACATTCAGTTTGGAATTTTTACTACATTCTTCGTTTAAAATTATGTCAACCATCGGAAAATCATAACATACATGTAACTCAAGTCATTGTACAGTGAAACAATTATATCATTGATTTTTGGCAGCATAAATACCTACCTAGTTGTTAACGTTTATTTAGTAAGAAAAACAGAAAACAATGTCTTGATTACCCTATATTATAATGGGAAATCGAAATAGATTAAGTATTAATTAAGATCACTAGAAAAACTATTAGAGCGCTTCGTTCTGTATCTTTTTTAATGGCTAAACTTGTATAGTGGAAAATTTAAAAACGCTCAACAAACCAATATATATAGCTGTTTTATTAATGTTAAATGAAACTTTTCTTTGGCAAAGCGAACAATTGAATAATAAATGAAATATCAAAGAACATTGCTAGGGTTATCAATTACGATGTGGAATATTAAATTCAAAACATGATACACACGCGCCTTGTTACTGATAATACGTTTTTTTATTTAATAGGGGCCAACTAGCAGACATATCGCCTGATGGTAAGCGATTACCACTACCCATGGACACCCGCATCACCAGAGGCGTCACAAGTGCGTTGCCGGCTTTAAAAAGGAGTATACTCTTTTCTTGAAGCTCTGAAGGTCGTATTGGTCTGGGAATTCCGCAAGCCACGGTTCATTCCACAGTTTTGTTATGCGGGGCAGAAAGTATCTTAAAAAGCACACAGTCGTGGAGTGCCTACCATCTAAGTGATGGGAATGGAACCCCTGTCGCGTAGGACGATGGCGGAAAGAGGCGGCAAAGATCAGTCCGAACAACGAAATTCCTACTCAGAGCACTCCCCATTGTATATGCGATAGAAGCTGCACAACGAAGCCACATCTTTACGCAGCACCAGAAAGGTCAGACGAATTGAAACTTCAAGCCAAACGACGATTCGAGTCGCTCTCCGTTGAATACGGTCCAGAGGGAGGAGCTAGAACCCCCAAATAAAGATGAGAACAATACTCCATACGAGGCAATGTGGTGGGTCTGAATGAAAAACGCTTCTTCGAAGCTAATTTCGCCTTACCCTCCAAATGACCACAAAATAAGACTTCTCTCGATACATCAACACCAAGTAAGTATTCTAATATTGGTTGAGGCAGATAAGGGGGTGTCTTCAAACCGAGGACATACGACCCACGGCAGTTTTTTTAAGTAATGAACGCGCAAATTTGTGCGGTTGAATTGGACTAAATTAAGTCTACCTCAATCCGAGACCTTTTTCAAAGAGGTCTCGATTTCAGACACAAGTTTGTGTCGACTCTCAATGTCGTATTCCGGAAAAATATTAACGCGGCTGGTGTAGAGAGCATCGCCCGTGCTGTCATCCGCATAATAATGAATGCCGCTAATTTGCAGCATGTCATTAATATGGGGGGTATTTTCCTTTTTTGCTATGTGTGTTATGAATATGCATATGTGTTAAAAAGGGAAATGTATAAATCATACTTCTAATATAAATCTGAAATTTTATAGAAAACTGTTGATATGTAAATAAAACTGTATACTCATAATAAGCCTTGACTCGTGACGAATCAGAAGTTAGGTTTTGGAGTCACGAGAAAGAATTCCTAGAGAAATTGACGATTACTGTGAGTCGATTACTGTCGAATTGACGATTAGAACGGTAGGTGCCTCCTAGGACTGTGGGGCATTGCTTGGTATAGAATACTTAAACATGACTGGTAAAAGTTAGAGAAAAATGGGCATAAAGAAGGGCAGGTGGGCTCTCAATAATAAAAATATATCGCTACATGATTTTAAAAAAATGGTGAATTCACATTGTATATATAAATAATGTTCACATTGTATATACAAATATTAATTCTGATAAGCAATAAAAGTTTGTTTGCAAAATATATTTTAAAATTATATTTCTCTAACATCTAAGAAGTGGAATTAATTGATGTGCCTGTAAGACAATATAGTGGTCGATAAATTATTTTAGTGAAGTTGATTTGTCTTTTATGTGGCAATTTATTTTCATCTAAGGACACCTTTGTATTTCGGAGTGTTGTTCTGTAAAATACTAGTTATTTATTTTCAAACATTTTATTTTCTAAAAAACTGTTTGAATTATCCATTATAGTACTTCTTACTACCTACTCTACTTCATACTACTTCAAATAATACACTTATAATTACTACATTGCTATCAGAATAAATAACATCAAATAAAAATTGATTCATATTAATATAACAGACCTCAACAAGAAGAAAAAAAGATTGGACCAACTCAGCTGAGGGACGTTCTTAACTTAAAAAATTCATACTCTATTTGTAGGATCAGTCACTAACGAGATTAAAAGATTATGCAAATCTGAGAGCACGACACTTTGTCTTTTGTTACATTAACCTTGAGTTTGTATTTCATTTGAGTAATCTATAGGATATTTTTCTACTGTGACCGGCTGGCATCGGTGAAATACGTTGACTAATCTATAGACCTTCATAATAACTAATTTTAAGTCCAATTGCGACTGTTAACATACGAGCTTATGAATCATAGATTCTTAATTTGAATGTTTGAAACATTGCTACTTGTCCAAACATGATAGCACTTGTTTAATGTTTGAAACAATTGCGTAGCTTCCAGTAAAATTTGTTCTTACATTTTTGCGAAAACGGCACTGTTTAAAGAAAGATTCCAACGTCACATAATAAGTGGTAGGTATACGTACTACTGATCAAAGGTTTGCAACAGGAAGACTAAATCTACGCACAGGTAGCGTCTTCTTTCTTGTATTCTTAATGTATTTTTAAAAGTAATGGACGTGATACCTTAAGCACCACCTAACTGCACTTCAATGCACTGAAGTATAATAGTCAAGAGTTGAATATGTAACTCATATTCATAGAATAGTAACAGGAATCGTTTGTGGATCGTATGTGCACTTAAACGAGAATCAATAGTCACCGGCACACCTACAACAAAAACCTTTTTTGTCAAAACAAGGCGATTTATTGCCCTATTGTCCTATGCAGGTCAACAGTTTTCGACATGTCCACTATATTTACATTTCTCACAAACAATGTAACGGCTAATGCATCCGTGTAACTTCTGAGTGTTATCAAATACTGCGGAGTTTTTCCTCACAGAAAGAAAGTGTTTCTCAAATTACGTTTAATTTTTTATTTCTTGTGTTATCATTGTTTCATTGAGGTAATGCATATCTTTCATTTTGTAATATTTTTATATAAATAGGTTATAAAATTAATCAAGAAGAATTAAAGTGTATGCGATACAACTTCAAGGTTTTTACCAGAATTTTGATGAAATGAAGAAGGATAATAAGTCTGTAGGGCAATAATAATTCTTCAAACTACTCCAAACTGCTTATGGAAAACAACTTGGATTGGATAGCTGCTCTCACATGGAATCTTCAGAAATCGCTCAACAACGCGGCGCTTGGTTTTAAGGCGTGTATATTGATACATCATATAAAGTTTTCAGGAAGAAATAATCACATATATTTACTTAATTAATTATTAGATACTGAATGAAATACCTGTAGTAAACTGATCAATATACAAACTTTTTTAAGTAACAAAAGTTAAACCTTACCTATGCCTTTCGATTGCAGGTACATTATGTATTTAACTTATGATATCTTCCAAGCTGCAACCTCTTTCAAAATCAAAGTCTCGAGCGGTTGTGTCTAGTTCACACAACACACCCATATTTTATGTTTGAAAGAGATAAAAAAGGCATCCGCCGGATTATGTGAAGGTCCGACAAAGGTAAGTTCTTTGCTTATTTTATCAATTGTTTTTAGTATTTAAACTAGTGACTTTTAAAGCTAAAACTTGTCTTTGTACCCAAGCATATAGTTTTTAGGATTATTCAATTTGTTTTACATGATTTGGTGACCGGTTACGATTGTCTTCCCTTTTAGCAACACCGTGGGCGTCGAGGGCCTCAATTAAGTTAAACAAGTCCACCCAAGTTACCTCTGTCCGTGGGCTGACAGCTCCCACGCTTTGACTCCGACCTTTGTGTTTAGATACGGGTTAGCAATCAGTCTTATTTCTATTCGATTTAGCAACTTGCTCACTGAATATTCACGTATGGTAAACAGCAAACATTTTGAAAAAGAGAGAACTCATACAGTGTACTTATAAATATGAACTTAGAAGGTTACTTAATTCACGGGAATCCCTTCGTGACACAAGAAACAATAGAAGTCATTCCGATCTAATTTTAAGTTCACCATTAGATAACTTCTTACTTGTAGTCGCGTTTATTGTTCTCCAATTTAACTTTTACAGTAATAAAAACAAAATTAACGATCCTGTAAATCATAAAACCAGCGTAAGAGCGTATCATAGTGATAGTACGACGCGGTGACGCCGAAATGCAAGTGATGCTAGAGGGATTGGTTGGTTTCACGCGTAGGTTTCACCTCGCCCACAGGACTGGTTCTCTCGTCATTCTGAAGAGAACGATTTTCATTTCCAGTTACAGTCCTCCCCTACACACAACCCACACATTATTTTCTTTGCATTCTTTTGTATATTCAAGTAGGTATAATATGTGTGACTGTCATCCGGATTTCATTATCAAGGCTAAGACTGTCGTCGTTGATTACAGTTGCGTTTATACTGTAAAATTGTCTTTTAAAACGTTTCTGTGTTATTTTCATTTTAGTTTACGATGTGAACCATGTAATGACACACCCACAACACGTAAATAACTGTTATAAAGTTTAAAAAGTACGTTGATTTTCACGGCCTTAGAAAAAAGTATTTCTCATTAGCAGAACGATCACGTCGTATATGATAAAGTGAAGGTACGTAGCGGCAACATCGTGAGAAACAACAGTGAAGAATAAACGTCTCATATAATCCAGTTTTCTACAAAGATATAGTGCAGCCTTATCGAGGTTGGCGCGATAATGAGCCGTGTGTCAATATTTGTTTTCTCTAACATTTTCTTACCTACTGGGTTTACAAAGTAAGTACGTAACTATTTCCATACTTATTAAAATTACGTTCATATTTGATTTTTTATTTTCAATATGCTAACCTATCCTTAAAACTGGTGATTAATAATAACATCTAATAATCTTAAATTAAAAACAATCAAATAAATAAGTATAAAACGGCAGGTAAACCATAAATGGGATTGAATTGGGGTAGCTTTAGGTGATTTGAAAAATTGATTGTATAATATTACATTGATGACTATTTTGAATATCTGTAATTGAGCAACCCACAGCAAGTTACAAGGTGTCGGTGAGCGACTGGAACAACCTTGGCTTCTACACCTCCACGCTACCCACGGCTACCCTCATTTGGTCATCGACGTAGGTGCACCCGCCTAATCACATACTAAACAACCTTATAATGACCCAACTAAGACTCACTTTTGCTACAGGGTTGCGGAACCGACCTCATCAAAAGTGGAAGGCGCCTACGCCTCAGAACGCAATAACTTTAATATTAATGACTATGTAGGTAATACTTGTTAAGTGTACTTTGGTTTCATTTAAACAGGGTCAGTAGGTTTTGTATTAAACAATTTCAAGTATTAGAAGGCAAACGATCAAATACCTAGGTAGTTGTAATTAACCATGTAATGGACACTTTCAAAGTGTTCTTATCAAATATCACCGATAAGAACAATTCTTAAAGGCTGATAAACTCATTTTTATCTATTATCGTAGTTTAATCTGTAAAATCAAGTATTACAACTGGTGGGTTAAGTATCCACTTGTATAATAATACATATCAGACAAGATAACATTTCTACACGATGGTTCATTGATGCCTCGTTAATCTTGTAATACATGTCCAATATGTTTTATCTTTATTTGTATCGACTGTTTTGATTTACCAATTTATATGTTTACTTTTGATGGAGCATTGTTATCTAGTGATGTTCACTGTTCTTCGTGGAATGCAAACAACCAAATAGTCAATTTAATATGTAAACAGTGATCAGTCGATATTGTTTAAGCATCAAATGTTGTATGTTATAAAATGTCAGTCTATTACAGACATCACAACTCATGTCTATTGTACTTATTGAACTTTAAGTCTAATCATGGCCTTTAAATACCTAATCAGCTTTATTGCGTGTATAACATTGTACTTGTTGTAGTTTTACTGTGAACATCGTTTGTTTCTTAGTGGGAAAAGTTATTAAGCACCCAATCGAGAAGCATAAGATACAAATTGCGCCTTGTCGAGAAGAATGTTTTTCTCATATGTCTAATATTCCAGCGTCCAACTAAAATAGACTCCGTAATTTCTTAGTTCAGCGTAACGCGATACGCCACGCCTGTCGGCTGTCAGCTTGCCGTCGATATTTTCGTCAAGTCGTCAGTGTATAAAGTGGACCGGAGCGACACGTCAAATAAAGCATAAAAGTTAAACAATATTGCTGTCGTTCAACCTAGATCCGTAACAGTCTTTGAGCAAGAACTTCAAAAGGAACAACTTGCTAATATCAACGAAGCTGAACAAACTGGACATTTCCCAATCTGGTAACCGAGTGACTCAAACCTTACCAATCTTATCAAAACCAAATTAAAGAGTCATTCCTCAAGTGGGGAGCGCTTACTTTTTATGGAAAAGTTAAGTCAACACGTTTCGAGAATGATGCAAGAAACACTACTTGGGTCACGTGTTTAAATTATTATAAGGCAAGATGTATAAGCACAAAACTGTTACATTAAATATAAGAGAGCAAAAACATGGAACTTTTTATTTGGATGATCTCGAGTCGAATCTTATTATCCTCGTGTAGCTGATTCTAGGACTTAAGTTGGGCGAAGGACTTTGGGATACGGCCAGACGATCTCCATGTTTTATTTTCTGTCCAACGGTTGTTTGGATATAGAATACTATAAGCGAAGGAGGAGATTTGAAAAAGTTTTTGTCTTGCAAGTACAAATCTGTAATCGCAGAGAGTAACACTTAACAGTAAATCGTTATGGCTGCGACATTATGACATGTAGAGGTATCGGTAGAATAGACCTTGCCTTGCAACGGGACGTGACTTGGGTTTATAATGTGTTTTAAAGTAACACGTCGTCTTTCAATGAATTGACTGGCTCTTGTGAGAATGTATATGACTAGATAGACTTGTATGAAGATTGTTTTAAAATAACCACCTATTTATATAGACCTATGTTTGGTATGTATATGTTTGCCGGTACACTAGATTTTTTTTCATTGTTACTCATAACAAGGGAACAATACGGGTACCTATCCAACTCGATGGTATTTGCGGTTATAATAAGAAAGTATATCAAAGGTGACAATTATTACCACATCATTAATTTACATAAAAATATCCCGTGTTGTGGGTATAGTAAGCTCATAATTAATTTAAAGTAGATCTTATGTTTGAAGCCTTCATTTTATAAGTTACAGTGAGAAAACGATTGTATCTACTACTCATGTTAATTAGGAGTCAGGTATAACTGCGTACTAGACCAGGCACTAGCCTAGTAAGGCCTTCACTTATATGGTGTCAAAGTTGTATGAAACCAGTTTAGCCGACAGACCTACCTGTATAACGTTATTAAAACAACATTATGAAGGTACTCTCTTATTAGATAAGCTATAGATATAAAAATTGTTCGTAACTATAAACCTACCTTAGTAACTTGTAAAAACGACAAGACTTTAAAATACCACCACTGAGCAGGCAACTTTTACTATTATTGTTGTTTTAGATTGGGCTGATAAAACAGAAAGAGCAAATAAAACAAATATTCATGTTACATTATAGATGGATCAATTAGTACAGAAGCATAGTTCCGAAAATTATTTGTACACATTCGGTTTTCAAATCAATTCAAGAATAACTTTGCAAATATCAAATACCTAAAGGTACTCAGTAGGCGCTTAATAGGTACCACAGATAAGGGCTACATAGTTACTGAAGACTGGTTACGAGTTCGAGTAGTGTAAAACGAGGCTATACGTTGCGAAGGAGCGGTCGCCTGCACTGCGCTCCGTACAAATCTCGCATGACTAAGAAATGGTGGACGTACGGTACCTACAGAGTGGCGACATTCCTTCTACTCGCGTGGAATGCAATACATTCCTGTGAGCAAGATGCTCCCAAAATTTGTAATTCGGCATTTCACACGCCTCTTTAAACTATAACCTCAAAAAAACAAGACTTATAAGATTTATTTACAACAGCTGCGTGGACAGCAAAATGAGACACTTAAATGTAGACACCAAACTCGTTTACTACTTACATTTCACTGATCTCTCGTCGGCGACAATCTAACGACCGCTGACCGCAAATCGACGCAGAGACGTTCTGCTTTACTTCGCTTTTCGAATTGAAGGATCGCATTACAAACACCACTGGACCATAACTCGGCGGGGCGAAGACAAAAATAAACTTAATATCGTTTGCGTTGTAGCATTTGTCGACGCATCCGATTTATGATCGCCTCGGTGACAAGCATCGACGATAGGAACTAGTGCCTACTCAGGGTAGCGATGAATTATAAATAGTTTAACGCAATTTTGACCTACCTTCATCCAGAAGTCGCTCCATGTGCATGAAAACATTCGGGAACGCAGCCAGTTGCTTCCTGTCTTTGAGCAACTGAGCTAAGTAGTCCGCTATACTTTGAGTCGAAGGACTGTTACTATCACACATTTTGAATACTTTTTATAACTAATGACACGTTAAATGTTTAGTCCAACACGTTCTAGTAAGATATTGTACTTTAGTTACAAATTATTGTTATTTTTGTGAGATTATGTTAGAAAAGTTAAATTCACTTCCACACACATCGAAGTTTCGATCACCACTAAATGACGAAGTTGACTAAAGTGAAGTTGTGGGCGAATATAGCGCTGCGCCTGCGCTCTTGTCGAATGGATTTTTTGTGAGCGCGTGCGACTCCGTCCACAGTAAAGGCGAAATAATAACAGGCCTTTGGTCTCGCTCGCACTACATTGTTCTCCCTAGTTGTACTGCTCTCGCATTGCAGAACATTACACGACACTGTCGCCATCTAGGAAACCTATTTACAACTACAACCATATAAATTGATATGACTGTAACTAGTTTCACTACCTTTGATATTAAATCAATAAATTAGTTGAATAAGTTGAATTGTACTGTGAAGAAACTGATAAATTTAATAGGGAACTAAGGAATAAACACACCAAAATTTTAGAAATCATAGGTCTAAGACTTATAATTTATAGCTAATAACTCGTAAAAAATCAGTACTAAGTTACCATAGTAAAAATTAAGACTTACCTGAATTGATTTACAGCATACAAATTAATAAACAAATGAAACATGAAATCAAAATGGCGTTGCCCCGGTGAAAGCAGCTCGGTATGATTCAATTTATACCGTGGGAGAGCCACGCAACGGCACTAATGGGCCGGCTCGACCGGACCGGAGTGATACTACGGTCGATTTCTGCGCTTACCATCAGGCGATATATTTGCTCATTTGCCCACTACTACATAAAAAAATCAAACAAAAATAAGTAGAAACACTTTAATATTAAATGTTAATGTTAAATTTCCGTGGTATCATTTTGACCAACCAACTATCTCATCCCGAAGTATAGCTTTCCCACTAATGGCAAGGAATACCATTACATGTACGTTCCTATAGGAAGAGATATCTACTTATTATACAATTCTTCAAAGGAAAATAATGTTTCAGATCTTATTATTACTAATATCTTAATATTGCCGTTTAGGGACAAAAGTAAAGTTTACTATAAAACAATCGAAGTCATAAGTGAAGCATATAACACAGGTATGTAGGTACGTATTTATATAGTATATTATTTTACCAACAATTACATCAAATTAGATTTGGGTCAGGTTTAACTTAACTGCCGCATCGTTGGGGCTTATCTGACGGAGAGGTGTGTTACCTATTTGGGACGTGATGGCAGACACCAACGCCCCATGTCGTGCGGTGTTCCACAGGGTTCGGTCTTGGGCCCGCTCCTGTGGAACATCGGCTACGACTGGGTGCTGAGGGGCGAGCTCCAACCGGGTGTGAACCTGACGTGTTACGCTGACGACACGCTGGTCACTGCCCGAGGAAGCTCATACAGGGAGGCAGCGTTGCTAGCGACGGCGGCGGTCTCACAGGTGGTGAGCCGCATACGGCGCCTCGGCCTAGAGGTGGCCCTCAACAAGTCGGAGGCCATAGCTTTTCATGGCCCCCGACGGGCGCCGCCACCGGGTTCGCACGTGGTGGTTGGGGGGGTTCGTATCGCTGTCGAGCCCACCCTAAAATATTTGGGACTGGTGCTCGATAGCCGGTGGGATTTCGGCCCCCACTTCCGGCAGCTATCACCCAAGTTGTTGGGCGCGGCTGGGGCGCTATCAACGCTGCTTCCCAATAGGTTGGACCCAAACGCCGCCTGCAGGCGGTTGTATGAGGGGATCGTGCGGTCGATGGCCCTGTATGGGGCCCCGATTTGGGCGGCTGACCTGACGGCCGGTTCAATCACCGTTCTGCGGAAGCCGCAGAGGGTGATGGCCGTCAGAGTCATTAGGGGTTATCGCACGATCTCCTATGAGGCGGCTTGTGTGCTGGCCGGATCTCCGCCCTGGGACCTGGAGGCAAAAGTCCTCGCGTCGTTACATTGGTGGCGTGAGGACGCGCG
>PKRV01003818.1:950323-1063319 GCA_003709505.1 Hyphantria cunea
GAGGCGCTCATAGCCCAGTTGCACTCGGTGATTAGAAACAATCATCGAGGGTAAGCAACGATGGCGCGGTCAGTACCTGGATGGGTGACCGCTGGTGGCATGTTACCATGAGCGTCTCCGTGATTCGGAGGTCACGTTAAGCAGTCGGTCCCGGTTGTTATCATACGATAACAGTCGTGAAGCTTAGTTGGAGGCCTTCGGGCGGTTTAAAAAAACATCCAACGGCAAGATTTACGTAGCCACAACGCATTCTTGCCAGTCCCCAACGCGCACATGGCCAGCGTAGGGACGTATGGCCTAAACCCTCTCCTGAGAGGAGACCCGAGCCCAGCAGAGGGACATTATGGGTTGTTGTTTTGTTTAACTTGACTACTATACGGCTGAAATTCGATATTAGAATGTGGAGCGACGGATCTCCAGAACCCGAGAATTTGGCAACGTCGAAGTTCTGTAGAAAGACTGCTGCCTACGTTTTAGGGTTCCAACTATCCAACCCATTAAGATCGCACAAAGATGTTCGGCAACTGGGACGCAAAGTCTTAAAGTTTTTTCCGAGAGACAGAGTAGTCTCAATTTCCATGAAATAGGCTGACGTGGTGAGCATGGCATTACTTTGCAAGGCAATAAAGTACCCGATTATCACTTAGCTCCAAGCCCCTCGTATATAGCATAGTACTCAGAATACTTCTTTATATTTTTTGAGTTTCTAGGTTTCGCAATGTGCTAATAACAGACATAAACATAATAAATATCATTTAGCTTTGTATTTATGCCTACGCAAATATTGACAAATTTAGAGAGTGTTGTTTTTTTCTCCCTTTACATAAAAGGAAGGAGAGAGATGTGGGCGACACTGAATTATTTTTACATACTATTATAAACAATAACTACGCAATATGTCAAAAACATAAACGAGCTACGATTATACAGCAAATAAACATATCCTTGAGTTTCTCTAACCTACATTAAGTAAGTAGATATGTAATTTAAGATAGTAAATTTCGTTAATTTACTACAAACTTTAAGCAACGATGGCTCGAACAATGGACGTTTCTCCAAAACTATTTTATAATAAAACAAATAAAACCTATACTAAATATTATCTATAATGTTTTGTAAATTGTAAGCTAAGTTACTACTACGTGTGGAAAATTTACCGCGTGAAGATCGATCCCGAAAACAATCGGTCGATAACGAGTAGGTTTTATCATGATGTTATTAATTAAAATCAAACAGTTGTAATTACGTGTAGCACGAACCTTTCCTAAGACCTACTGTAAAATATGTAACCTAATTAATCATTCAAACAAGTAACTTAAGCTTATTCAGCAACCTAATGCTGTTTCAAATATTGCCTGTGGTTAAAAAAATGTTCCCACTAGATATAATAACATAAAATAAATTGTAATATCAGTAAACATTGATTCAGTGGATTAACCCATACGCACTCTTACTGAGTATTTATCTTGTTCACTGTATGTCACTAATGGTGATTTATAACGATGAAAATGCCACAACCAGCATCATTATTAGTTTATGAAAGTATCTACACTCAGTGAATTTCGCCAAAAACAAATTAAAGTAGAGTATGTAGTTGAAACGAAATTAGAATTTCACATCACAATGATTGTCATTATAACGTACAAACCAACCATTGAATGGCACAAAAGCGGAAAGCAGAACCTTGACTGGCCTCCCACAAGATAAAACTACCGACAACCTGAGATTGTCACCGGAAGCCGTGAGATAAAAAACTGCACATTATCAGGACATTATTAACTTGTCGGTACCTTAGAGCCGCTACTATAAATAAGATAACAAAAATAAATATTTAATTAGAATCATAATAATACACTTAAAATATATTTATATAAAATACAATCCCTATTTTCCTTGATCACGACATCAGTCGTGACCGGCTAGACTAATTTTGCTAATTCTTTAAGAAAGCCAATTTATCGGGGATGGTTAAAGGCCATAAAATATCACGCTAAGCCTTGACAAATTTATTCCTTTTGAGAGACGCAGACGAAGTAGCTGGTACATACTAAAAATCGTCTATAGAAGTGGATGAGGTGTAACAATATTTAAGTAAGGACTGGTGATAAAAACTGTAAAATAAACTTTTGTTTCACCATCGAAATTTGTTTTTAACAAAGCCAGCACATTGGATCAATTAAACTCACCCATGTTAGTTACGTTTTATCAATTCCGTTAAAAGGATAAATGGATAATTGACCCCTATCCGATGCTCTTGTGGATCTATTGAATTAACCGGATTAACACAAGTTCCACGCTCTATTTTCCGCCATTATTTTTAAATTGAAAGTTTTATTACTTGTACATTTATAAGCGCTAATGGACAATCAATGCATCATTTTACTTAATAAATATATCGTGTTTACAACTGTTGTAGTTTTCAATGTGTACTACTATGTATTCGTCCTAGCCTATAAACAGAATGAAGAAAGATACAGAAGATAGATCTTTCATTGCATTATGTTTCCCGGAAATTATAACATAAGAAACGTTCCTTTGTTTAAAAGACCCTCCTATATTACTTAATAAGATGATACGCAACAGGCGCATCGTCTTAAATACATAGTCAGAGCTCTTGGCGGGAAATATTTATTTATTAGCGGGTGCACGCGCCTTCGTCTGCGAAATTATTTTATTTTTTTGACAATTCACACAATATCTTTATACATTTTAACCTATGTCTAATTCTGATGTATAAGCTATATTATTGTAAAGTTTCATTGAAATCCATTAAGCAGTTTCTACGTGCAAGAGTAACAAACATCCATCCATACTTACAAACTTTCGCGTTTATAATATTAGTAGTATATTCAAATGTTTGATTTATATGTAAATATTTAAATACAAGAAAAATATAAACGTATTGCATTCATAAACAAACAGAATTTCGCGTTACATTTTTTCGTGCCAGTTATCATTCTAATGCAATAAGGCGTTCTATACAAGAAGACATTGAGTAGGACAATAGTGTTAATAATGATAAATTCCAAATTTAAGTTAATGGTCTTGGAAAAGAATTACTATAAATTCATTGCAGTCGCAATTTGCATCATCCTAAAGACGATTATGCAATTTAGAAGATATTTTCCCTTATATAAGCACTGCTTGCAAAGAGTATGCTAACAAGGAGGCGCTTTAGAGTAATAATGTACTGCAAAATGTTAAAAGTATTTAAAATCGTTTTATGACAACATTTTTCACCGATACACGGGCTTGACTACTATAAAAGCATCATGATATGCGGCCGTTCCAGTTATGGTAGCTCGCTCTGGACTCTAATTATCTAGGCGCTATGAAACTTGAATATACAAAGACGTATAAACTAATAGCGCTGATTCTTTGCTAATATAGAGTTCAAATTGTATAATATGTTTACGTATTTCCTTATTAGATCAATTCTATTTTCAACAAATATAGTAGTTTATGTAACTCGTTCCAAAAATTCTTAGTGACATAAAAAATAATAATGGAATTTGAAAAGCTTCATTAAATTAACTTTTTAAAATAGACATCTATTCAGAATATGCATTTCCGTGAAACAGTTCAGAAATTTTAAAACCAGAATCAGTTAAATAATGAGTTTTTTTAGTATTTGGTCGAAAAATATTCTCACGATTCTATGAGTCTTTATTACGAAGCATTGTTTTTATAATGGCAATCAAATCATGATGAAATTTTCCGACTCAGTTTATTTAACGTTTTTTTACTTCAATATTACCATCAACCTACCGCAGACCATTGCGAGACGTAATACTTCACTTACTTAGTATCTAATAAATATTTTCTCATTTACAAACTTAGCTACAGTAAAAATTAATCATTAGAATACTTTTAGTCAATAATGTTGTGTTGAGATAATTATCGTTAGACATAGTCATAAAATCCAGTATATTGGTAATTTACCTACTTTATCTTTTTTTATTAGTCAAATCTGCGCACAATAATGAAATTAATACAACGGCAGTCAGCCGCAAAATTTTATATTCATGTATGTGGGTTGAAGTGCCGTGCGCACAGCTTTGGTCTTGGTTGTCTACATGTCCGGCTTTCAGCCTACGTTTTCTATAGCGAGGAAAACATTACGTCACCACACTAAAGTGTGTCTATTTTGCTTAAACTTCACAACTTGATCTTTGACAAAAGAATATGTTATAATTTATTCAGTAGCATGAGTTTCACCAGTAAATAATATTAGTAGGAAGCCCTATTCATTACAATAGATTTAACTAAGGGTACAAGTAGTACCTATTTTTAATATTTTAACACGCCATATGGTGTCAAATCAAATATCAAAGTAGGTAGATGATAAACCTACTTTGATATTTGATTTGACACCTGAAACTTTAAACTTATTACATTACAATTCTTAGATTTTACACTCCAATTAGAAAGAAATTATTTTAACACGACTGCGTCAGAGGTAATGGTTGTCGAGCGGTAGTATGTACGTCCATTTCTTTGGCACGTCGCACAGCCCAAAGGGCTAGACGGTTTTTGACATATGTGGTGTCGTTGAATTCCACAGAATCGTGGTATACATAGGATACATAAATTTTCAAAATAGCGCCCACAAATGGGATAAGGGGGTTTGTTTTCTTTCATACCTCAGCAATATGGGTGTCAAATGAAAGATTGTGAAAATAACATTTCAAAAATATATGTATATATCACTTTTATGATACTGTTTTAACACAAATTGCAATCAGTTAACTCATACCCAAAAGTTGTTATATCGGCTAAATGACCAAAATTCTTTGAAACAGGCGCAACGACAGCGAGATTTAAACCAACACATTGAAATTTTGAAGAACTTGTCGGTAAATTAAACCATGGTCTGAAAAAAATTATTGTTATAAAAGCAAAAACTCGATTTTGCTAAAAGTACACATTACTTTTAAGCAGTCGCTTTTTTTTTATTTTTACAATAATTATTCTATCAAAAAGTAATGTATATCAAGCCAATATTTATCTCAATTCTTATCATATTCTTATTATATTATTCATTTCATAATCTTTGACGTCCTCCCAAACATTTTCAAATATATAAGCATATAGAGTTCCTTATTAATGTGGCCTACTAGTTTCTACAACTTCAATGAAGCAACCTTCTAAATCTCAATCATCAATTTTGTATTTTCACAAAGTAAATAAGAGATATTAAGTGACTCAAAATATAAATACGTATTCTGTACGATAGCAATACCATGGAAACATGTAAGCTATTTATATTACTTAATTAAGCAATTAGTAAAAAAATATTCATTATTTTGTCTGCCTTAGCGCAAGATAAGGAGGATGGAGGTCTAGACGTTTATAAGTATAGACGCAGAAAAGCGAAACATAATCAGTTTCTCAGTTCTTCATATTCATATCCGGATGAAAACAATGATTCAAATAACGGTAAAAGGAGTACTGAAGAGACCCGTACAAAGACGTACGCAATACTGCAAGAAACTCGAACTGAATTCAATGACAACAAATCAAGAGCACTCTTACTGATATATTCTAACTCAGCATGGAGAATATTTGTTCTAGCTACGCTCATTATTGCTTTCAAATTAGATACTACTATTTATGCTTTTTGCGAACCCAAGGAGAGGCCTTTTTGGACTATAATGATTTTAATGTGTCTCAATTTCATTTTTATTTTTGACGTTGTAATAATTGTTGGTTTAAAATTTTCTAAGAAATGGAGAAAAACTCTAAATCTCATGGAGCCGAACACATTTTTGGTAGTTCTAGACTTGATATTAGCATTACCGTACTGCTTTCTATATTTATTGAAATCTTACGAACTGGCATTTAATTTTCACGCTATAGCACCAATAATATCGACTATACGCATCTATAGGGTTCTGCAATATTTTTACAACAAATCATGTCAGGCAGGAAGTAATCAATGGACTACGTTCTTATTTCAATATCTGATCCTTTTCTTACTTTCCGTTCATACCTGGACATGTGTATGGTATCTTTTCGCTAACAAAAGTTTTGATGTACAAGAAGTACAATCATCTTGGTCGTTGTCAGCGATATACTTACCCACAGAGCTTACAATTCATTGGTATCTCGTTTGCACGTATTTGTCTATCATGTATCTAACTACGAATGCCTTAGGAGACTTATATCCAGTGACAACTGTTGAGAGGTTGACAGCTATATTGGCTATATTAGTCGGCTTTTTACTTACAACTATTGTATTTGTGGGATCTTTAACTTCTCAATTTATTACAATAACGACCAGGCGTTCAAAATATGTCAGCCAACTCACAAAAATAAAGAATCATTTAAGACTAATCAACATGGATGCAGAAACCACAAGAAGAATAATAAGGTGAATATTATCTACCACAGAATAATTTAGAACTTGTATCAAGGTTATTTAATAAAAAAAATATTTTATTTAATTGAAAAATTCATTTTAAATGTGTTTGAGACCTTTTAGAAAGTTTTAAGCTGTCAAAGGTTACAATTTCCGTACCAACAAAATGGTGGCAGTCAACAATCTGTTTTCAACCAAAAACAAGCTTAAGTGCACATCAATGTTACACTCCTTCTAAATGTTTATCAAAACTATGCGCATTTTATAAAATAATTCACTTTATGTGTCCTTAAAAGGTATTACGAAGACCTTTGGTATCAAAAGTCAGGAGTATTCAAACCAAAGTTGCTAGCAATGTTACCATACCCTTTACAAATGGAAATCTGTTACGATTTGAATGCTGTTCCGCTTTATAGTTCCTTAGTATTTCGGCAGCTTCCAGAAGCATTCCTTAGAAGACTATCCCTAAATATGACTCATCAATTTTATTTACCTGGGGACATTGTTTATAACCATAACCAGAATAAGACTATTATGGTAAGTAGACGAATAAATATTTACATCTATACTACAATATTATAAATTCAAAAGTAGGTCTGTTTGTCTGTCTATATCGCTTTCACAGCTAAACCGCTGCACCGGTTTTAATTAAATTTTGCATGGAGATACCACTGTTCTTGAGAAAGGACACAGACCATTTACTGCAATAACCGACGTACAATTGGGCGGAGCCGCAGGCAAACGCTACCTATATAACTAACTTAGGTTAAAATTCAAATTAGGTAAAGTTATATATCTTCCCTAGATATGTATCACCAATGGTGTGGTGGAATTCTTATCTGATGAAGATGACGAGAGTCCAATGATTTCCTTTGCGAAGGGAACCTGCTTCGGCGAAATATCTTTGGTCTACAACATACCGGGTAAGTCAAGTCACCTATAGTTCTTACGGAAACAGCAGAGGAAATTCTGAAAATACGTTAGACAAATCACTATAAATTCATTAGTGAATGCCATATAATACTTTATAAAATATGAAACTAATTAACAAAAATAAAGCTGTTAACGATTTGTCTACCTCGTTATGGATATAACGCGTTTATAATAGTATCTATTATTACTTAAAATTATGGGCAATATTATTCATTGGCAAATAGTTTCTAAATGAATCTATGATGAAAGTATTACTTAGTCATTAAAATATGAAATTTATAAAACATATATTTGTTTATTGCAGCTCGGTGTACCGTAAAAGCAGAAACATACGTGGAATGTCAAGTTCTGGAAAAGACAAAATTTATAAAGCTAATGATCACTTACCCCGAGAGTAAATATGAAATTTATAAAACATATATTTGTTTATTGCAGCTCGGTGTACCGTAAAAGCAGCAACATACGTGGAATGTCAAGTTCTGGAAAAGACAAAATTTATAAAGCTAATGATCACTTATCCCGACCTCGTTGAAAATATTACAAAAGAAATAAAGGAACGACTATCAAGAGCTAAACGTAGGAAGATAATGCAAGCAGAACAAACCGAGTTTTCATTAAGCATATACGCTTCTAAGGATCGTAAGAAAAGCAGTATTAAATGCTTGAAAGATAAGTTACGATATCTACAAGGTAATAATAAGCGCACTAATATATTTTTCTATAATATGCTTCTATTTTGTACAATAATGCTTTTTGTTTATACAGGAAAGACAGATATAGACACTTTGACCAAAGATGACCATCTCGATGAGAACTGTTTGGACTTGTATATTCTCTCTGAACACGTAAAGAAGAAAACAGCAAATTTTACTTGTTTAAAATCTAAATTTCCTTGGATTTTAGAAACAGACTGTCTTCTGGTGAAATACTGGGAACTATACATTTTGACTCTTGTTTTCTATATCTGTATAGTCTATCCTTATTATATTGGATATCACAGATCATTTCCAGATGGTGTGTCCTTCTACGCCCAAATAGTAATAACGATTTCACTCATACTTAATATCTATATAACATCTATAACAGCAGTGAAAACCAAAAAGAAGTACATTACAGAATTACAGAGTATTTTGAGTTACAGGATGGGTACACTTGGATTTTACCTAGACTTGGTAGCTATTATACCATTTGAATATATTGTTTTGATACACACTTCTGTTAAATATCATGATACATACAGAGATCACTTATTTTATTTATGCAAAGGTACCAAACTATGTTTGGTATGGCGGCTATCGAGTTTCTTTGAGAACTTGGAGAAGAAATTGATGTTGAATTCGATACTGATTAAGGTAAACAAGTAGTACTAATATTCTATGATCATTTTTAATGTCAGCTTTCCTTTATTTAAAGCTTAATAATTAAACGATAATTCATGTGTTTCGGTGGTCGTTTATCTAAGGTACATATTTTTTTACAAATTCTAGGTGGTGAAATATTGCGTGTATATATGCCTGCTCTGCTATTGGTGTGGTGTAATACTATACATGGAGTCTTGTTTTGTAAGCCGTTGTTCGGAAAATTCATGGTTCAATAAAGCATTACTTTGGGAGACTCAAAATATGAAATTTAAATCAACTAGGTAACAAATAATCGTATATTTTACTTTTTTTACTTTATCGTTAGGCATACATATGTCTTAGTGACATCAGTCTCAGATATGACTGTGGTTGGTTTGGTTGGAGTGAAGTATTACGTTACTTTACTAGTGAGGTATTACAATTTATATTTACTATTATTCCGAATTATACTATCCTCTGTAAAGCATTGCAGAATTAATAGTACGTATGAACGAATATAATTTGGATGACAGCATTATGACTCAACCAGTATTTATACTTTATTAAAGTTTTCCATCGAGTGATTTATTTGTATTATGATTCATTTTAAAGACAGCGGTCATTATAAACTTTGCATGGCCTTCGTTATTGCAAGTCTATCGATTTAGGGCGAGCTCTTTTTAAAATTGAGTCGTTTTTAATTATATATTTCTAATATAAATGACAAACAAAAACACAGATGGCCTAATGAAAGTAATCACAGGAGGGTTGCTAAGTAGGATATTTTTTAAGGTCGTATCGGTCTGCTGGAACCGATTAGTTTCATAAATGTCTTGATTTGTAGGCGTTCTAGGAAAATTTTCTTCCTCCTTGCTTCCTTCATCCTTGATTGTGAATGATGCAAGGCTGCATCTTTTAATTTCGGAAAAAAATATTTGGAAGATTGTTCTTTTCAATATCCCGTTATTGTTTATCCTTTCAGAACCGACTATCCGATAGTTACGTCTGTATATTTTGCTACGACTATCCTACTGTCTGTAGGATACGGAGACTTCACACCAGGAGATTTCTTCGACATGGGCATCGTGTCCTTTTTCAGCCTGTACGGAGTTTTACTCTCCGGATACTGCGTGTCTGAGTTCTCCGCTGTTGTTACTCACTGGTCAAGGTAACTGACCACATGTTGTAACATTGCAACAAAACAAATGATAAAAAATGAATTGCGCTGAACCTACGTGAGGTTTTAACCTTGACCTATTTTAGTGTGGCGGGTTAAGATTTAAACATGTTTATGCATAAAGATTACTTAAGTTGTCAATATTTATAGTTGACATCAGGTATATTAGCGTTTAAACTATGAAATTCTAGTACTTTTGTAGTTGGAAGAACTTTTAAGGTTAACATTTATTCAAACCTGATGTCCATTGATTTCAAGAATAACTACTATTACGAATACATAAACATATTATTGAACGGCTAGAAGTAGCATTTGATATATGAGAATACCTATAGACCATAATAGTAACATTATGAACAAGGCCCCAGTATTACAATAACATGGGATAGTAACATCGCTATACATGTATTTAGACTAATTGACCGACGAAAATTTACTCCCTTAAGTGGACCGCACCTACTAATTATATTTCTTTATTTTCAGGACAAAAACAGCATTTCTGGAAGTCATAATGACGATAGACAAGTTTATGAAAGAAAATAACATGCATCCAGCTATCAAATCTAGGATAATGGCGTTTTACGAACTGCAATGGCAATATAATTCGGTAATGTAACTTTATAATAACAAACTCATTATTGTATAAGAAAAGCGGCACTTGACATTCTTGATCTTTTATCCAGGGTGTAGAATTAACTGGTGATAATTGGTTAGAGAAAACAGTCGTACCGTCAGAACTTCGCAAGAAAGTCTTACATCAAGCTAGATTTAAAGCTCTTACGTCAATAAAATTTTTCCAAGTTAAGAACAAGGCCTACATACAAACACTAACTGAAAGTAAGTAAGACTAAAATAATATATTCGAAAGTAGTAAAAATCAGGAGAAGATTAATTGAAGAAAAAAATTGGTCATGTGTGAGTCACCAAATGATTACTAAAAATTTAAGGTGATGCCCGAACAATATGGCCTACCTATGAATAAACGAAAATCATGTGAGCTTAGTATCAAATACTTGCATGATTTTGTAATACTTTATTTTAAAATGGGTTTATTTAAAGCCGTTTACATTTGAAACTATAAGGCAGGTGTAACTTATCGATTTACGAACAGAGTAGCGATAAATACAAGTGAATATGTGGGGAATAGCTTATAAAAGATTTAATTGCGATGAATTTGCCTACAAAGTACGTCGACGTTGCACGGGACCTTAACCGCATTGTTACAATATGGTGCTATTAAACCAGTGCTTAGATGGGTGAAATATTGAAAAAAAAAATGACCTAAGTGCTTCGAAGGTGATTATTTATTAGCACAGTCAGTACTTTTAAATTAAAATCGGACAAGTCCTCGCAAATATAATAAGTATATGCTATTTTTTTCAAAAATCCATCACCATTATAGTACATTCGTTTAAATAGTGTCTGTGCAATCCGCACACAATTATGGTTATTGTTGTGAAATACGAATATATTAATTCATACAACGGCGTAAATCGACAAATCATACTTGCTTGTGGATGTACGCCGCAGGCGGACCCTTTGATTTTGTGAAGGCTTGCCGCACATACAACGACAGCGCGATTAAGCGCGCTTATATACTGTATACGGTCACCGTATACCGTATATAAGCGAATGGACTATACACACTATACGTACAGATTGAATTAATATATCCAAACGATGACTAAAGTAAGGATAAAAAAGGTAAAACTGCAGGATCACGATCATTGTCACGAGACGCGGTTGAGATTTTCAAGCTGAGTATGAGTGTAAATTTTCCCTCTTCGATTTCAATTTAACAAGCAAAGAAAAACTCTAATTACAAAAAAAAACTGTTAATTTGGTTTAATTCAGTTTTAAGCTACCAATGCCTATTTATTAGTATTACGTGGCTCCAGAGGTTAATGATGAATGAAACTTTAATAGATGCTACAGACATCATCCTGCCACCAGGCGAAATAGTTTTCTATGGAGGCACAGTAACTAGAGAACTTTATATAATAGAAAGTGGGTATTGTTTGGTGACATCACAAGAGATGAGAGAAGCGAGAAAAGAACGAATTATAGGACCTGGAAACCATTTGGGCTTACTAGTGCTTCTATACGGAGTACCTTCTATTAGCACTGTTATTACATTGACCCATTGCAAAGTAAGTTTTTTAAAAAGTTTTTTCCTTTTGTAGTTAGATGTATCGACCAAACACACTTGATACTGAACATTATGTATGACCCTCACCGCAAAACTTATTGTGTATTGCACGCAGAGTATTAAAATACATTTTGTGAATATAATTATCTTCCCACGGCAATATGATATAACTTGTGCATCATAGAAATATCTTTCAAAATTTTTGCATATAGCAATTCATACTGATAAATTATTTTTAATGGTTATGTTGTCGGGGATTTATAAAATTAATTAGTATGTGCTGACTACCAAGACATAGGCATATACCTATATTTTATAATATAAAATATGGTTGTTAATTTAATTTAAGATCTCAAAACAAAACTATCCTGGTACACAACGGTGACAGTTTCTGACATGGACGGATTTGCAACATATAAAATTTGTTCATCTTATATATAACGCGACATGCGAATTATTTTCAAGCGATTGCGGTTAATATGTCATGATAGTGGGGCGATAGAATAAGATGAGTCAGAATTCATTCTACATTTACTAATAATGTGCTCTCCTAGCCGATTACGGCCACGGCGGCCAGCCTCAACGGAGACCAGCCAACTACGCGGGAGATATTATATTGCACAAAGGTGTGCGCAAACACAGGTGCACTCTCGTTTCCCTGTCTCTCATATTCCGATGGGAAAGTATACCGACACGATTGGGGAGAGATCAGACGCAGGAAAGATAGCTTTACGGGCTCTCCGAGGCACTAGGATTCAGAACTTCCAAACTCTGAGCTATTATAGAGTATTTCTATTATCAGAATAACACAATAACACTTGGCCCGACCCGGGATTGGAACCTGAGACCTCTTGATTGGCAGTCGCATACGCCGATCGCTAGTATAATGAGGCAGTTAAAATAATAAAAAATAATAATATTAGTTAGTCAAAATAAATACTAATAATATTAGTTATACTATATTACTCCACTGTATGACATATGTTGCTCATTGCATTTATCGTTGTACACTAACGATAAATGCAATGAGCCAGTCTAACTTAGTATTCATAAAAACAACTCACGTTTACACGTACAGATAAAGATAGAATAAGACGAGATTGCATTAATGATTGCGATATTGTTGTGACACTTTGATATCTAATTGCTCAATGACCAGACTGCTGTATAATTTTCCGGAACAGCCTTAAAGAACAACCTAGAATAATAAATAAAACCACTCCGTAAATTCTGCATATCATTTACTCCATATGACTATTGAATTAATTAATACTATGGAATACATAACACTAAACTTAGTGATTTGGATTAGTGATTGAATTGAGACATCTCAGTCCTTTATTTTATAAATAAACTTAATAGATATAACATAATTAGGTATAACGTGTATTAAAAAGACTAACTTGTCAATATAACACGTTAGTGCATTTTATGTTTACTCATAATTCTATTCATCGAAGATTCAGAATCGAAATTTTGTTAACTATGGTTACTAACCAAAGTTAACAAAATAATGCTAATTTGTCAATAATTTTGTATGTGGATAAATTTTCTAGCATTAACAAGGCTGAATTGTACAAAGGTGCCATCACAAATTGTGTAACCTTTGAGATTGTTTCATTAAGTAGTGTGTGTTTTGGGACTTAGATCATAATGACGATGAAAACGTACATTACAATGTATATATTGTTATTAAAAATATTGGTCCTCAAGAAAATTCTTTGTATATTGCCCTAAATATACTTCACAAATATTTTTATTTACTTAAGTTGAATTTTGATTAATAAATATCACATGTATTAATTTTCTAGCTGATATGTGTTAGCCACAGTGCTTATGTCTCGGCTTTAAGTCTGTTTCCCGACATGAAAGAACACGAAGGGCTCATGACGCCTGAAGAACTATTGTTAATTGAAAATAAAGCCAAATCGCAATGTCCCGACTCTTACTTGCAACATTACAATCGAATCGAAGAGAGCAAAATAAAAACTAGGATTACTAACATTTTACAAGATTTCTTCAATGGCAAGTAAAACATAAACATTTAAACAGTTTTCTTCTGATTAATTTCGTTGCGGGTTCCAAGACAGTTTATTTTTTTCTCGGACTTCCCGCGTGACATAAGTTCGTGTGTTCGTGGGTGACTGTTGTTTATCCTGGTGTACAGGAGTTACAGTGGTGGGCGTGTGGGTGGGATTAGTCTTCTTTTTCTAGCGGGGTTGTATCTCTTTTTCTTGTCATTCTTATGCAATTTATTTAGAAATATAGTCACAGTTCCAATGCTATCCAATCCTGCCGTCAGGACTTTCCTTTAGAAAACGAAAACTCAAATTTCTTTGATCTTTACTTGTTATATTTCAGCAAATCGATTGTAAATACTGTTTTTACAATCATTTATAGTAAGACGTCTTTGAAGAAAATTAGTATTATTCCATTTGCAGATTCGTTCATTGATGTTTTCACCGAATACAAAAAAACAAAGGAAAGCTATTGGAAATCATACAAGCAATTCAAAATGTTAAATAATATTGCGCCATATATATTGATACCGATTGTCATTAAACCAAATGGTATATTCTTAAAAGTGTGGGCGTCGATGCGCATTGCCGTTGCCTTTGCATTATGCCTAATGATACCTGTAAGATTCCATTTTGGTACTCTACTATTGGGAAACACTGTTTATCAAATACTTACAATTCTTTTTTGACGACAGCTAATATAGCTGCTTCAAATTTTCTGAATAATAGCTTAAATGATTTTTAGTGATTGACGACAAACATACAAGTATAATAAATGAATCCGAATTTAAAAGGTCTTGTGGATTATATATATATTTACGTTGGCGGCTTGAATTCATTACGGGCTATGTTAATTAGAACAGATAACTTCATAGAGTTGGTATTCTACTCTGAATTAATTAAAAACCTCCAGTTGACATGCATTTATTACCTTGTAAGTGAGACAGGTGCTATGAAAATCTAAGTGTGTAGGTGTGCAGTTAAAAATGCATGTAGTTGCTTCATCAACAACCCATAATGTCCCGCTGCTGGGCTCGGGTCTCCTCTCAGGAGAAGGTTAAGGCCATAAGTCTTCACGCTTGCCGAGTGCGGGTAGCTACGTAATCTTGTATATCATGTAGTTGCTTAAAAAGATTTATATATATATATATATATATATATATATATATATAAACCTATTTTAAATATGGGTGTTATAACCGTCATATGCAAGTTAGCTTACACATTAACACTTCTAATGCCTTTTTAATTTCAAGGTGATCGTATCTATGGCGCCGTTGTTCAAGTCCTTTAACGTACCACTCATGTTTCTGGAAACTATATGTTACATTGATGTATATTTGATGCTCCACGTCGCATATTATGGGCCCAAAAATCAATTAATATATCATCCTTACTTGACAGCAAAGCATTATTTACAGGTGTGCAAAATATTTACAAGAATCTGGATAGTTATCTTGAAAATATGTAGTTGAAAAAAGCCACCTAAAAGCCTTTAAATTAAATATCAGTAATATAAAATATACATATTTACTGCAACTAAATTATAAACATTAACAAGAACAGTTTAAAAATTAATAACCTAGCTGCGTAAAAACTCGATAAAATTTATAAACCTACCCTATGTCACCTAGCCCATTACTACTAATCAATTGACATTTTAATTCGTTAAAATCAGTTTAGTAGTTTAAGCGGTAGGTACGGTGGAACATACAAACATAAATAGATTGACAAAACTACATATGATACTCCTTTTTCCTTCGCCGTAGTCGAGTAAAACATTAAACCGGAATATATAAATTCTATGTTTCAGGGTCAGTTTGTAGTGGATTTCATTACAACTTTCCCTTGGTACTCCATATGGACGTTTTTTGTTATAAAGCATACAGAAAACCACAGTAAAGAAGATCACGATATCAATAACCACGTGTACCATTGTGCAATTAGAATGATAAATGTCTTACAAATTATTAAACTGTATGCAGCATCAGGGGCTGATTCTATAGGAGCTTTAAGACGAGTGCGTATTTTCAAATATACATGACACTGCTTTATACAAAACTGTTTCGAGTAAATATACATATGTACATGTACCTGTATGATTAATACATCAACCTTTATTCTAAATAATTCAAAATTAGTTTAGACTGTTGATCACCATCGTGTTTGTCTATTTGTCAAGACCCCTATAATATCTGCGAAGACCTTTTGATGCCGGAATGTTTCGTAACGACAAATATTAAAAATAAAATTCTTGTCAATAAAAAAATTGTTGACACTTTTTATTTAATTCATAATAAAATTATTTTTCAGGCATATCTGATGAGTGTTGTGCATTTTCTTCTGTTGACGCTTTTTTTCTTTAATGTATACGCGTCAATATTGATCACTCTGTCATGTAGATATGTAATTGCGTCTGATCCTGACGACTTTGCGCGAATAATTGAAAAGTTATCACAAAACGGAGTTTATAAGAAAGCTACTTTTCAACCGAGTGGAAACATGATTTGTCTTGAAGGTTCGTATTCACTGCAATACGCATACACTGTTTGTTACTGCTTGGTACCGCCTGCCGAGGACATATACTTTTAATCGACATTACTAAGTTCTAAACTACATATGTCATATTATAGTGCTTAAGAGTATTAGGTTTTTTAAATTTATCATTTTGAAGTTATATTTTAAAATGTATCTCACTTAATTTTTTTTTATCATACATATATACACCTGTATTCCCGTGGGTGAAAATATAAGCGTTTTATACGCCTGTATTCTTCAGACTATAAGTTTGATCCTACGTAGGAAGCTAGTCTAATGATAAAATAAATAAAAATATGGGAGTGCAGATGAATAGAGACTGATAGGAAAGTGTAGTGTAGTGTAAAGGCGTCAAGAATTTTATAAATAGTAAAAAAAATTAGGTTAGGATCACCACTGAATAAAAGTGAATCCAAATCAAATTATATTACTATTTCTAGGTTCCTGGTTAGATGGAGCGGAAATTTTAAAAACCCAAGCCTTAACTCCCAATAGGGTTTATTTATTAGCATATTACTGGGCAGCATCTAGCTTTGGTGGAGCAGGATTTGGAGACATAGTACCTCAAAGTGTGGTCCAAATGATATTATTTAACTGTGTTAACCTACACGGTGTTTTATTTTTTGGGTGAGTAGTACCTTGTAACTAATGTTATTCATTCTGATGAACTTAAAAGATAAATAATCTACAAAGTTTCTCCAACCGGCATAAATGCGTGAGTAATTTGTTTTTTCTATATACTGTACCGATTTAAGAGGCAATTTTTAAATTTATAACTACAACTAAAAGCCTATTATATTTTAGATTAATAATTTTCTTAAATACTTAGTTACGTGTACGCAAGAATAGCATCACTAAAAGCAATGGCGGATAAAGTGGTGACAAAATTTCAAGAGAATATGAAACATTTAGAAATGTTTTTAAATAGAGAAAAAGTTCCGTTCTCACTAAAGAAAACAATCTTGGAATACTGGAAATATCAGTGGAAAAGAACGGGAGGATGGTCGGTAAGTGGTTTTATTTTAGGTAACTTTTAAATGCTAAATAGTTTGTACTAAAATCAAAATTTATACCCACATTTTTACATCCTTAACATGATTTATCAAAAATTAGATGATTGCAATAGTGTTTGTATTTACAGCACCAGTCTATTTTGGGTAAATTACATGCAAACTTGAATGAAGACGCAGTTTTGCATATGTATGAGAAGACGTTACGAGAAATCCCTTTATTCGAGGATGTCGAATATTCTTTCTTCAGAGCTTTTGCAAAAAAACTTCGCGAACGATACTTCCAGAAAGGATATGTAGTTATGAAAGCCAATGAAGTCATAAGCACCATGCATATAATTTATCGCGGAAAAGTAAGCGAACGATTTATTTATTATGCGCCAATTACTGCTGGCGATGTCAATTTTCTGGCGAATAAAGAAAAGAAGTTACAAATTATACCTAACGAAGAAATACCCAGCTTCGCACGCTAAGCTAATTTAACTTCTGGACCAGTCGTGGTCAGTGTCCACTTCTCGGCTCCAAATACCATTACGGCTGGGATTTAAAGTCGACCCGAAGCTAGTTTGGGGAAAAGGCTAATAGGAAAATAGACATAATAATCATGGTTCCTGTTTTGATAAACGTTTAATATCAAAATAATCCTAATATGTTTTCACATATTTAAAGGTTACAAAAAGATATATATAACTATCTTATCTACTGGTTTCACACATTACAAAATGTATTCAGCCTTGCGACACCATGGCGCCTCATTAGCGCGATTTAATTGCATAGAACCTCCGTAAACACTTATTTAATAAAACACGTGATTAGTTCGGACACCGTATCATTTTAAATACGAATTCGAATTGAATTCTAATGTGGTAATATTGAATTATAAACAGGTGGATATAATTTCTGGTATCAACGAAGTAGAAGCGTGTATGGGGCCGGGCGGAATATTCGGCAATATAAAAGGTGCCACCAGATATCTAACAATGTCAAATGTAGTAGCTTCGAGGAATATTGATGTGCTGTGTATGGAAGGACGGGATTTTTATGCGCTGTTAAAGGTGGATGTTTAACATTTTGTGATCATTACCTTATCTGGATATTACTGAGATAAAAGTATATAAATACTTACTTCATAAAAATCTAAAACTGTCAAGAAAACAGTAGTTATTATTACAGTAATTTAAAACATTGACCGGTGTTTTACTTTTCTGATTTTTTTTTTCTAATAAATAAGTCAATTAGAAGAAAAATACAATAATAGGTGTAACCGCTTCCAGACGACTCAAGTTCAGAGGTTAGATAAAGGTCGCTTTTCAAAATTTTTTAAAAAATATGTAGGTATTTTAACACATATGACTATTTTAATATTCGAAATATTCTTGAAATTTTTAATTTAAAATTTCAGAGTTATCCAACTGTTCTCAAAAAAGTGACGGACTCAGTTAAAACAGCGCAAAAAGACTATGTCCTACCAACTATTTGTACTACGAATAGGTTCAGCGTAGAGGTAAATATTTTGGCCACTGCTTATGACATAGACGGTAAACAGGTATACTGATTACCTTATGGGAACTCGAACTCAAAAGGCACAAGTACGTGCCATAATTTACGTGGAACATGGACCTTCTGTCAAACCATGGTAAAAAATATAGCTTAAAAATTTCAAAACACAAGAAGAAACTGAAGTAGTGACAATAAATTGGGTGTAGCTTTCTATAAAACGTTAGTATTGCGGATATCGGAAGACACGCAGAGTTAGACTACGAAAGAGACGTTACCAACCTGTAAGTTATGCAGAAAGGCTTTTTTTTTAAGAATTTCCGCTCGATAGGCGATATATACTCGTGGAATATTATTTCGTTTTAACTGCACGGTTGTTCTGAGTCTGGGTGTTCTTTGTGTCCGTTTCTTGTATATTGTTTTTTGTAAAGTCCCTCGCGACACATGATGTATATTCCTAATATGTGAGGCTTTATAAAAAAAAGAAAAATAATGTATATCTCGTCTATCGAACGCAAGTTCTTTAAGAAAAACATGTCGGCCTTTCTCTTCTTATTCTAATGGCTAATGATCTAAGTTTGAGCTCGAAGGGTCTCTTAATACCTAGGATCAATATTGTCGGATGAGTCGATCTGTGTCACTGTGTAATTTATCTATCGAAATAGGTAGTAAATGTTGACTTATTGGTGACAAATATTTTTGCTCCCTATTAAATAAGTGTGCCTATTTGTAGATAAAAACATGATGGTACCTACATTTGTATGTAAAAATTTCTGTTTTCAGCCTAGTCATATATTTCCTACATCATATGAAACGGGCGAGGATGAAGAAGACGAAACTGTAGAAGGAAATAAGTATTTAGAAGTAAATATTACTAAATGAGACTAAGTATTAGAGGTATTAGAAATATTTCATGGAAAACATGGAACCTTGTGCTTTTCAGAGCCCGCAGAACAGTATAGCTGACTCACACGGTTCCAGGTCATTGACTTCCACAAACTGCGCAGAGTATACTCCGGCGCCATGGCTTATTTTCAAACCTCACAGGTCTTTTGTTTTAATTTCTATGTCTTGTTTCTTGCTGGTTCTTCTTCATAGGAATGGGATTTTTCAACCGAGCAACTAGAGTCTATTAAATTTTTTTGAGCTCTGCTAATAGCAGACACCAATAATTAGAGGCGCTCATAGCTCAGTTGTACTCGGTGATTATAAACAATCGCCGGGGGTAAACAACGACGGCGCGGACAGTAACTGTATGGGTGACCGCTAGTGGCATGTTACCATGAGCGTCTCCGTGATTCGGAGGTCGGCTTGAAAACATCCAACTGTAAGGTTACCTAGCCACAACGTTGTCTTGACAGCCTCCAACCCGCTCTGGGCCAGCGTGGGGACGTATGGCCTTAACCCTCTCCTGCGAGAAGACCCGAGCCTAGCCGTGGGACTAATTTTATGTAAAGGTTGTGCCTTTACATCCAGCAGCGCGTTCAACCACTCGAACAATACAAACTGCAGTCTTAGTTCTGCGTAGTTGGTTTCCAGCTATAATATAGCATTGAGTCTTAAATCAGTTATACGTGGACCGAAGTGATACGTGATATGGCCTCACAGAAAACCATTATAAAGTTATTGTTTCGTTGCTTTTCACCGAGTAAATTAGGTTACCAGATACCTAATGCTCCCTCCCTATTATTTTTTTGAAAGGACGGTAACGCATTTGCAGCAGCGGGCTCTGTACCCCGCATCTCAAGAGTATTATTATTATATTATTGGCTACAGAGCCAGCGGTAGTTACTTGCCATTAGGTGATCCGTCTGCTATGAAACAATCAAACGTTCAAGCAAAATTCGTATCCTCATCAGAACCCCAAACCCAAACATTTCTAAGGAATCTTGATATTAGACCAACAGCGTTTATATAAACCAGCATAAAATAGTATGTAATTTTTCCAAATATTTTAGCCGTTCTCCAATACCTCTAAAAAAAAGAATACGTAAATGATGCAAATCTTTCATAAATGTCTGACAAGACTTGTTTTTTAAAGAATGACGTCATGTATTTTACATTTCAGATGGTTTCGTAGCAGCATTGTACCGGATTGTGCACTCGTCACATTTATGGGTAACAATCGGTTGAATACACTACCTATTCTTTTGGTTTTTCCTTTGATATATTGTTTAAAGAGCATTTATACACCTAAAATAAGAGTTTATGTCCACTCTGTCCATATGCAAAGAACATGCAAATAAAGTAAGCTCATAAATTTGGTAGTTTATACTGAGCTGACAGTCTATTTAATTATACATAGGAAATATTTCTGGAATCAATTCGAGTTCTTGTATGCCTTCTAAATAAACTCTTATTAATCTAATATTGTAATTGGATTAGTTTGGAGTCGTGATCGTAAACCCGTCTCTCTTGAAAGATATTTTTTACAGTTGTAGTAAAATCTCCTTCTTTTTATAAGATCGGAGAGAATTAACGTATTACAAATTTATTTTCAAAGTTTCCAGAACTAGTGGGGTAAATCCTAAATATGCTCTTTTTCAGAATTTCTAATTCTCTTCCTTTCGTATGTGGACTTCATATTACTGGTATATCAAATGACGTTCTTATCGATACCGTACTTTTTTTACATCTGCGTCATATTTGATGTGATATTTATTTACAAAGTGTTTCTGGATATCCATAGTGGATATATGAATAGATACGGCGACTATGTACTGAATCCACAGAAAGTGAGGAAAATGTTAGTAAAAGAGTTTTTCTAAGAAATATTTCTCTAAATAGTTATCTTTGTACGGTATTAAGTTATGTGCTCGTCGAGCTTGCTCGGCCCCATGGAATTTGGTCACGAGATTTGTATCAATGAATGTACTCCTTGATACAAACATTCGTATCCACTTCGTTTCCAATGTACCTCTTGTGTAAAAAAGTTAGAGCCACATCTTAGGGGCCGGAGCGGCTTGACGTTTTTTGCCCGGCGCCTTAAAATATCGAGAACTACACAACATACGGACATTGTGTTGCTCTAGATCGAAAATACTCCTTAAATTAAATATCTACTATTATATTTATTAATGAATCCCAATATTATAGGAGATATTAACGGTTTTCAGGGGCTTTCGGGCTGAAATTATTTCGTTAACTCTAAACATTAAAACAACGATATAAAAAATTATAATATTTGTACATAAATTCTACCAGAGGTAGAGAACATCCGTACTTCTTTATTTGTTTATTACACCCCCTTTTTAAAAAACGATACACTTTTCAGTTATTCAGCCCGGCCCTTTTAACGCTATGTTAATTTACACGAGACAAAATTCATAGAAAAAATTGTAAGCAGTACAATAGCACAGTTTTTGTCGTGGTAGGTTCACGACAAAAAAGTTCTTGTGCCTTGTATGATAAATACCCACTACAAAAACTACACTTACTCAATAAGTATACATAAGCATAAAGTCATCACCGTACATAGGATATACACCGTACATAAGGAAAGTCAATAACAACTACTAACTAGACTTGACGTTTGCGATACAATATATGTAAATGAAATATAACAAAATGATTCGACAGCTTTAGTTTAAATCGACAAAATCAATTAATCAAATATTTCATGGTTAGAAAGGGACTATTAGTAATTTAAGTAAAATACTATTTTTCAGGTACTTCTCAAAGGTCTATCTACGAAGAAGGGACTTCCTATCAATTATTCCATTATGCTACTTTGTTTTCGCACTATCTCTAAAACCAGAAATAATGATGTATTTATTCTGCTATACAAGAACACCTCAGTTAGTCAGAATATCATACATGTTCACGTATAGAACTCATAGAAAATCAAATATTGGGTCTGCGAATTTACTGTTTAAACTAACGTAAGTTTAGTACTATATTTAAACGCTTTGGAAGAAACAGAAATACGTTCTTTAAACAATATTTATATGTAGAATATGTAGTATGTAAATAGCTCTATTTCGATTCTTATTATCGGACAGCAATTGGATCTGAATTTTGTGACGAGGAATTTTCAACCTTTATTCGATACCTGTGCTTGGACTTGCTAGAGAACTACAGAGGATCACCACGAAAATTACGGCCTTATCTGTTTTCAATGTCTTTTTGCCTAAATTTGTTATTTACTTTTTCATTTGCCTTCTTCTTTCAGAAATCGTATGGAACAGGTAGTGACGTCTAGTAAAGGTAGCGAGGCGCTCATAGCCCAGTTGCACTCGGTGATTAGAAACAATCACCGAGGGTAAGCAACGATGGCGCGGTCAGTACCTGGATGGGTGACCGCTAGTGGCATGTTACCATGAGCGTCTCCGTGATTCGGAGGTCACGTTAAGCAGTCGGTACCGGTTGTTATCATACGATAACAGTCGTGAAGCTTAGTTGGAGGCCTTCGGGCGGCTTAAAAACATCCAACGGCAAGATTTACGTAGCCACAACGTATTCTTGCCAGTCCCCAACCCGCACTTGGCCAGTGTGGGGATGTATGGCCTTAACCCTCTCCTGAGAGGAGATACGAGCCCAGCAGTGGGACATTATGGGTTGTTGATTGATTGATAGGTAGCGACGTCTACGATGTTACATGCGTCAGAGACTGTGCGCTAGTATCCTTTATTGTTGTTGTTCCAGAGACGGTCCCAAATTTTTCGAAATAGTTTCACATTTTACCTTGTTACTTAAGAATCTTCATGGATTAGTTCTGAAAAGTCGTAACTTAGCCTCGTTATTTTCAACCCTAAATAATATTCAACGTTGTTTTTATTACAGAACAATAGCAATATGGGCATCTATTCTCACTCACGTAAACGCTTGTCTGTTCTTTAAACTCTCCTGCCTAAATCCAGTTCACTGCACTTCATCTAACTGGATGTCAAAACCAGAACTTAACTTGCGGGCTAAATATTTAGAGGTAACTTTATTTTTACTACACTTAATATGCAACCTTATCGACGCACGGATAATTTTGTCATAATAGGCAATCAAAGAAGTACGGCAGTAAATCATTAGAATATAATTATATACGATTTCCCTTTACGGGTGGGTTTGATAAAAGGTAAAAATGTTTTACCAAGATCAACGCTAGGGATCGGTTTTTTTCCGATCCCGTTCCATTTTCTGGGGCGTTAAAGCTTCACAGAAAGAAACCATTGCGCACCAGTCCTTCTCACCAGCATGGACAGCAATTAATAATTGCTGGCGGGGACATACCTAGTCCGACTCAAACAACTAGGACCTTATGTTCATTCTCCAGCGTAAGCTAAACGGAGTCTCGGTCAATTGTATTGTGCCGTCTTGTCGACCGATCCGATTTACATCCTCATAGAAGCAGCTATGTCCTGTGTGTTTCTGCGTCAGCCAGTAGGCGACACGACCTTCCTACATACCCAACCGATTAACATACAGTTATCCGAACATAACATATTTATTAAATCTCTCTATAGGGAAACTACTTCGCTTTATACGTGGCAGCATTATGGTACGTAATGAACTTACTGACAATAACCGGCACTGGTGATGTAACAGCACAAAATTGCTTTGAAGCAGTGGAGACTATTATTGCCATAGTAATAATCAAATTTTGCACAGGTATGGCGATTTTATGCTTTTCAGTGTATAAGACATGTTTATGTCCACGAATTCCACTAAGAAAGAGGGGGATAGCGTTAGGTGCATGCGTTACACGGCGAGAAAATAGCCAAAGAAAATTAATTTAAAAAATTATTTTCACTACATACGCTCTGTACGGCGTAGTATAGCAGGCTAAAAGCCGTTTTTAAGGTAGGACCCATGTCTAACAGTGATATGATATATAATATGATGATATATAATATATGATAACGACGCCCGAAAATTGTCATAGCGATAACACAACAAAGATACAAATAAAAGCCACCCATGGCTCTTCTAATATACATTATATCCATCTGAACGATATTATATATATATATATAATAATTATATAAATAGTAGCAGTATTTATTATTAGGTGCTATTATGAACATACTCACGTCACTACTACAAACTACGGTAATATTTAAACACGATTCTTATGTACAACTTTATTTACAGGACTACTTATATCAGAAATGTCAGCAATGATATCAGCGCATTCGTCATCTCGCATAGCTTACGACTACGATATCAATGAATTGAGAGACGGTCTTAGAGATATGAATTTGAGTTCACATCAAATGAATAAAATGTGGGATTACGTTCGAGAACTTTGGAATAGACAGCAAGGCAAACAAGTAAATATATTTTCCCGCAGCAGTGGCTTATTAATGTTCGTCTTTCATTTTCAGCTTTTAAACGTCTTATGTCAAACGTTTTCATTGATGGACTTATGTTTGAAATAACTATGTTATGTATATATATATATATATATATATATATATATATATGTATATATATATATATATATGTATATATATATATATATATATGTATATATATATATATGTATGTATTACACAACACATATATGACGGTCAATTTATGGCATGGGCATAAATATACACACGAGATATACATAATGGTGTATATTGGGACATTTTTGCCAGTAGTTTCACATTAGTTATATTACATTATTTGATGCAGACCGGCGCTTGAATGGTTACACGTACTGTGGTCGTTTAATTCTATAAAAAACGAAAAATAACCCTGAAACGGAACATTCAAAAAGGATTTTTAGTAATTATTAATAAGAAAAAATTGGCAACTTAAATAACTTTCTTTTTTAAATTTAAACCACTTCATTTAAAACATGTACGAATCTGCCAAAGGTAAATAGCGAAAACATTTATAAGATCTTTGTTTACTGGTGCGAGGAAACAAATTAATCAAAATAAAATATTAATGAACATATATTTTCTCAAATTCTAAAAAAGACTTTTAATAGCATCGTAGGCGTCGACTATCGCTGATTATCGGTAGGAGTGTACAAACATGACTATATATATTTGATACAATGTATATAGTTTATTTGGCAAGAGTATCATGCCCCGCCTTAGCCACGCCTTGTGCAATTTGGCCAAATTTGGGTTTTTGACACCAACGATAGATTTTACATTCATCATTAACATTATTTATTTCATGTGAATGTGATTTAAATTCGCAATACTAATTTAGATGCAATATTAAGAACGTCTCTTAACTTTTCTTGGACCCACTTCCAAATGATTTTTGCCGATAACTTAGTAAAAACAGAAAAACCTTTCATATTAATGTAGAACAGGGTAGATGTCACCTTAAGCAACTAAGTTACTTTTAATCATCTGTTAAAACGATAAGTTTGTAGGTAAAATGTACTAAATACAAAATAGTGACCTCACTGTTTTAGACTACTTAATTGGGCAATATGTTTCGATGTTCATTTGATTAAAATTTGTAATAGAAATGAAAAGTTGTTATATTTTCCGAGATGTGTTTTCATATTCGTTTTAATGAAGTTGAATATTTTAATTCGTTTTAATGAAAATGAGTTTTCGGTATTTATTTAGGATACAATCATCTACCCTACACTCTTATTTCTGAGACACGGCAAGTTCAAATGCGTTATTTAGGACTTTCAAATTTATGGCCACTTCTTTGTTATTCAAGTAATTGACAATAATATATATTTTAATTGTTATTTTAACGTGAAAATTTTGAAAAAATAACGATAGACAGAAGAAATCGACAATACGATTTATTAGAAGCTGAAAATATTCTGCTAAATATTAAACTGCGTTTCTAAGTTTCTGTGACACATTTAATAGTGCCATATGCGCAATAACATTTTATGTAAATTCTATATATTCCAGATGCCTCAACTTATCTACAAATTACCATTCCGCCTACGATGCCAAGTAATGGAAGCGGTATACGGCTCACATATAAGAGGGTCGGTAATATTCAGCAAGACCGATGACGATTTCAGAAGAATGTTGGCCATGTGGATGAAACACTGTGTATTTTTTCCCGGCAATTACATCGTACAATGTGGTGACTCAGACCAATGCATATATTTCATACATAGAGGACAAGTACGTATGACGTCACCTGCCTGTCCATTTGACGTTAATAAGTAGTTTAGTGTTAATTAATAGGTCTATTAAAATTGATATTTTCATCAATGACTAAAGTAATATTGTAGATTAGTTTGCTATTATTTATTTTATTGGCAATGATGCTGAGTAACTACTTAATGTTTGTTTGTACTTTAAAGGTCGAAGTGCTAACAGTACATCCGAACCTGACGGAATCGATATACGATGTTTTAGAACCGGAGGACAGTTTCGGTATCGCGCAGGTAATATAGAGACAAACTTATATGATCATTAAACAAGGGAGAAGTAGCAACTTAAATTACCCTTCCGACAGTTGTCAAAAATATAAAACTATTATAATCCTTTCTAGCAGTTTATTACCCAACGTTATGAACGTAAATAGTCGAATAATAAATTAAACAAATGAACATCTGTGATTCATTTTTATTTATATAGATTAGTATGTTGCAGGTATTTTTCCCTAAACGTTAAACTAATATTTATAACAACATTTTAATGTGATAGTCGGTAAAGGACGATTACCGAAAGTGTGTCCTTTTTAAGCTCCTTTTTAGCAATTTTTAAGAAACATATCATTGCAGTCGGAACGAGGGTATTTTGCTACGTCTTCTAACTATATTAATCAAGTACCTTATAAGCGCATTAAATATAATATTTAAATTTACTAATATAAGTGACGACATCGTCCATTGATTTAGTGAAGTTAGAATAGTCTCGAGTCATTTGAAATCAAAACAAAGAACGCCATTGGTCTCCCACGCACACGCCTTAAACTTTGTGACCAAATTTGACTTGCGGGCGGTGTGCACAACCTGTTTGCTATACAGTATGTAATCCCTAGATAAAATAAGTAAATATATACCAGTTAAACTGCGAAAAAGTTAAAGATATTTAAATTACATCATACGAATAATTCAAATCCGTTAAGAGGAACTACGTGGAACATTTATGATCTATTTCTATGTTTTATGCCGAGCAATATATTCACATGATGTACTCCTACCCGATTACGGCCACGGCGGCCAGTCTCAAAGGAGACCAGCTAAATACGCAGGAGAGATTATAGTGCACAAGTGTGTGCGCAAACACAGGTGCACTTTCTGTTCCCTCTCTCTCATAATCCGATGGAACGGTTAATCGACACGATTGAGCAGAGATCAGGCGCAGGGTGGACACCTTAACTTGCCCTCCGAGACACGGGGGTTCTAACCCCAGCTCCGAGCTATATTAAGTATTTTTATTCATACTGCTGACGCAATAATAATCTAACAAAAGCTTATCTTTTTTTTCCTGCGTGAAAATTCTATCAATATATTTTACCTTTCTTGCATGATTTATAAGGTGTATCCTTGTCTAATATTCACCACCAATCATACCTTATTTAATTTGTTACTTTATATGTTCGAGGGGAAGTGGATGGGGGTAGTTTGTCAGGAGTTGCTTTATAACAATCGCCAGTAACATTGACTTAACATTTAAAAGAAAATACATTGATTGTTGACGACTTGATTGCCTCGTTGGCACAGTGGTAGCGTACCCGATTTCTGTGCATAACGTCTAGGGTTCCGGGGATTCCGTCGATTCCGGGGATGGAGAAAATGTTGGTTTGATCTGCAAATATATGTTTCGCAGTTTTCTATGTATAATTTGTATGCAAGGTTGACCTGGTATTTTGTGATGTCGCCACGCCGTTTGCCACTACGCTAAGTGTCGTGGATTCAAATCTCACAGAGGACAACACTTTATGTGATTCACAAATTGTTGTTCTGAGTCTGAGTGTTCTTGATATTCGTTTTATGTACGTCTTTTATGTCGTCCCCCCTCCCACATTATCTATTAATGTGTGCTAAAGCTAAAAAATTGACATTCAGAGCACTTCGCAAAAAGTACATTCTACACCAACTCGTCTGGCATACGTGATATAGTAGACTCCTATCTACGTAGAGGCCATGCCCAAAGGTTGTTGACGAACTCAAGAATTAACAATATCGGTTTTCTTTGAAGCCGTGGTATCATTCCGGTTTGCCCGCCCAAGAGGCGCAAAATTTCAATAGCTTTAATTAAAGAAATATTCGTTTTCTGTTAACTACACTCTGTATACAAACATGACTAAGACAGGCACATAAAATCATATTTGGATAATGAAGTTTTTTCTTTTTTATTGGAAACCTGCTTAAGCTGTTTTTGAACAAAGCTTGGGAGAAAATCTTCAACTTTCTAGTTCCAAAATAATAATCAATTTATACATATAGGAACTAGTTGACTTACGTAACTTCGACTGCCTCTCTTTTCAATAATGCTCGACTCCTATTGGTCTAGCCGTAACGTTAACTATCCCATCTTAGGCACACCAGCACAACATACAACACAATACATTTAAAAAAGTGAAAATTGTTACGCGAGAATTTAGTTAGTTTTGTTTAGTTAATATTTAATATATTAACTAAAGCTTCCACTTCCTTTAGTATTGAGACTGATTCTTTTAAATGAACTGTAATTTTCACTTCACCTAGCTTTAAATACTTAGGCTAAGAAATGGGTTTAGAATTAAGTAAATAGTAGTAAGTATTAATTATTAAGTAATCCATGGAGACTTGTTATCAGATGGCATCAATAATGTAATAATGGCTGTAATCACATTGAAAATATGTATTTAAAGCCATATGGAGTCGTGAATAAAGGACAAAGTATGCAGGAAAACATCACTGCAGCTAAAGGAAAACTGAAAACAAACCGTATACCAACCTGTGGCCAACGTGGTATAGCAGATCAAAACCTACTTGCAAAGAGAAACCTACGTCCAGGCGTGAACTATTACGGATTGTTGGTGATGATGATAACCTAATACACTGATATGATATAACACCGGTGGCGCAGTGGTAGCGTTTGCGACTGCTGTGAATTGAGGTCTCGGTTTCGATTCCTGGGTCGGACCAAATGTTTGTATGATCTGCAAATATTTGTTTCGGAGGTTGGGTATTTTCTATGTATAATATGTATGTATTTGCAAAAAAAAGTATATATGTATTTATATCAGTTGTCTAGTACCCATAACACAAGCTCTGCTTAGCTTGGGACTAGATGGCGTTGTGTGTTAGATGTCCAAAATATCTATTTATTTGTTTAATAGTAAACAATAAGGCCCTGTTACATCAGCTTCAGAAAAGTTCCGGATAGATACAAAAGATGTTTTTTAAATAAATTCTCGTAAATTTAATTTTAAGAATTATTTATATATATACGAGGATCAGGCCCTGTGTCACCGGTTATATATAGCTTTCGATCAGCTTATCTGATAGATAATTTCACTTAGCTTCCATACAAACTATGTCAAACCACCTGTCAGATATGCTATACGAAACCAATATATAATCGGTGAATATATAAATATAATAATAAAAAGTTCACGACTTGTGTTCTTGATGTTTATATATTTCTAGGGGCTGTTTGTTGGCGTGGCTCACCATTTTTCATTCCGAGCTCGGACTGTTGTCGACATTGTTTATTTAAAACTGGACCAGTGGAAATATTTACTTGACTATTATCCAAAGTCCGCGAAACTCGTACGAAGGAAAGTCGAAAATGTATATTTAGCAATATAATCTAGTTATTAATTGTAATATTAGTAGTTATGTAGTGTTAATTAGAAATATTAAAGTTGATTTTATGTTCGAAACTTTGGTTTATTTCAAATCGGTATATAACAAATAAATATAAAAAATCCTGAGGTGCAATCTTACCTTAAATTAAATAATACTAACAAATAAAATTATTATGATTACAAATATATAGAATTGTAGGAATGTCAAGAATTCTTAGTAAATAATAAGGGAATTAGAGTTTAAATATACTACATATTCATTTAAAATATATTTTGAAACAATTTTTAATGTACTCTTCATTGCAACTTCCTAAGCAAGACTACAAAAAACACACTACATACAAAAATAAACTACTACTAAAATTTACAATTAGCTAATCACTACAAAGGGCTTAGTGTGAATTCATTTTACACCTTTTCAACCGTTACGTTTGGTGTTGCGATTGGCTTTCACTGAAATGTTCACCAATCGGAACGCCAAAAGCGATCGCCATCGAGTGCAATATGAAATAAACTCACACTAAGCTCTCAATTTTCTTACCAAAAAAATCGTACAATCTATTCATGCTTTCTCTTCCGCGAAGCTCTTTGTGAAACTTCTGTCGATATATCTTGGGTCACTTCAAAATCACCTGATGAATCCTGATTCAGAGTTGGTTCGGCTATAGTGTTGTAGTCAACTGACTGTTGAGTCGATGGCAACTGTTGAGTCGGTTGTAGTTGTTGACTCGACTGTAATGGTTGGCTGGAACTAATGACAATGGGCTTGAGAATTTCATTGTCCTTATCATAAAATACTTTTTTATGAAGAATAGGGACGTGTATACATATTTTTTATGGTGGTCATTAATATTCAATTACCGATAATGACACTTTGATGCTTAACATAGGTATAATTTGACTTTTTGACCTCTGTGGCGTAGTGGTAGCGAATGCGACTGCTGTGCAAGAGGTCTCGGGTTCGATTCCTGAGTCGGACCAAATGTTTGTATGATCTGCAAATGTTTGTTTCGGAGTTTGGGTGTTTTCTATGTATAACATGTATGTATTTACAAAAAAATAAAATTATATAAGTATTAATATCAGTTGTCTAGTACCCATAGTACAAGCTCTGTATAGTTTGGGACTAGATGGCTTTGTGTGTTAAAATGTCTGAACATATTTATTTATTTATTTATTTATAATAGTTTGAAATTAATTATTAAAAAATAAATATTTCATCTTTGATACCACATGACCACAAACAGTGTATGATGTTTATAGTTATTGACATTTATAGGATATAGGCTAGGACTAATCTGTTGATTTTGGTTTAAAATTCCTCATTCATTTACATCGAATAGCAGGAGTAGTAGAGAGTACTAGGTACCCAATAAATTCACTTATATAAAGAGTGTATGCAGAGGGAATTGATTAAATACATGCGAGTATTAACAAATGTTTAAAAAATATAGAGTAAGTTGGATAATTCATTGTACATGCGAAACAAACCCCTCAATCGTTATTTTATATTTAATTAACTTCAGTAGACATCAATTTCATATTCATAATTTTGTTTAGAGTTTCTATACAAAATATTTGTTCTATATTTAGGACCTTTTACCGCTGACGATAGTAAATTCGGCAATTTCAACATACACAAAATATACTTTAGCGTCATCTAGCGAAGATACGCCGAACCATATCAACAGTAAGTGCTGCGCACTAACGGCTGCAAGGAAATACACTAAACAATAATTATATCTTCCCAACGTCACCTGTTGTGTTATACTTTACTTATTTCATCATTTATCCCAAGATCCACATTATATTGTTCTTAACAGAAGTCTTAACCTAACTTGTCGCCTAGGATGAGCTTTTTATATTAAAAAAAGGAACAAACCTTCTACAAACATGAAAACATTTCAAGAAAATGGCTGAACTGTTAAGTAATTAGATGCTTCTTACTACTGTGAATTGCGGTCCTTCCGTTCTTACATTGCAACTATTCAATAGTAAAAAAATGGTTTAAAAGATTTACTTACCTTTCATTGTCCAGTCGCTCTAACTGCTCAGAGTTGAAGTCAATTTTACAACAAGGCCATTTTTGAACTTTTTTTAAGTACCGCTTGAGGCATTTTGTATGAACTGCTAAGAAACAACCTGGACAATTGTAACCCTGAAATAGTTTATAATCACAGATAAATCTCTTGCTTTGTATAAACATGAGGATTGTACTACTTGACATGCAATACTTATTTTTATCATTCATAGAAATTCATATTAATTAATGTTTTATATCTTGAGAAATTACTAGGCAACCAGCTATAATATTTTAGTACCTCCTACTTAGTCATCACTTTGAAGATAAAAGCAAAAGGAAATATTTAAATTCACAAAAAGAAACGTGTTCAGATTACTAAAAATATTTTATATTTGTTGTTTTGTATGGTTGCAACATAAATTAAATATTCAACTGATGAATGTTAGAATTTTAAATGTTCTCTATTTCAATATATATGTTAAATAAAAGAAATTTTAATGACATACTCTATAAACAATTTGCTTGCAGATGCAGCATTCTAGTATGATGTCTGGCATATTCTGTCGAAGGTAACCCTCAAATTCATGGATAGCTCTCACACCTAGTGCATAATTATTTTCTTCCTTGTCCAGATACCGCATTTTACACCACAAGTTGAGTAGTTTCTGAAACACAATACATAATACTTCATTTTCACTGCCCCAGTGGCAGCATATGAGACTGCTGTGCCTGAGGTCTCAGGTTCGTGTTAGACTTAATGTTTATAGGATCTGAAAATATTTCTTTGGATGTGTTCTAAATAAAATTTGTATCTATTTACAAAAAAAAATGTAAATATGTATTTTTATTTAAGAATTATTAGAAGCTCTGCTCCCAGTCCAACACTAGGGACTAGATGACGTCATGTGTTGGAGGTCTGAAAATATTATTAGTATTATTTTAAATAACTAATTTGGTAAATCAGACCAAGTGAATCACATGATTCCTAGCATTTTTAATCTTTCTTGCAGTGTCTAAAATCATTTTTAACAGTATTTTCTAGAATATTAAAATATTTAGTGTTCTAGTATGTTTACAACCGCATGCAGCTACTTACTACTCTGGCTCTCATGTAAATTCATTTTTCACAAACAAAACAATGTTGGGTGCTACATACAATGTGCATGCTGCCTCTGTGGCGCAGTGATAGCAAATGCGACTGCTGTGAAAGAGGCCTCGGGATCGATTCCTGAGTCGGACCAAATGTTTGTATGATCTGCAAATATTTGTTTCGGAGTTTGGGTATTTTCTGTGTATAATATGAATGTGTTTACATAAAAAAGGTATATAAGTATTAATATCAGTTATCTAGTACCCATAGTACAAGCTCTGCTTAGTTTGGGACTAGATGGCGTTGTGTGTTAAAATTTCTGAACATATTTATTATTTATTTATTATTATTAATATAAACTAATATCAAACATATTTAGTAAAGTACAAAAATATTTCAACTTAATTGTGTAACAGTCTTGATATTAACTGCCTCATTGGTCTAGTGGTTAGTGTAAGCGACTGTAGATCAAGAGGTCTCGGGTTCGATTCCCGGGTGGGACTGCTGTTGGGCTTTTCTCACAAGAAATTCTTAATAGCAGCCCGGAGTATGGAAGATGGTGGTGTTGCCCACCCGTGCCTAGTAGAGCGCGTTAAGACGTCGGTCCCGGTTGTCATGACCATATCTCACACATCTAACATGTGGCTGTCTGATCCAATCTGTGATGTCAATAACTGAACTATGGAAACCAGACTGCTGATAAACACACTTGTATATTTCTGAATACATACATCCCTATTATAGATGAATTACACCCAGACAGAACTAATGATCATGTTCTTCACATAAAGATTTATCCTGGGTGAAAATCAAACTCATAACCTCTCATAAGTCAGGATCATTAACCATCAGACGAAAACAGGCAAGTCAATTCCATAGGTATTTCTACTAATATTATAAAATTTAAGGTAACATTGTCAGTCTATTATACTCTATACTGCTGAATTTGGCTGAAATTTACAATTGAGATCCTTTCATTCTTGAGGATGGATCTAATACTCTTTACCACAATAACCAATATATGCAGGGGCTGAAACACAGGCCAGGCTAACTAGTATTATTATTGAAGTAGTATTATGGATAACTTGGATAAAAGGTCTATTTAATACTATTAGAATTTTTCCATTGGAACCAATAGTTTGTGAGATAAGTACACACTTAAAGAATAAAGATCTGACAAATAACAATGTCTACTTACTTGGGCATCAGTTTTAGTAAAAGATGATTTCATGTTCCCGACTAAATTGATAGCATGAATTCCTGTGATCTGCCGAGATTCGGTAGTCATGATTTGCTCAATAAGTGTTCTGAAGAACTCCAACTCAGTAGGAGAGAAAACATTTTGTGATTTGGTAGCATCATCATATCCTACAGACATGAAGACTACAACCTCATCGTTAGTCACCTCATCATTGGCAATTTTGATCTCCTGCTGATACTGACGGATTTCATCATTCACTTCCTTCACCAAATCAGGAATTGTTATTTCTTTTTCACCTGGAAATTACGAGAAAAAATCATTTATTTACATATCTGAGATAACAAAGATTTTTTTCAATACCTCTTCTCTAGGAATTAATGTATATTTACATAACCTTAAATAGCTTTTAACTATCATCTGATGGTCATAAACCACTCTGTAGAAAGGAGGTTCTGGCCTTCCATAAAAGAAGGGTCAGACAGTTTTGTTTCAAGTTTTTTTAAAATCATATCTTCGTATATCGTCGATGAGCCGGCAGTAATATGCCGGTCAAACATCAAAATCATATCACGGTGCTCTTCGGTGAGTGTCGAGGTGAGCCGAAGATTTTACTTTGAAGTTAAGAAATGTCGTTGTACGGAATTTATGTCGCACAATTCATAAATGCAGTAAGTACACGTTCTTTACTGCGTTTATAAATTGAGTGGCAGATTGACTCTCTTAAATCGCACTAACACTGTAATTCGTCACCACACGGACTACTAATATTTACGTTAAACTTAAAATAGTTAAAAAGTTAAAGTTAGTGAATAATGTCTTATGAACTAGTAATAATGCGGACGTAAACTTGTTCCTATTATATTATAGATAATAAAATATAAGTACCACCGGCATAAGTTTCTATGATTGTTTTGATTTCTTGCAGAGATAAAACTCCTTGACTTGCTACGGTCCGTAAAAAGAATCTGTGTACATCTCCGTAAGTCATTCTGAATATTTTTCTGAATATCTTATGTCAAACTAAAAGAATAAGAATAGCTAACGCATCGGTTAGCGGTTTCTTTGATTCTTTTCCTAAAATACAATTGACCGCGAAAAATGATTTACTGATTAAGCAACAACAAACGTCTTTGACAGCTATGACTTAACTTTGACAGTATTTCTCTGCATTGCCAAGTTATGATTAATTTCTACTTGTCAGGTTGTTGATAGTAGTGTCGTCATTCATAAGTCTTTTTAATTTATTATTTTTAATCATAATATTTTTTTCCTAAATGCATATCAATATTACGGAAGGATACAGTTTGTCGTACTTTTATATTTTCATAGCCGAAAAAGAGTTGTATATTGCAATTAATTTTTCGTACGTTACACAACATCGGGCACACAATCGTGTTCCTTAACTTGCTCACCTAAACAAACTGTAACCCCAAGTTAATAATTATTGACTCGAATACCACTCCACTTCATTCATACAAAAATAATACATTTATTTTTTTACTGTATGTTTTTTTGTGAATCGCTAGGTTTTACGGCTCTGGGTTCTAGAATTTTTAAGCCAGTCGTAGAAATGACTTTTTTGCGAGTCTCCGAACGCATCAGGCACGAATCCCAAAGCCCACCTCCATGAATTCCACCCCCACGGCCTCAATTGACGTGGTGTAGCCAGCAGTTATATTGTACCACTGTACCTTATAAACAACAAGAATATCATAAGCGACTGATTTAGATTTTTTATTGCAATCTTCTAAAAATCTAGGAATGTAATTTAAAACGTTATTGTCGGTGATATTGGCAGTCAATTCTATACAAAAACAATCCCTGCAAATAGACACGCAATGTGGTACAAAAATATCATACAAACCTATCAGTGTCCTTTTACTTATTCTGTAACTCTTGAATATTTCTTCAGAATGCTGACAAGAATGTAATACATAATAGAGCCAATAATAGGTAAAATTATAAGCGCCATCTGTTAATTAATATAGAAACGGCGAGTGCCATAAACGTTACATGAATGGAAGATGGTGTTTTTTATATTTCGCAAATTTGTTTTCATTAAGAGGGACTCCTGTTTGTAATTTTTTTTTGTAATGTTTTATATATTTCTGATTTTTAGTTTTACATTGTTATCGGACATTTTAACACACAACGCCATCTAATCCCAAACTAAGCAGAGCTTGTACTATGGGTACTAAACAAATGATATTAATACATATATACTTTTTTTTTGTAAATACATACATATTTAACATGGAAAACACCCAAACTCCGAAACAACTATTTGCAGATCATACAAACATTTGGTCCGTCTCAAGAATCGAACCCGAGATCTCATGCACAGCCGTCGCATTCTCTACCACTGCGCCACCGAGGCTCTGAAAGTATGTACCTATCCCACAAATTTTGAATTTATTAATATGCACTTACCTGCTTATTTTCGGGTGCACATTGTTTCAAATTATTTTACATTGTCGGAGGTTCGTCAAAATCATCAGAATCACGTTATGGCTGATTTATGATAAAGAAACAAGTAGATACATTTAAAAAAAAAATGGAAAGCTGCAAATTTTTTTATCTCTCTTATAAAATTAATTCACAAGCCCACGTATTACCATACCACTTGATATTGGCAGTATTGTCGACACCGCACAGTTTGCCATTTCTAAGAAAAAGAAAGAAGTGCATACATAGAGTCATGGCTCTTCCCTAGAGAGGTGGGCAGAGACAATTGATCTGTACTTAATACGGTCTTCACACATCTCTTTTGCTTCATCAATCGCTGCATGCATGCTCGTCAGTTCCTGGTGCTTTTAATAATTTTTTCAGAATATTACCAATTTGGTTCCGACACTTCCACACACATTCGCTCTATAAATTCCTATTCGGTCATCCATCCTCTCTAAGTGACCAAATACCTTGCAACTACATCTTCTTTCCACAATACAACAACACATTCACGTCACACTTCTTAGGGAACGCATCTCTACAGCATTAATTTATTCTACTTTCGTACCTGTTCTGTGTTACCAAGATTTTCTACCCATTAGCTTATTTAATTATGCAAATTATGTATTACTGTTTGTTATTCAATGAATTGTATTTCAAAATTGTATTTTTAAAATCACTAAGATTAACCAAAACCTGGTTGATGGTATGAATGAACTGCTTATAAAATAAATAGTGTTATAGTATGCCTTAAAATAAGAAATAGCTGATATTACTAGAGAGAGCAACTACAACTACTTATAAATTATTTTTAAACTTTTAAAGGTAGGTAGTTACAACAATAACTTATCATAGTGAATATAACCAATGCCTACTTCACCATACGAAGAAGTTTCCTGTGAAATTCAGCGTCTTCATAATTAAACTTACTTAAAGCTATGCGCTATAAATGTACCTAATAAAGAAATGATACACAATGCGATGGATTTGTCACCGAACGAAACGTTCAGTAGTTCACTTATAGGTACTACTAATATAAAACTGAAGAGTTTGTTTGTTAATTTGAAGTATTGGTCGGATTTGAAAAATTTTTCGGTGTTATAGCTTTCCGTGATAGCTCAGTTATCACGGAAAGCTATTTGGTGTGCTGCGTAAACTGGTAATTTCATAAAAAATGTATAAAAGAAGTGTTCTCCGGTAAAATTTCTAAAAATAGCCCGGGACAGCATGTCTATCTTTTAAGGTTGGCTCACCATAACCTTTTTAAACAAGCTGTCTGTGGCATAATAGCTCTCAATCGGATGGATCAATTTCAATGCGGGTTTGTTTTTATTGAAAAACCAGTTTCCTTGCGGTGGTTCTTAGTATTTTTAAGTTTTTTGGTTCTTTTTTTAGTTGTTAAGAAAGGGAAAATAATTTAAGCGAGGAAATAATGTAGTAAAATAAGCCTGGTAAGGCTTTATGACCGTGCACTGAGTCCTGCTGAAAAGACCATTCTTGGTTATTGAATATGGTGTTTTTAAGGGCCTTGACAACCTTCTCAAGAATGGTATCTTGATACAATTGTGCAAATGTTTTGATACCTTTTTCAACAAAAACATGGTCCAGTCACTCCTTCATAGCTAGCACCCCACCAAACCATGACTGAAGTCGGATAATGCCCACTCTGTTGACTAATTGGGTAGCTTCTTCCGAGCCTTTAGCATAAATACGGTCATTTTGTTTGTTAAAATATCGCTCAATTGTAAAAAACATCTCATCCGTAAACAATTTTTTTCTGTGACCTCCCTTTGCGTACCCATTAAGTAGCTAGTCGTTTTGATTTTACCACCCTATTGTTTTTTATTTTATCAGTTAAGAAATGAGCAGTGCGTCTCTTATAGGCTTTAAGTCCTAAGTCATGTTTTAAAAACGCGACATGGGTCTCGTGTCATCTTCATCTCCCAAGATAAAATCTTTTGCTTTCGAAGAGGATTTCTTCGAATTCTTTCCCGTACTGCTTTTATCTCCCCTGCCGTACGAACACTATGGACAGCTAGATCTTTTCTGTCATAAACAGAGGGGGTTTAATTGTAGCTATCAATAGCACAGTACACGCACACTTGAATAATACCAAGCGTAATATGGAGGATTTTAAATATTGTATTAGTCTCCATACCTACTTTAGGTATATAAAGCAATCACAGCAATTCGGTTCCCTGTATCACCCCACTCTATTACAATATACTGGCGCGATAATAGGTACAGATTCCGAATAAAAAACAATATTTTGATTATTTTCAAATTAACACAGTATTTATGGCCTGACTAAGTTCATTTACATTGACGAATGACGTACGTAATCATATTATTGCAATGGGTATATTACTTAAATTGTAGGCCATTAAAGGAACGCATAACAAGTATTTCACATTACTAGGCAAATTGGTCCTACAAAGCTCAGTAATTAGATTGATCATTGGTCGGTGCGGTCGTTTATAGATTGTCGTACAACAAAGGCACAATATAACATTAAACTACAAGCACTTACGTGGAATATAATACCTATGTAGATACCTTTTCCTATTAAAGTTGTAATTGCTTGCCGTCCCCTAATTACAACGTATACTAACTATATCTCCGTTGTATTTTACCCGTTACCGCCTATAAAATCAACATTTAGGTTCTATTGTTTTGCATGCATCGAATCATTGATTTTAACAGCTATCTTTGACATAATAACATAGTTCAAATTGGCATTCTTAAAAATTGAATGAAATGGAAAAAAGATCAGTCGAGCGGGTATTCAGTTTTCATTATTCGTTTAACCTATAAATGCAGTATTACATTATTTTATCGAGCCTGGACGAAAAATATAACCAATGAATGACAACACAAGTATCGTTTTAAGGGATTGGATATAAACTTTGAGTATCCATTATCCGTTTCCATGACAATTGGTTGGGTTAGATGCTAACCTTTTATACTATATCGAATGTATGTACATATCGATAGCTAATACCCGTAAGTATTAACATACGTCCAAAATATTCACCCTCCACTTAACAAAGTTAAGGTCGAAAATATAAACACAAATATAAATTCATTAGTTTTCAGTACCCACGTATGCTTTTATAGACGGCATAACTCTCTCAGTAAATTATCTAAGCTACGAGCGCTTTCAAAACTTTTAATGGAGTCAATTTGGCTGCGCATTCAAAACACCTAATGTACTGGATGCCGAGGCAGGCCAGGTAAGTACGATTTATACAAACATTAGTGCCATGCCTTTTATACGAGAGCCAACTTTTCTTACAATATTAATGCTTTTTGAATACCTAGATGGCAGAGTCAAAGAATTTTATTTCCGAGCAAGTAGTACACGGTATTGCACATGTAACATGCAACAAAATTCAGCTTTGCTCTTTCATTATTTCCGAGAAGTACCTACTTCGGTGTGGTTTTATTTTTGTATTCGAGTCTCTTTGGCGCTTCAGAGCACGAGTTATGATTTTCCTCAATTCTAACTATTATAACACTCGCTTAGGGTACTTTTTTTATTTGGGAGATACTTTTCTGTGAATCGCATGAAAGTGCAAGTGCATCGAATGCATCAAAGACTTGATATTAAACTTAGAACTATATTTGATTCTTATGCTATATTGTTCATCAAGTTTGAATAGACCAGACTTTGAGTGCTTAATTTAGTTATTATTAATTGACTTTTTTTGTAAGTAATAGTTTTTCATCGTGCATAAAGCTTCATAAAACATTAAATATTTCAAATGAAAACGTGTAAATAGGTATACATCTACTAGATAACATTGGATTTTTTAGGTCTTAGTGTATCGAAATAAACGAATACATGAATAAGTACTAAATATTTTTATGAGCCCATTCCAATTAAATTGAATAGAAAGTAAAATGCTGACAAGTAAACTAAAGTGTGAAATGCCTTTTTAAAAGCTATTCTGATGTTCAATGCCTATTCCAGCTATTGTCCAACGTTCAGTATTACGTGAAGCGTTAACAATTCGGTTTGAAGGCAGTTAAGGAAGTTTTAATGGAGCATTTCGGAGGTGTATTGAAAACAGCCCGGTTTCGGAAACGACAGAATTGAACTAGCCTACGAAACTTCACCTCAACTGATTAAGAAAAGCAATTGTAATTTCACGGTTTCGCCTTGTTCCTGCAGTAATTTTTGCATGTTAATGCTGCCCGCGAAAACCCATAAAATGTAACGTAAACCAGAGCATTGCAAATTGTGTTGTGTGATATTTCCATTCAGCGTTTTAAATTTTGGCGATGGTTCCAGAGGCTAACTAAACTACAGTATATAGTATGTCTACGTGTAATAGATTCATAGTTTTAGCTTACGGAGCATTGAAGCTCTAAATATAAACTCTGAGTTGCCCAGAAACCACAGTGAAATTTTCAGTGCAAATGACAGATCTATACTTTTCTTGCAACTAGCAAGAAAAGTATAGATATAGTTTTATTCCTTCAAAATGAAGTTTCTTCATAGGATTAAAATATTCAGAGAAAACAATTCTAAAGAAATCTTGCCCATATGGCCATACCATAAGCCCCCCCCCCTCCTCCTGCCCTTCCCCAAAGGCCCGTAACGCACTTGTGACGCTTTTAGTGTTGCGGGTGTCCATGGGCGGCGGTAATCATTTACCATCAGGCGATGCATCTACTCGTTTACCCCAAATTCCATGCAAATAATGCCTATACAGTTATTTTAATAAGTAAATATTTATGTATATTACTATCCTCGTCATTATTTGCGCACCCTACGAGTATATAATCATAAAGCTGGACATAGGTCTCGCCATAGAACGGAGGTTTTGACCTAACACATTACGTTGGTCACTGGGAAGCAAGCCCTATTCGAACGCATAGGGTTTATTTTTGAAATTATATATAAGAAAACGACGGAGTTGTGGGGACACGAAGAAGGTGGATTTATTTTCTTAGTCCGCGACCTTACACGGATAAGTACTAAAACAAGATCTTCGGAAATTTAAAAAAAACACAAAAAATATGGCGGCACCAAGTTTGCGGGGTCAGGTAGTATATAAATAACTATTCCGTGGACTATTCCTGTAATTTCTTATTTATTACTATTTATTATATACTATTTATTATACTATTTATTTAGTACTCAATGCGAACGTATAAAATGCAGCATGGTGACCCACACCATGGCGGCCTAATATTGCTTCTGCATCATAGGACCTCTGGTCTCGCACTTACCAGCGAAACACGTTGGCAAAGATAGCACCGCCCAGGTTGAGCCAGCCCGTTCGTGCGGACATCAGCGTCGCTCTACTACCTGTAAAACCAGTCCGTTCAATACCTGTCCGTTAAAATAGCAATCACGTATTTAAAAAAAATCAATTTATTTCTTTTTCACTTCCGAATAGGTGATTTTTTTTATGGTATAAGGGGCAAACGAGCAGACGTATCGCCTGATGGTAAGTGATTACCGCCGCACATGGACACCCGTAACACCAGAGAAGTCACAAAAATGTGTGGCCAGCCTTTGGGGGATGGGGAGGGGGATAGGGGGGAGGGGTTAGGGCATCCGGTGTCCTCACTCACTCGATAAAAACAGCGTAAGCGCTGTTTCACACCGGTTTTCTGTGAGGACGTGGTATCACTCCGGCCGAGCCGGCCCATTCATGCCGAAGCATGGCTCTCCCACGGTGATACTTAACCTTTATTGGAAGACAATAAGTTGCTGAATAACTCACGTACTTTTAAACTTATAATACTAATTCATAGGTATTTTTACTTATTCTATTGTACTAATTTATACTTATTCACAGTAGTCACTCATTGAATGTTTCGTCATCATTAGCTTACTACAGGTTACTGCTGCACGTAGGTCTCTCCCATTGCACGCTACTCTGACCGGTTTTGAGCTCCTCGTATCCAGCTCCTGCCAGCCGTCTTGCACAAGTTGTCACTCCTCCTGGCGTGGGCGTCCTACACTACCTTTGGCGAGACGCGGTCTCAACTCTAGTACTCTTCTACGGTTAAAATAGGTAGCTCACTATAATTTCAGCTTGCTAATTCGATAAGCTATATCGATGACCATTGAATTTTTATTTTGTAAATTTCATAAACAGAAGCTGTAAAGAAATAATCTAAAAATATATTAAACTCTCTATCAGTTTCTTCGAAATATAAAGTTAAATAAACTTTAAGTTACAAAATTTTGCGTAATAAGTTACGTAAAATTCTGATATTCACTCATTCAAAAGTCATGTATTCCCTAGATAAACAAAATCAAGTCAAATATTTAATGTTGTATTTCTGCATGAAATGTCTAGTTTTGCACAGAGCCCACTAAATGCAATCCATTAAAAGTTATTGCAACGTTCATAACTCAGTTCTCAAAATTTGGTCTTAGCTAACGGTGAACCTTTAGTTATTTATATTTTAATGGTCTAGTGAGGTTACTATTACCATATTAATATATTTAGGATAAAAAAGTTTTTCAACAGCTTCATCTATATCTGAATCATAGCAAATATTTTGTACTTGTATTTAGCTTTGCCGCGGGCTAAATGAGCGTGATAGTCACCTGACGAACTGGTCTCCTGATGAGCTAATCATCTGTTGATAAATGATTACAATCGCCCATGTGCTCCTGAAGATTTGCGTGTTTTTCCTCCTTTCAATATAAGGAAGCGCTGGGACTTCGTTAACTTATTTACTGAGTAACCAACAATGAAGGAACTGATTAATAGGTACTTTTTTAGGCCATTGTAGCAATCGTTCCAGCTCCACCCGCATATATGTATGTCGTTTATTGCGGGAAATAGTAGCCCATGTGCTATTCTGATGTATAAGCCATTTCAAGTTTCATTTAAATCCGCTTAGTAGTTGTTGCGGAAAAGAGTAACAAACATCCATTTAACCATACATCCATCCTCACAAACTTTTGCATTTATAATATATAATATATTACTAGGATATACTTGTATGTATTTTGAATATAGTCAATGAACAAGGACATATAACTTTTAAACTAGAGGACTGATATTAAAAGCATACAAAACTACTACTAATAACTCCAAACTCACTGACGAAATTTATTATTAGCGGATTTACAAGTTGGATATAAAATTTACATAAACTTTATTGCAAGTGCTTTGAAATTGCTTTGACTGGAGTAATGCCAAAGCGAACGTGACTCAAACACTCTTGCTGTAGTCAAAAGCTGATACATTTTGTTCTTTTTACGTCGCCTTGTGCCGGAATAACATACTTCGGAGCTATTAACTAACCTACGCAGATACTCTTGAAACCGGATAACTTGATTATATTTCAGCATTTCCAACATATTTTTGTCGTTTTTCTAACAGTAAATTGTAGAAACAAATAATTTCTTGTAATGGAAATACATTTGGCGTTCACACTGACAGTATTTGAAAAGAGAAGTTCCGCTAATACGTTGTCTTTAGTGCTTTAGCTCTACGTCTCAGACTTATGGAAGTACCTTACGACTAAAAAGGCACTTTCCTTGAAAGAATAGAGCAGTCTTTATATAGACGCAACTCTATCCTAGAAATAATTTGACCTTATTTTTACTTGATCGGATTCAATGAACAGTTTCTAGTCAGATGGATACCTAACCTTCTTAATCACTAATTAGATATTTGGAACGTAATTGATTACTAGCCGCTTAGGATACCTTAGCTAGTTATATATTGAATTAGATACTATTGTGATGGAGCACAATGATACATAAAATCTTTACAAATTTTGCACGTTAATGATAATCTAAAACTGATGTACTCAAGTATTTCCTTGTTATAATTATCAATATTACAATTATAATTTGATAAAGCATCGGAGAACGCTAATAGGTTGATGAAATGAAAGTAGATAGAATAATATAGAATAATATGTTCAGACATTTTTAACACACAACACCATCCAGTCCCAAACTAAACAGAGCTGGTACTATGGGTACTAGACAACTGATATTCATACATACATACTTTTTTTTTGTAAATACATACATATTATATATAGAAAATACCCAAACTCCGAAACGAATATTTGCAGATCATACAAACATTTGGTCCGACTCAGGAATTGAACCCGAGACGTCTTGGACAGCAGTCGCATTCACTACCACTGCGCCACAGAGGCAGTTTATATTTTATAGCTTTTTTTGTTTAATTTCCCTATCGTTTAAATGTGCTCTTGTTTTTGTTGATGGGTGCAAAATTTCTTCTGTTCTCCGGATCCTCGTGAACTCAAGCTTCAGGATTATGAGGAGTTTCCATTAATAACCACCACAACGGCCGGTCTCAGGCGCCCTTTTCTAAGAAGGACCCGGACCAGATTATTTCAGGTCCCCCAGGATGAACGACTCGAGTTATGCAGTTGTTCCAGCCTCAAGAGAACTGTGCTAAGTCTTGTCGGTGAGCGTTCAACAGCATTTTGAACTCTTAGTCTTCCCCGTGCACACCCGGGCAGGTGGCGCGAGTCTGGTCATAGCCCCTAGCATCCAGCGTTGAGCGTCCTTGTCGGATGCCAAATTGGTTGTCCAATAAGTCGGGACCCACTCGCTACAGTTTCTGGTTGATGAAGGCGGCGATGGATCTATTATAGAGTTTCGTCGTTCGAACGTGCTAGCGTTGGGATATTACTAGTGGGAATTGAAGACCAGCTTTTAAATAAAACAAGAATCATCAAAATCTGTTCACACACATATTAAAATTAACAGTAATAAACATAAAAAAAATATAGTCGAATTGAGAATTCCATTTTTTTTTAAGTCGGTCAAAACAATGATTTAGTACTCGTTTATTGCAATTGTAAATGCCTTTAACGATTATATTATCAATAGCTGGTTAACTATTACTGGGTAGAAGGATTAATTACTTTTTTATTTTATTTTTTTATATGCGGACATATTTTATAAGTGATACGGTTTTTTTTGAAAAACGGTAGATTGCAATAGGCCGTCAAAGCGGCTAAGTTAAAATTGCTATAAAGGAAGATCGCCACTTACTAATACATACTGCAAGACTAGTTAGTTAGACTGCCAGTGTTGTTTTTGGATATTTTTATTGTGGACGCGTCCTACAGAAATAGAATCTATATTTATTCAGGAAAAAAGAGCTATCAAAACCGGTTACAATCTTTGTAGGCGCTAATCCATCAAGTAGGTATAATACACGATTACAAGTTTAGTTGGTGACAATACTTTGTTTATTACAGAGGCAGGTTCTAGAGCATTTAGGCTATATATATATATATCTATATATATATATATATATATATATATATATATATATATATATATATATATATATATATATATCTATATATATACCTCTCTCTCTCTCTCTGAACCTCAGAAATAATTCCAAAGAAAAAAAAATGGATCCAGCTAGTAGTAGTAGTAGTAGTGGTTGCCCGGTAATTAAAATTCGACCATAATTCAATAAACTTTTTTTTTGTTTTTTTAGTTTCCTCTCTACTTTTAAATAAACTTAAACCATGCCAAATTTTATACTCTCCCGTTCGTGTAATTTTCATAAAAAGGATTACAAAGTTCTTACTTCACACATTTTTTGAACATCATTTACGCTTGGCACATCGTTTGTTTCAGAAAGTATTTTTATCCAAATTAATATGTAAAGTGGGTGGGAGCCGTGCCTCAAATTAGAGACCGCTATCGCCTGCGACTTATACTTTTCATTAAGTCCAATAGATAGTGTTACGTGTCCCAAGAAAATATCAGGAATATATTTCGCAATCGATGGAAATCGAACAATGAAAGGAAACCCTAACTTCATAGAAAAAGAACAGGCAGTGGTATTTGAACAACATTCTTCTACATTAAAGACTATAGTAGTAGAAATATCGGATTTAGAATCACAATCATTTCAAATCCATAAAAATAATCTAGAAATTGGGTAATCTAAAGTTTTTTTAATACAAGCTTTAAGGAACTCCAACGTCGTGTGTTGTGTTAAGCGCGTAGTTAAGATGGCGGCACAGCAACACATTATATTAGCACAAACTTATAATATTCTCCGATTCACATCAAGTAGAATTAGGATATGAATGTCTCCGCGTTACTCCAACCATCGCCATTTATACCATCTAACATTATCGATCATATTCATATTATGTATGAATATGATCGATAGTTCCACGGTTTCCTACCAGTCCACCGATACCCGACTAGACTAAGCAATTGCTTGGACCATATTCTTTAAAAACAAAACTTGCTATAACATATATAACAGACCATATATAACAAGTATATACAGACCATTTGCCAGCCGTAAAAATTTTAGAAAAACTATTTTATTAAACGACCATTGTTAAAGTATCTACAAGCACATATTATAAAATATATTATTATCGGAAAATCAGTACGGCTTTAGAAAAGGTATTGCCACAGAAGACGCAGTGTTGGGTTTTTCTGATAGAGCGTCCGGGCTTATGGGTGCTGGGAAGCGGTTTCCGTCCCTATATTTCTGTCAAAACTGGAATGGATGAGTATACATGGCTCGGTATTGAATCTATTCATAAGCTATAAAATAAAATCGATATTTTAAAATGGGTGAACGAATGTATTGAATACGGCCCCTCAAGGGATCATTTTGGGACTGACGCTTTTTTTCATCTATATAAATGACCTATGTTCTCTTTCGCTGAAAAATAGTTCCCTGTTCACGCGCGCCGATGATACAGTCATATTAGTTTATGGAAATAACTGATGTGAAACGGAGAAATATACTCAAACCACCCTAGATGTCATAATGTCATAATAAACTAAATAGACTACTTACCCTTAAAAATCCGAGTACTCATAATTGAAAAATTAAAATAAACCCATGTCTATTAGATCAAATTTATGAGAATGTAGAAGTACTTTTTACCAGAAATTAAACACACAAGCACTTTCTACGACCTTACATATACACACATAAAATACACATACACACTAAAACACACAGACATCGCACCTTTAAAGTAAAACCGATACTAAACAAAATTACAAAATTTTATAGGAGAGCGAAAATTAGAATAATGTCACAAATTTTTCTTAAAAAAGCCTTTGTTCAGGATTCTATAACATGCTTAATGAGTTTCTATGATCGAGCTCTATTCGTATGAAATAAAATTCCATCTTATAATACTATAAGATGGAATTTAAAAAGTTATATTTTTTAAATACAGCTTTTCTTATTTTGGTTTATATTATTATAGTGACACTTTACCATTAATTTTAATTGCTCATTATGGTATTCTACTGAAAATTTACAGTGCAACTAATGTTACTAAATAGAAAACTATAAAAATTTCACTATTAATTAATACTATTAGACATCATTCTTAAAAATCTTAAAGTTGGCATTGTTGAAGTGTTTCAATATTATTATATAATTAAAAAATATTCGAAATAAAAAATATTTTATAACAAAAATAAAGAGATCCATTTAATCATTTGGAATAGTTCTTAAGAATCAGTCTCGAGAAGTACCTTTAAATCACGGCAAGTACGTATCTACAACGTACAATTAATAGTTAAGATAGAATCTTAATTATTAATTGTTTTTTACCATTTTAAAATAGTTTGGCTAAAACACAACCTAACTGGAAATAGCGATATAAAAAAATAGCAGAATTAAACATAGTTTGTTACTATGCTATATTATGACAGCATATTTTCCCTATCCTAAAGCTATTCTGGTCTAACAAAAGTTATTTTGGCTTGCATCATTTAATTAAAATAATGAGGCAGACCTATAGACATATTTTTTTTATCAATACTAAACAATACCTAAAAACTTAAAGATCATGTCGTCATAATCACGCTAGGGAATCAAAATCTGCGGGGTTCTTAATATGAACTCAGAATCTTGAAATTGGGTGCAAAGGGAAAATGGCGAAAAGTATAAGTTTTTAGCTACATCACATAATAAGCCGTTTATGCTGCAAATTTTCGACACTCACTAGGGAAACAAAACCTACAGGGTACTTCCCGTGAACTCAGATGATTGAAATTTGGTACGGAGCAACGTAGCACAGATAAATGAAAGATTGTGAATAGCATAAATCATTAATTACATCATTTAATATACCCCTGGGGTTAGTACATTACATTTAATCTCTTTGTCTAGATAAATCTCCCATTTTCCAATAATTATCAAAGATTATTTATCTGTCCTTTTTTCCTGTTTGTTCCTGTTTAATTATTTTGCTACACTATACCCGTTCTACATTTTGCCCCACATGGTTTTCCTATCTGCCTTATTGGTATGACTTTTTGTGACTTAGCCACAGAATTATATTGCTGACCATTATTACAAAGTCTATTAGCATCTTTCCTTATGGACACATTTTTAAATCCTTTACGCCTTTGTTTGTATGGAGTTCTATTATTTTTTGGAAGACCATATTTTTTTCTGCAACTAGTTGCACAGAAATATTATTTTGATTGGTTGGGTACAAGGCAGGAAGGTGAGAGCTCGGTCTAGGTATAAAAGTCACCCCACAGCGACAAACTGGGAAAAATTTGTAACCATTAGAAATCGCTGCAACAAAATGTGTAGGAATGCTCAGCGCCGACATATCCACAAATCTATTGATAATGGTGACCCGGTCAGGGTTTGGAGGTTTCTTAGGTCAATGGGGGTCGGAAAACTATGTCTGATTGTGTTTCAAAAGATATATTAATTCCATAAATTCATATTTTTCTGCTTCCTCCAATTTTAGAGGGGCTACTAAGGATGCGACGGTAAATCATCTTTCTTCTCTGCCGTCTCCCGACTGTTCCCCTATCAATTTCAGTCTATTTGCTGCATGTGATGTTAGGAAGAGCATAGTGTCAATAACTTCTAATGCTATAGGGAACGATTGCATCAGCCGTAATACGATTCTTCCCATCCTAGATGAAATTCTACTCGTAATTTGCCATATCTTTAATTATTCCATATCCGTCAATACCTTTCCGTCTGCATGGATATTGGCTCAAAATATTCCCCTTCCGAAGAAATGTAATCCTTCTTCCTTTTCAGATTACCCTCCAATTTCTATCCTCCCTTTTCTCTCCAAAGTCCTCGAGCGTCTCACTCACAGATAGTTAAGCTCATTTCTTTCCCGGGATTCTCTCCTTGACTCACTACATACACTCATAGCACTACCACAGCCCTAGTCCATATAACGGATGATGTTAGGTCGAGGATGGAGAGGGGAAAGCTAACGGTCTTTTCCTTGCTAGATTTCAGCAACGCCTTCAATATTGTTGATTTTGGTGTGTTATTAGGTATTCTGTGCTCGCTTAACATATCTCCATCAGCAATTGACTGGTTTCGTAGCAACCTGTATGATCACCAGCAGCGTACTTTTATTGAAAATGTTTACTCCTCCTGGTGCACTATATCTGCGGACGTAGCTCTGGGCAGCGTGTTATCACCCTTACTTTTCTCTCAGTTTTTATTAAGTCAATCACAAATCAATTACTTTCTTTCTACCATCTTTATGCAGACGATCTACAAATTTAATCATAAGCTCCTTCAGATAATGTAACAGAAGCAGTAAATATTATTAATAACGATTTAATGAGAATATATGACTGGAGTAGGAGGTATGGACTAAGTGTGAATCTAGCCAAAACACAAGTCATCATAATAGGTAGTCCTGGTCTGCACTGTAGAATAAACTTCCAACAAATACCACACATTGTTTGCAGCGGCTCGATTGTTTCATACAGTGAAAAAGTTAAAAACTTGGGGATATATATGGATTGCTACCTATCTTGGGGCCCCCAGATTGGGGAAGTTAACCGCAAATTATTTGCAGCAGCGGGGTCTCTGCGAAGGCTAAAAAACTTCCTTCCCACAAACACTAAAATTGCACTCGCACAATCTCTTCTTCTTCCGATCCTTGACAATGGTGATGTCAGCTATCTGGATCTCACCGAAGACCAACTAAACAAACTTGAGCGGCTCTAAAACCATTGCATTAGATTCATATTTGGATTACGCAAATATGACCATATCTCTGAATTTCGTTCTAAAGTCAAGTGGCTACCAATACGCTTTTGCCGGAATCGTCACATTCTTTCTCTTTTTTACAGTATTCTGTTATATCCCCACTCTCCATCTTATCTTAAAGAACGCTTTCAGTTTAAGAACACTCATTGTAGGGACCTGATCATCAGAGAATTTGAAACTAGCAATGCCAAAACATTCCACCCGGTTTACAGATAAATCCTTTACTGTGCAATCAGTAAGACTATGGAACGATTTACCTGAAACAATCCGTCACGCTAAAAACTTGCCTGTATTTAAAAAGTTAGTGAAGGATTATTATCTTTCATTATAGTACCTTGTTTATAGTATATATATTAAGTCTGTGTATGTCTTTATGTATATGTATGTTTATATGTGTAGTGTGAGTAGATGTGTATTGATATATATTCATATTTTTGTTGTTAGATGTTTTGAATGTATTTTTTTTTGTAATTATTCACATTTAAACAGATTTGAGATTTGTGCACCCTACTACTGCTAATCTAATCAATGTCACCAAATTATCCGTATAAAGGTTGCCTGTAAGAGATCGCCATGAGCGATAAGACCACCTATTGTGACATTTGTATGTTGTAACTCTTTTTTTTTCTTTTTGTTAAGTGTGTACAATAAAGATAAATAAATAAAAAAACTTACCTTTTTTGTGACTTGCAGCCATGTCCAATTCAAATAATAACACTATTATTCTAAACTACCGTCATCACTCTCCTTCGATCATGTTCTTACTGGTATAGACACAATATTGTCTGTAGTAAGCCAATCAAAACTTGGTTTGGTAACCCTTTAATTTATCGCTAGATGGCGTTAAATACGACATTTGACAAAAAAGACAAGTTTATTTTGTAGCTTACAAGTATTTTAGATAGATGGCATTGACAACTCGATTCGTGAAAATTTTCGTTTAGTAATGGTTTTACTTTAAAGGTGCGACATATAGAATTCAAAATATCATTATTTTTAAACAGTTTTAATATTAAATATATCGGAAACCATATTAACAAAAGCACATCCTTACAGTTGTATGCACCATGTAATATGTTGATTCAAATTATTATTGTCCAGCGTTCTTTTTTTCTTGACACATGGTGGTTACATACGCATGTCATAATGTAAGAGGAACACTCATTCCCAAGTCATAGGTGTAAACCTAGTTTGGGAACCAGGGGATCCACTTCTTACCAAAATTTTAATTTCAGTATGTAAACCTTTTTTTAAATAAACTTACTGTGTAAACGTTATTTTATTAATAAAGGTTTATTATTATTATTATAACTGAAATTTAAATGTTACAATAATTCGACAGAAAGTCTGCGGATAAAGCATAATAGCTTTTTACATATCTACTCCACCTAAAGAGCCTTTCTAGTGAGACAAACTTCAAAGAATGAACAGTTTAAAATCAAACCAATTCAGTCTGAAGTATTTCCTTTGATTACCTACAAGTTGGTGTACCTTCCAATGATTTAGTAATTTCATGGTATCGAACAGAAACGGTTTGTATTGGTCGCCTTGTACTTTTTTCAAGAGTACCGAATGAAATGCCTAGTTACAACGCTACCTTGTTTGAAGGTCCATAGTATGTGTACGGATCCAATTTGGCTGATATTTGATCTGCGTTGAGTAGTCACGAATTCGTCGAATGAGTGCATTACCTATTCCGTTTTTGATTCGGAAATGCAGTGGTGTTTTAAGTAAAAATTTAACTTTAAGTGTAAATGTTTTTATTTGTTTTCCTGACTGCTGGCACAATAATTATTAATTACTATCTTCAGCCAACGTTAGTAAAATTATTGTATGTTACGTATTTTACTGCCTATTTTCAGTTTTGTTTACTATTGTGAACGTGAACAAAATATATTGTTGATGTTTCGCTTCATATCGGACTTAAAAAGGGTTGTTTTTCTTAAAGTTTATTATAATGTTTTAATCCTGCTAGACTTTGTTTCATTTATATTCATATTAATTGTCTTTAATTTTTTAAGCAATGGCTTTGTTATAAAAGCAGTATTATAACTTAGTATAAAAATGTTTGAGAAACTTGCCGCGAACTGCTCGGCCGAAAGTAATTCAAACAAAGTAGATAAAAGTTGCGACGGTAAAGAAGCGATTAAAAGAAAAATTAGCATTCTTCCAAATTAATTACTTCCATAATAAAAGTTTTATTTTTATGAGAAATTGTACCTAATCTTCAATATTTAGCTTGCTTAGATGATATCATGCTTAATTATTGCGTTAATGCTACAAAAGTTATTTAAATGTAAAGTTGGTCAGCTTTTTAAATTAAAGGTAACACGGGTAGCTTGCCATGAAACCAGAATTCCGGTTATTTTAGATTTTAAAGTTGAATATACAATAATATAACTGAGTTAGTAAGCTCTAATCCTCGCGAGGACTGCTTTAAAGGAAAATGGCAAATCCTGTACCGCTGGCAATATATAATGGATGATTATGAGATTGATACCGTTAATTTTGCAAATCACCTTAATTATCTCCATGTATTTAGGTATCATATTTTTAGATCTGTACTAAAATAATTTTGGTTCCGTTCAAAAAGTTGTTACAACTGTAATTAGAAAATGCTTCGTTTTCTAAACATGTTATGCTTAAAGTCTACTAAGTTTGAAAACTTGAATATTTTAAACTAACTAAAATATTTTATACTAATTTTACAGTGATCGGTTGATTATAAAGGCTATAGGGTGCGTTTTGGAAGTCAACGGGGAGTGGAGTGGATGCTTCGAGGCTATGGACGCGAAGGTTTATGAACAGCTTTGTGCTACCCGCCGGGGTGAGACCGGGGAAGATCAAATACGTTGGAACGCACACCGACAGGCACTGCCACTATAGTGCGCAACTAAAACCGCAGAATGCGTGCTAACACGCTGTTGGGGGCGTTATGCCAAGCCTCGAAGAAGACTTGACGTGGAGGGACGGCACGATGCCACAATTGCGCACCCGACTGGGACTTGTCACAGAATACGCTGGAGGATTGCTCGTGATTAGTCGTAATTACAAACACAATAATTTACTATAATTGTCAAATTAGGTGGGTATTAGGTTGCTATACTCATTCGCTTATAGGAATCCACAGAAAGCACAAAGGCAAAAAAGCATCATAACTAAGCGAACCAAATTACAACTTATAAAAATGTTTAAAATGTGTTAAGAGCAATTAATAAATAAATATAATAAAAATAGGTGCCTGTAATACCTCTCGCATATGTACATAATGTAAATATAGTATCCTTGTAGATGGAATAGTTATTAGTTTCATTTTAAATTTCTCCAAACTCAAGCATATGCATTTGTTTAATATGTTTAGTTATTCATCGTGAATGTAGATTGATATATACTTTTTATGGGTAAGTTTGGTTTGGGGCCACTAACTGCACTATTAAATAGAAGTTAGTTTCTTTTGAGGTCGGGTTTTGCTTTTCACATCGTTTGGTCGTTATAGCGGGTTTTGCCACTTTTTGTAGCACTGCTGTTTGATCGTGGCACCTCGTACCCGATCCTTTTTTTCCAGGTTTTTACCAGCGTCATCAGTATTTTGCGGAATTTAACGGTATTTTAAAATACGTTTTGTTAGGTTATTGCTTTGTTGTTAGAATATTGTAGATAGTATAATTCAGTTATTGTTTCGTATAAAATTTATGAATATTTGAATTTAATGACAAATACTTATTTCTTTTCATTCGGAATATTACGTCGATCGAATATACTAAACGAGAAAAAAATTAAAACCGATTAGTTTCATGTTAATTAATAAATAATAAAAAAAGTTAAGTGCTTAATTAGGCTTATAAAAAGATAAATGGTTTAATAAAATGAAATTGATAGTAATTAAAGTATATACAAAAGCAATCAATTCCTAAAAACCGTTTCATATGAGTGTACGCTTATAAATTATTGCAGTTGGTACATGTTTCCCAACCATTTTTTTGCTTGATTTAAATAATATCCTTGTTAGAAGAAGCTGAGAGCAAAAAGATTTAAGTGGTTCAAAATATTTTCTAAATAAAATACTTACAATATAGTCTAGTTTAGTTTTTCTTTTTGCTAAAAAGCAAAATCATTTTCTCTATCACTATAAGTAAATAAGTAATAAAGTATAACAGGTCAAGTAGAGCGACGATTTGCGCAAGACGGCTGGCAGGAGCTGGATGCGAGAAGCCATAGATCGAACTTAGTGCCGTGAAATTGGAGAGGCCTATGTCCAGCAGTGGACTGCGATAGGCTGACGATGATGATGATAAATATAACACATGATCAAGTTACGATTTGAATTTTAGATACAGGTTCTGCAAAAGTGTTATCCTATCTTAAAATATTGTTAGATAAAATCCAATTAAAGTAAGACCCTTAATTTATGTGCAAATTCATCATACAATATTTTTGTTATAAACTGTTATCCAGTTAGTTGTCTAAAACGTTTTATAGCGATAGTATGATTGAATAGTCGGGCATCTATATGTTCTCATATAAATCATTTATTAAGTAGGTTAAATGGCTTTACTCTAACTATTAAACGTAATTAAATTGAATATTACGCTAGTAAACCAAATTAATGCACACACAAACACAATTAATGCGAGCACAGGGCTGAAATAAGGTATATTATATTGTGTGCCATTTATCTGTCATCTGTTACCTTGCAAATGCATCTCCGAGTTCTAATAGGCGTAGACACTGAGAATATTTTCGATCCCCTTTGACGCTTAATCTAGAAGATTGGATTACCAGTACCTAATTTTATAGTTTTACATATCAGATCATACAATTTTTTGTCAAATAACACTCTTTTTCTGTAATCTGTATAAGCAATCACAGGAGAAAAAAGTTTCCTTTAAGAAGCCTACTTATACGGAGCATTAAATGTTAAATGTAAATCTTTTATGCAAAAATTAAAGTTTTCCCATTCCACAATGTTACGCATTCAGTACTTTTAGTTGAGACTAAATGGAGTTAAATATTATGTAAATCACTACTTCAAAGTATCATTATCTAATATTCATCTTTATATTATCAAATAACTCATTTTGTTGTTGTTCATTCTTAGATATTTTGCACTTACGTAGACATTATAGACAATCGTTTTCTTTTGCTAAATGTTTAACTAATAAATGTGATAAGATGATTTTCGATTCCCAAAAAGTATTTGGCATATTAAATTAATCTAAAATAAATACAGAATTAAATGCAAAGAAACCCGGCAAGCTTACTGAATCTCTGGCTAATATTAGCTTAACTTGCCCGGACATGCAGCGTAGATGTGTACTCTGCTGTTTGGTTTTTCTTTAATTTTGTTTGTACTCCTCACATCCCCGTTCAGTTTAGTGGTCTCTACTGTTTTTGTTTATCTTCCCTAAGCTTCGGGGAAATTTCGCTTGTGTAAGTCTTAACTGGTTTGAGTTTTAAGCTGAAAAAGATTTTGAGTTTCATTAGAAAGATTTTTTAATTATACGGCTTTGAGAAAATGAGACACTTCATTTGTTTTTATGCGGTTCATATTACATTTAGTGTTTTACTTGACTGCAAAAATTTAGATAGTACGTAATGTAACTAGCGGTTGATCTTTGTCAATTTCGTGGATTTTTGTTAGTATTTTGTCGGTCGGTTGATGGGTTCTATGCACAAAAATCATTGAAATGTAATTATAGTTGCCACACCATATCAATGTTATTCATTTATATCTTTTTTTATGATATAGGTGGCAAATGAGCAGACGTATCGCCTGATCGTAAGCGTCTACTAAGCGTTGTAGGCCTTTCAAGAAGGACAACGTTCTTTTCTTGAGGCTCGTTTTTTGGGTGCTCATTTCTTTTCTTTACCGCAATAAAAGAATAAAAATACATTATTATTTATTACATAATTAATTATTTTTGTATCTTGTATTTAAGTCAACAATTGTAGGGCCACAATTATGTCCTGTTGGACAAAATCTGTTGATGAATTATGTCCTATTCGTTTATTTTTTAGAAGCCGCACTATGGTATAATAATAGACAACAGTGTTTTTCTTAAATTTTCTGTAACTATTATGGCCGCAATTAGCCCACTAATCGAATTGGTTTCTGTCAATTGTCAAATGCCCATATGAATATAAATGTGTTTTCTATTAACGGTCTTCAAAGTTACGTTCGCAACCCAAAAACCCCACAATAAGTGGGTTGCGTGACTACGTTCATTATTTTTTTCAACCACCTATAAATTAACGTGTACATATTAGATTTCTGTAGGGCATTTTATATCTGAAGTGTTGGTGTCAATTTTTAATAGATTGTAACAGGTATTTATGACAGTTGATATGTTTTATCTGGTGGAAGTATTTTGAACTTAGGACTAAGTAAATGGATGTTCCGGATGGTGTAAGAAAGCGATTCCCAGATCCCTCCCGTCTCAGGCGCAGAGTGGCACACCGTTTGATTTTAGTCGGTTCGATTCCGACACACCGTCCCGCCGCAAACCCCGTTGGGGTGAAGGCCCGAGGGGGTTTCCACACGTAAAAAAAAAGAGTAAATGGATGTCATAATTAGATTAATCAATTTTCGGTAAGTACCAGATTTTTTGTTTTATTCAATTTTTAGTTAGCTATATCCATGTTGATTTATATCAACATGGATATAAACTTTGGCCATAATAGTTAACTCAAATAAGTTTTTTATTTTACAATTGCCATGACTTTTCGTGCATGAAGATCTTAAATTACATAAAACACCACCATCATGTCACGATGCATTTCGAAAATATCAAATAGTTTTACGGTATTTTAAATGTGTGTTTTACTGGCGTACCTAAGTAAGACAGTTAACATCACGCTTAAACCAATAGGAGCCGGGCATAATTGAAAAGAGGTGTAGACGAAGTTGGGTTGGTCAGAACGTTCACTATATGTCACATATCGCTGGCAAATACCTACAACACTTCAGAGGATCGAATGTCTCGAAGAAAATCAAATCAAATCAGGAAGAGAAATCTAATAGAAATGATCTCGTATTTGCGTATGAATTTTCTATTTAATTACTTCACTTACATCGATACCAAATTAGATATAGACTATTGAAGATATTTAAACTTCGAACAATTTTCTTTTACCAAATCATAGAATATTACGAATGCTATGATTTAGCAAGAAAGAGTACAAAAAGAAATTTCTATGGTAGACTTATTAGGTTATGAAATTATATTTTATTTATGAACAAAAACATTAGTCAATCTACCACGCCAGCATCACAGTGACACTGTGACAGGTCATGTCAAGAGCCCCTTGAAGCGTGAGCGGCAATATGTTATGCACTGTGTATATTGAGCTCTCGATATTTTGATAGAAATTAACCAAACAACCATTATGTTCTTAAGCCAGTTAAAAAAATCTTTTATGAATATGCCATTTAAAAAAATATTTGGTGGAATTAGCATGGATTATGCTACGCTATTGATATCACACATTTTTATTAAAATAGTGCACTTAATCGTTGCTGGACGAACGTTCCAGCCAATTATGGAATAAACAATATATTCCATAATTTAGAAGCTAAAATGAAAAATTTAATAAAACCTCTACGCAAGTACTTAATCGTATTCGATTCATCATCACCATCACCCCAAAAATGCCTTACATACTTTGTAAAAGACTCTTACATTGCTGGATCGATATTAACCAAACATAGCTAAGAACCACCGCAAGGATGAGATGAAAAAAAAATGCATCGACATCAGTCCAACCGTTTGAGAGCTATGATGCTACAGTCAGATACAAACATACACAGATATCGACGTCAAACTTATAACACCCATCTTATTGCGCCGGGGGTTAAAAGCCTTAATATTTTGTCAGCAGACTGAAATATTATCAAAATGAAATCATCCCTTTCAAGAAATATGTGTAGTAAATAATGTTTTATATATATATATTTTCGAATCCTTTATTTATTTATTTTGAAAAGTGATACATTCTGGCAAAACAATTATAAATCCTCAATTCCTTCCACTATCAATGCTCTCAATGAAGTCAATATCATTGTCACTATCAGCCGTATTTATCACCAGTCTATCAACGTAATTATCTCGACCATGTTGAAACCACACGCCGTCTCGGGAACTAGAAGCCAAGGAATCAGGTGCAGCCTAGAAAGGAAAACCCTGAAACCCCGTGCCTTGGGCCACCTACGGTTTGTAGATTCAGTTTAGGAACTCCGATATTCCCGTTGCTCTTTCCAACGGGCTTGAGTCGTCGTTGGTACCTGGTGTCGGTTCCCGGGCCTGGTGAACCGGGAGAATTAAGCGACTTCTAAGAGAAATCACCCAGTCCCGCTCCACCGTCTCCTTCGCATACAAAACTTGTTCGTAGAAAGAGATGGCGGAGCTCCACACTCTCTCGCTCCGCAACATGGCTACAATCATGTAACCGAATGAGAGAACCCCTTACTCCGTTGGGCACCACGAGATTACGCCTCAGCTCCTCCCACGCTACACTATCTGCCAGCGTGGGGAGCGCCGTGTCTATAATCTGGCTATCGCAGTGGTGTCACCACTCAGGCATTGGCTCCTTACGAGTCAGACACAGGTGATTTCCGAAGCACCTTTTTCCAGTGATCACCTGCGTCGATATGAGAGGGTCGCGTGATGCCTCTCAAGCTCATCCTCCGTAATTGGTCTTACCGTCGCAATAACGACGTGCTCAAATCTAGGTGTGCCGCGGGCAACTCTAGAGTCACAAGAGCTTTTATCCCTTTTTAGACCCTCTCCCCAGAATATTTGAGAATTTTCCCAAAATTGTGTAAGCTCGCTCGGTGAAAATAAACAAAAGAATTGATTACCACCTGTTTCCTGTGACCGTGACCGTGACAGTGATATCTTGTATGTTGTTTAGGGTAAATTCAAATTAATGTATTGTAACATTTAACAATGTAACCTTTAGACATATTGACAGCTGAAATAGCTAGTAAAGCTAATTTCAGTAAGCTTAATAGTTCGTTACGTTAATTGAAACCAAGTACACCCGCTGAAGCGATTTATGACGGCTAATAAATGGTGCCGCGTTGTTGCGTGCCGTTTCCAAACTGTTTGTTTTGTTTTAATTGAATTATGTAGAATACATAGAAATAATATATGGAGAATAAAAAAAATTTAAGAAAGTATTTTATTACAAACTGTGACAAAAGTGCATGTTTTATTAAAGCTTCTTAAGCTAAACCAATGATCTTTGTGAAATTATCTAACACAGTATTGGCTTTTCACCCTGAAGAATAATTATGGGCTATTAAAGTGAATAAAAACTACCTCGTTTAGTGATATTTACAAATTAAACGCAGCTATTAAAAAAAATAGGCAAACTTGATCGAATGAAACTGTCACAATTTATGTTTATTATTGAAATATCTGTTTAAATAGACGTGTGTGTGTCTGTTTAAATGGCCGCCATAGTGTGGGTCATCATGCTGTATTGTTAAGGACAATACATTGAGGATGGTGACCACCACTCTTGGATTCTGCTCATGCCTTACATCAGGCAGGGCAGAGTCATTTTGGCAGCTAAAACATAAAAAAAGTGTTATAATAAACAAGTACTTTCTTACGTATGTTCTAGAATTAAAATTACTTGTACTTACTTTACTATTTTATTTGTGTTTACACCTGACCTGAGAAATGTTATGGCATCATCATTCCTATGTATAGTATACGGTACAGTATAGTGTAGTGCAGGAATTCAGTATATAATATACAATAAAGTAAGTATGAAAGTTGACTGCGAGTCATTGTAACCTTTAGACGATCGTTGTTAGGCGGCGGTGATGCCAGCATAATTTGTCATCGTATTATTATATTTAACGAAACAGGAAAAGTATAGTTGATGAGTACATATTTCACAATACCAAGCTGTCAACTGTTCAAATAAAAAAAAAAGAAATTCATGCGAAAAATCTTAGGAACAGTTAGGGAAAGCGATGGAGTGTACCGCGTCCGTATGGATCATGAGCTAAATCGCCCGATACGCAATGAGACCATCGTTCGGTTCTGCAAGGCATAGAGACTTCGGTGGGCAGGTCACATTGAGAGAATGCCTGACTCAAGAGCGACAAAGAAAATCACAAACTGGGCCCCTCAACAAAAAAAAAACGCGCGGTAGGCCCGGGAAGCGGTGGCGGGACTGTATTGAGGAAGACCTGGCTACTCTGAGAAAGAAGTCCTGTTGGAGACGTGCTGCCCTGAACAGAGATCGCTGGAGGCAAATTGTGGAAGAGGCCGAAACCCACGCCGGGTTGTAACGCCATAGGAAGAAGAAGAAGAAGCTGTTAATTCAATAAAACATTTATAGTTTACATTTCATTGACGTTTACATGCATATCAAGCGATGTTTAAACTTATTTATTAAAGACATAGGCATGTATTTTGATTAGTACACAATTAAAATACTTGAAATGTTGTGTAATACTGAAAAAAAATCTCAGATCTTCATACCTCTTTGTAGTAAAAGACAGGTTCCATAATTGAATTTGAGTCGGGAGATTAGGCGAGCTGTTTATTTGTTAGTACGAGTCACTATTGGTTGACTGAATCACATACGTATGACGAAATCAGTGTCAGACAGAACTGAAATAGTATATTCACGTATTTGTAGATAAAAATAGCTCTCATATGTAATTAAATTCATCTAATGTACCCAATTAGTTGAGTTTTGATATAAACAGAATAAGTAATTAAAAACAAACTAGTTTGTTTCGCTCTTTTTATTTTATTGGGTAAATTGTTAGGATTATAGGATTGGACAATTTATGTTCTTTTATAGTAACTATATTTATTGTTCGTTCTTTTTGGTGTTATGTGTCCAATGTACGAATTTACCTAACTTCAATAACATTTACTAGTTTAATCTCAAGCTAAATTAAAACTTACATAAAACTGTGTGACAAAAATTAACACTGTTGTACATAAGTTGTGGAAGGCATGGTCACAGTAATAAATATGTGTGCAAAATTTCATGATAAACAATTCAGGACACTAACAAACAAACTCAACGTAAAAATGTTTATTTTTAATAGTCAATATTGAACGGATTTAAATGAATTGCATTTAAATCCGTTCAGTATTGAATAATAGAGTAACATAGAAACTTTAAAGCTTCTTCTTCTAAAGTGTCCTTGTATTGGAATACACGCAAATAATGTCTATAAAACTCATGCGCATAAAAATTTAAGTCTCGTTACAGTAACGTGCATACATTTACACGATTTCATACCACATAAAATTGAATAGAAAAGAACTGCCTGAACATGTGAAACTCCTATGAACAAAACTATAATATTATATTATAATTATGTAAATTAATAAATTAAATACTGAAAAGATGTATGTATATTTTAATAATACATGTATTTTATACTACTGTACAAGTTTTATGCTATAGGAACAGTAATAATACGTGAAGAAGCAGTCAAGTTCATAGCGGCACGTCAGTTCCACCGCAAGTCAGAGGGCCGCAATTTCTAAGTGCGCTGCGAGGCCGTGCGCTGCGGTTCGAGATAACTTTAATATATCGGTATGGGCCTCCGGTACCCTCACTCATTCGATGAAACATAGTGCAAGTGCTGTTTCACTCCGGTTTTCTATGAGACCGTGGTATCACTCTAGTTGAGCCGGCCAATTCGTGCCAAAGCGTGGCTCTCCCACGGTAGCTCCTCCATATTCCCAAAGCAGTATGCAGAAACTTACTGAAACGTCCATATTTTGCCGACTATTTATATTTCAAATTTTACATGTTCATACTCGTATATTGGTATATGGGTATTTAGACGCAATCCTCGAAGAAAAAAGAGTAACCATTATAAGTCAAGTTTAAAACATCAAAAAAAATATCTAACATTTTGGACAACGATTTATACCAGAACCACCATCTGGTGCTGACTCAAAATAAGTGTATTAGATGTGCAAGTATAGACAGTAAGACGTAACTATTGGCATTTTGCCAGTCACCCGTTTAAAACGTGTGTATAACTGACTTTTCATTATTTAATTCAACAACGATCTCATTTGCGCCAGTGCCAAAGTATATTGAGCGGATTCAATAAAAGTTTGTATACGTGCCATTGAATGCCGTAAGCGCTGATATTTATTTTACAACATAAATGAAGGGCACATGATACCATGAAACCCATTGATAAATAGTTAACTTTTCGCTATTGACCTAATATAGAGCATATTTTATTTATTTTGTTAATCTGGCAGTAAACTTCATTAGGGTAGCTTTAATATGCAGTACTTGTTCCCAACTTGTTATGTATAGTGAATTTGTATTGGAAGGTGAACAACACTTGGAAATATAGTGTCTGTAAGGTTAACTATAGAAATGTAGAAAGAAAGAAGTTTCCTTCTTTTCTCCTGCAGTTGTGTTTTATTTGTTAAATGAATAGAAATAATAAAATATTAATGAAGGTCATAAGCACTGAAATTCCCTCCAGGTTTTGGAAAAAGGATAAAAAATATTTTGGTGTTAGAATAGAAGTGTGCTCTCAACTCGGGAATTCACGAGTATTTGGAAATCCCAACCATTTTGGACGAAGCCAAGCGATACTCAAAAAACCCTTTATCATGCTCCTGTACCCAAATCCAATTAGAAGACTCAAGAGAGCCGATGTGCTGCCTCACTAAGGGGAGATGGAGCAGTGGCTCTATCTCTCCAAACCCCAACCTCTTGCAACGCACCTGATTATAGTCTAGACGATTGATAGCAGGTCTAAAATAAAGGAACAAAAAATAGAAGTGAAAGTGGGCAGGTCTTGTCCTTAATAATTTTCACCAGACAAACCATCAATCAGGTTTTGGGGGATAATGATTGTCAATATGTTTGTTTTCTCTGTATAATAAATAACTAATAATAATAAAAATGTCTCTAGGCGGACTGATGGTTGCTGGAGCTATTAAACGTTAGAGTGAACACCGCGATATTGCCATACAACTTTTACTAGGCAGTGCACAACAATAGCCTGAAGTACATTTAACTAGCTTTTTAAATCGATGTACGTATTTAGTTCTGAATATGATCCGTAATAATTTTATACATGCTGAAATGTTATAATATAACACAAGAAGTACTTGTTTACCTGGAACTCAATTAAATACATATTTATATTTGCGAATCAGCTGTATCCAATTTGATTTTCTTTTGAAATGTTTTGTAGGAATTCCTCTCTCGACTTAAGATAATGAGACCATAAATATTCATTTCAAATATTTTTTATTTTTCAAATTAACTTTAATTTAGTAAAACTTCTTGAAGATCCTGTTACCATTAGACATCTTGTTACTTCTTTGCTTTTTACAGACTGAGCTCTTTAAGTGCTCGCCTGCTTAAGCTCAGTGACGCTATAAAGGCCGGAAGAGGCCAAAGGCATCTGTCCATTCGAAAAAAGGAAGACAATAGACGGAATACTAATGTACCTTGTACAATGCATTAACCGTGGGCTACGCCTTTACCGCTAAGTGGTTGGGATTTTTTTTTCCTAAAAATTGATGTTAAATTCGCCCTTGGTCGAACCCTTCTCTCTTTTAAAAACCCATTTTGAACTCGAAAGCTTTATTTCTAATAAGGATTTGTTAGTACTTTGTTTTTTGATGGCTATTCTTTTACGCCACTTTAACACGACCCGGGAAATATTTAACTTTATTGATTATGTTCTCATTAATACTTTCCTAAACAAATTTCCGCTACCCGTATGCATAGTGAAATACTTTTGAGCGAACATAGATAAGCATAATATTGCAGCGCCTACAGTAACTTTCAAAATAGTTTCGCTTGTCTTCAGTGTGTTCCATCGAATTCCTCTCATAGAAGCGGTGTCAATAATTTATGCTTCATAGTCGTGGTTAAAGGATAATTCACATAGTCTGAATGTCGGCGCAAGACTAACATTGTCATTGGAAGGTTGCGGTTGGATAGGGATGGCGGGGCACACAGACCATGCAACTATTCGAGAAGTCGACGTTCTCAGAACTTGGCATTTGCCACCTGCATATCTGCAAGCGTTTGGGGTGGACGAACATGTTAACTATTTACCTAAAATTGAAGGTATTAAAACTTTGTTGTTTTAAAATAATAGGATTTTATTTTAAAGAATGTTTCATCAACGAAAGTTGAACTAATATAAAATTGAAGTTAATGAGTAGTTTGATTGAGATTGTTTGGAAATATAATTAATAACACACTTGAATTTGCTTTTATAAAATGTGTTCATTTGAATACAAAAAAAAATAACAGAGCATTTAATATGAAAACCTTGATAAAATACGTATTTTTATAACAAAAAAATTGATGAGTCTCGCGGTGTTACCCGCGGTATACCTTCACCCGCAGGTATCGCCGCGGGTCGAATCAATTAGCTACACAATTAGTTCTTTTTTTTGTTTTTTTTACCGATTTGAAATTGAATCATTCTCCAATTCTCAGAAATAGACACAAAAATTTAATTAAAATCGGTTCAGCCGTTTAGGAGGAGCTTAGTCACATACACGTCGATGATTTATATATATATATATATATATATATATATATATATATATATATATATATATATATATATATATGTATATATATATATAAAGGTGAGTATAAACTGAATGGATACGTTTGAATCGGCTTAGGACACATCGCTGGGTACAGACGATTGAGACTAAGGGGGAAGCCTTGGCAATTAGTTTGGATATTGCGAAGGCCTTCGATCGGGTCTGGCACAAAGCACTTATTTCGTAGCTCGTTTCCTATGGGCTTCCCGAGAAATTATGTGATTGGGTCACTAGCCTTTTAGCAGATAGAAGCATAAAGGTCGACGGTGAATGCTCTGACGTCATATCTGTGAAAGCTGGTGTCCTGTAAGGCTGTGAGCTATCGTCTACTTTGTTTCTCCTCCATATTAATGACATACTGCAAATTAGCGGCATTCATTATTATGCGAATGACATCACGGACGATGCTCTCTACACCGGCCGCGGTAATATTTTTCGGGAAAACGTCATTAAGAGTCGAAACAAACTTGTGTCATAAGATGAAACCTTTTTGGGAAAGGTCTCAGATTGGGGTAGACTTAATTTAGTCTAATTTAACCTCCCAAAGACCCAAATATCCAAGAAAAGAGCGTACTCCTTCTTAAAAGTACGGCAACGCACTTGTGACACCTCTGATGTTGCGAATGTCCATGGCCGGCGATAATCGCTTACCATCAGGCGATACGTCTGCTAGTTTTCCCCCGCTTCCATTAAAAAAGGTAAATAATATTTGTTCAGAACAATAAATGACAAATCCAACCGAAATTCAAAATGAAAGATTATCGTCTCTAATAAAAACAGACAAAGTAGATTTGTGATAAATTGGTCGTGTTAGCAATTCATTGGTTCTTAAAGAAAAAAAATATTGTTCGGGAAAATCATTAACGATTCAGTGAGGGAAATTTCGTACTGCTTGTACCTCAGTCCCCTTCACAGCTCATCGGATCATTGAACACTTGATTTGATTAACGATATAGGAAATGCTCCTTCTAGGTGTACGGGACAAAGTTGTTCGTAATGCTTCCATTCGATTTTATTATTCTCATTCAATCAAAGCTCAACACGTAGTTGAAGCATCTACTTCGTAATAGGTTAGATTGGGTGTAAAATTCCGTGGCTCTCTTGTTCTTTCTCAGTTTGATATCAAAAGTTTTGTAATCCTTTAAATTCTATAATAGTATTTACATATACTGGTGGTACATATCGTAAGTGCTCAGCAAAGGTTCAATATTTTTTCTTCAAATGAAAGTATTGTTAATCTCTTTTACATCGAATTTGTGATATTTTTAGCTTTTACTAGTTCAGTCGAACAACACAATTTCTTAAAAATTATGAAAAAATACTATTAGTTTTTTTTTATTTGGACTTGAGTTACTTGTTTTATTTCAAACAAAATATTTTGGAGAAAGCGGAAAGAGATAAAATCTAAATCAACTTAGTTGTCTTTATTTAAAATAATTAACTAAGAATTTATGTAATTTGAGTTTTAATAAAGGCCTAAGATTTCAGAAATTGTTCATCCCTTTGTAAAGTAATGAACTTTAACATCTTTCTGTATTTAATTAGATCCATGCGCCCTCATTGTATTCAAAGATCCTTCTTTGTAACACTAGGAACATCTACACCTTTCGCGAATATTCCTTGCTTTGTATTTGTACAATGGAATGCAATTTCTACGAGACGCCTTCACCGAAACAGTGACTCCTATTTAAATTCTGTTTCTTTCCAACAGGAGTGACCTACATCTTCGTAGATATGTATGAGTGTGGAAATACGTAGGGATGAACAACAACAAACCACTTCAAGTATTGTCTCTTTGTTTTCACAGCAATTTATTGCTACAAGTTTTATATCAAAGAAACGAGCTATTTATGAGAAAGAAGCCCGCCTTCTTATCTATAAAACAAAGTCTGTTACACGGATAGCTTAGAAAAAGTTTTGATGCTTCGACTTTACCATGGCTTTGCTAAGATCTTGATGTAAACTAAGATGCTTGTACTAAATAAAAAGAAAACTATTTCTACACTTTTTTGATTTCATCAAAAATTGCAAGGAAGTATACAGTAAGTGCAAAAAATTCTGAAAACTTAAAACGGAATAAAGCAGCTGAGATATAAATAAAACGTTTCCAAGATAAATATGCGCGTAGGGATAAGTTTGTTTTAACATGGAAAAGAAGTGATTTTCAGTTTTAGTTAATTATTTTAGTTGAAGCTGTAGCAATACTTCATCGAAGTCATCTGATATTACGCTTACCGACACTTAATGAAAAAGCGCAGATCACTAAGAAGTGGTTAATACTAACAAATAAACGAAAGAAAGAAAAAAATCTTAAAATAACCGTTCACTAGCATAGTTGTTGCGCCTTCATTACCCGTAAGAACATTTTAATCTGACGCTTGATGTTTAACAGTTAGCGTTAGTATTTTAGAAGATCTTTTTTTCACAGTCGACTATAGCGCAATGCTTTTCTTAAAATACATTTTTTATCCTTCTTTTCTTTCAGTTATATTTTGAATCGCTGGTGTGTATAATGTATTGCAAAGAGGTGAGGTTAATTTTTTTTAACTCGTTCACCTGTCATAAGTTAACTTCCCTTGGAATAATATCATTTTAACGGTTAAAGAAAAATGGGTAAAACTGATATTGGATGAAGGTAAATCTCGAAAAACGGCCGACAAAGGACTGGAATTGCAACAAGCAGAAACAATGATCTTTATATGATTGAATTGCCGTTTCTAAATTCTTAGAACCTTATGCTACGTCATAAAGGTTTTCAGAACATGTTTTTGCGTAAACCTGTTTTCAAACTACGGATATCCTATTAAAAGAAAGAAAACAGTATATTCTGTTTGTAAGTATTCTTTTCGTTTTTACTTTCTAAAGCATATACTGGTGTAATATGTATCGCACTCAACATTCTTTAAGAACTAACATTTAATTTTGTTACATAGAATCAAACAAGTTGTTAATGTTAAAACATAGCAGTTATTATTCTGAAATAAACCTCTCCGATGCTCCTTGAATTATATCTGTAATAGTTCATATCACCCAGACGGTTTACCTACACGTAGGGAGCACAGAAATCGTGTTATAACTGAAACTGGCTCCATAAGCGCTTAAATTGGCGATCGGCCATCGTGCGGTTCAAAAACGGCTGTAATTGGCGCTACCATAATTTAATTTTGCTAACGTAGTGTTTGAGCTGATGCCAGCGAGCTTAAATTCAATAAAAATTCAAGCGAGCTTCGGCCGAATCATCGCCATCAATTTTACTTCGATATGTGGTTATACGCTTGTTTTGATAACTGGGTGTCGAGTAAACAAAAACGTAACTTTCGGTGTAATACCTATGTTGGAATCACGTGTCGTTGTCGTGTCGTTCACGTGTAATATTATATAGATTCAGTATATTTCAACAGCTTTTAACAGTCTGCCGCTACTACTACTATATAAACCTCATCATCATTATTATCATCAGCCTATCGTAGTCCACTGCGGGACATTGGCCTCTCCAATTGCACGCCACTTATATAAACCTCTCCTATGCAAAATAGCATGTATTTCATTACACAGATCACATAGTGACTTATGAAGTGACCTCGCCGCTAGATACTACGCTACGATAACGTCGTAACAAAACTGTATGCGTCATAAACCGAACGCTTAAGCTGATCATGCCTCTCTATCGCTTGTTCCGTGCTCTTGTTTGGACGCTCGGCTCAGGCGGAACGTGACAATCGTGAGTCATGATTTTTCGTGCGTGGACCCAGCGTTCATCGATTTATAAGACGTTAGCACTTCAAAAACAGTCAAATAAACACTGGTTTAACATTGGTTAGTACCCATTCATGCAGAACTGAGGAAACAATTAACAAAGTCTTTGTTTTTATTCATTTATAAATGTACACAAAAGCCAAATCCAAACATCTGTAATCTTATATAGCGAGCGAGTTCAATTTCGCGTTCATAAAGCCCCTCATTTGTTTTAAGTATCACAAAAACAATTCGTAAGAAATTCAAGTCGCAATCGTAAAACATAACAATGAATTAGTGTGATATTGTCAATAAAATAAAGGAAATGGTTATTCATACAGCCTGCGATATTTCTGTAATTTTAACTTTAAAGCTTGTTTTTAACCGACGGCAAAAAAGAAGGAGATTCTCAAGTTGACGTGATATTTTTTATGTATGACCTAGCAAAGCTTCTTATGGAGTAGCCCGATTTTAATAATATTTTTTTTATTAGACAGGCTATGCTTTCAAATTCAAAAGACTGTGGGAAGAAAGGGGTGACTTATTCTTTACTCACAGATTTTAAATATACTCACAGAGTTAGGTATTAGTAATAGATTTAATGTATTAATAAAAATTAAATAAAACATTGCATTAAAATAGTTACTATATAAGAGTTAATAGCTAAAGTTAACTTAAATTTTAAATTATAATAGGTAGATAAGGTACCTTGGTAACTCTTTTAATAGTCACTAGAAATAAGCATACACAAAGCACAAAAAAACACAAAAACTTTTTAACATAATAATTAACCGCCGAGAAAGCTGAAAAGCGAAAATATCATAAAAAATTATTTAACCTTAATAATAATAAATATTTCGGACATGAACACAACGCCATTTAGTCTCAAGCTAAGCAGAGCTTGTGTTAAGGGTACTAGACCACTGATATAAATACCTATATACTTTTTTTGCAAATACATAAATATTATACATAGAAAACACCTAAACTCCGAAACGAATATTTGCAGATCATACAAACATTTGGTCTGACCCAGAAATCGAACCCGAGACCTCAAGCACAGCAGACGCATACGCTACCACTGCGCCACCGAAGCAGTTAAAAACTAAGTTCTTAAACTAATGTAAGTATACCAACGAAATTTTGAGTCGGCGCCAAACAATTAATCATCAAAGATCACAAATTTTTAATATATTTTTTAAGACAACAAAAGATGAGTTAAAAAGCTATAGACGTAACAATTGGCAGTTTATCGCTCACCGTGATTTCTTCTAAGCAATTCTATAACTATTGGTCGCTCAGTAGTCGATACTTGATCGTTTTCGTTCGTTTACTTGATCATTTTTTACATTATTGAGAACAATAAAACTCCGTGGAAGATAAGGAAAAAATATTAATAGAATTGGAACGCGTTAATGGTAGCATTTATTATATGTATTGTTTTATTATTTACAAGCAAAGGGAAAACTAACTGAAAGTTTTTACTTACAAAATCACAGACTCGCAAATAAATATGGGATGGGAAGGGACTATCATAACCTAGGAGGATATCAAGTCACAATTGCGTTGCCTCCTATAACCTAACTTATTCAGTTAAGTGTAGCAAAGTAATTAACTAACATTGGATTTCTTTGCGACTGTTTATCCAAAGTTGAAGTAATAAACCACTGCACCACCAACTACTTCTTAAAGGAAGGTTCAAAAATAAATATTTCAGCATCATTGGTAATACGCCCTCTAGTAGTACATTCATATTATTAAAAAGTTAAGCTTCACTCGATGTTGGTACACCTTAATTAAGACATGTTGGCAAATTGCTTTACTAACTCGTTGTACGAGCTCGCCAGTTGCTATTTCACAAAGCTAGGTTAACTACAGTCATTTGTTGTTAGTAAACTGAGATAATTATTTTTTTCCTAAATGGGTTCTCATTGGCATTGTTACCTCATTATTCTTCTTTCTCAGAAGCATCTACTAAACTTGCTTTATTTTGAGATGAAAACAAAATTTCGCCATATGAAAACACTATGAATACGAGTGGAGACCGTGATTAAGCAAACGCAGTTTAGAGCAGCCTATGGATCGGCCTGTTGGGGCTGGTGGACCGACGACTTGAGGAAAGTGGCTGGCAACCAATGGTTGCAGACTGTCCTAGATCGGCATAGTAGGCGTTTTTTAGAGAAGGCCTTCGTTCACCATACGATTATAGGTTGATCATGAAAATTAAATTATGGAGCACAACAAACGATTTTTTTTCTGTTTTTAATATTCAAATTTGGCTAGCTGCTATCTTTGTCTTTATTTATCTAACTAAACATAAGAAAGGTTAGAAGGCTAACCTTTCTAAGCTAAAAGATAAGCTTTGCTTTATCGAATACCTGAAGTTGGTATAGATTATATCAAAGCTTAAAGGTAAATAGAAGTCCTTTATTTAGCGAAAGACCGGACATTTAGATACCATTTTCATATTGGTTTTGCTCTTGCACTAAATTTTGATGATAAAAATAGGGTAGATGTAATATCAAAATTGCCTAATCTCTGTAAATAAAAATAAATCACTGAAATGTATGTACGCGCATAACTTCTGAGGGACTGCACTAAATTGGATAATTTTTTTTATATGTTTGCTATTCTCAAAACAAAGTTTACATTAAAGAAAATTATGAAAAAAACCGCAATTGTAATTTTTTTATTGCCATCTGTACTACTTGTAGGCTTGTAGCTGTAGCTGTAAATAAGCTCTTACATAAAACATAACGACATTTTCATCTTCAATTTACTTAAATCTAAGAATTGCTTCTTTGTTACTTATAAGTACGTACCCTTTACTTTCATTAAGACTAACCAAACTCTTACATAAACTTCAGCATCGTATTTCCACATCAAACAACAAACAACTTTTGTTAAGTTTTTATTCAACTCTTGGTGTATTCTCAACTTAATATTTTACTGACTGCGCACAGACTTCATTCGAATATACTTATAAGTAAAATCTTAAATTGTGAATTTACAGACTGTGAGTGATATTTATTATGGGACTTAACTGAAAAGGTCTAAAAAACATATTTATTTATGAACGATATAATTTAAGTAAAAACATACAAAATTGCGATGTTGTAAAGTAAAGTTAAAGTCGTTGGATAAATAAATATTATTCATATGTTAATAAGTTTTACGTGGAAGCACCATTCCAGGCTTTTAAATAATTATGAAGCTTTACGATGCATAAATGTAAAAACTTTCCTCCCATTAACTTGAGTAAACAGTAATGAACGATTCAAAAGATATGGCAGATATTGCAGCGCTTTTAAAAATATTTCCACTTTTTCAGATAATGTTCATACTTTAATAAAACAAGATAGTTTTGAAAGCGTTGGCTAGGCGAGGAACATACGGCCCGATCTCGCCACAATTCATTTCTCATTTCCGTAACGTTCGCCTGCGCTGATCCCCGCTCGGTCACAAACTCTCATCTTGTAACAGGTAATTTATTTTACTTAAAACGTAATAAAAAATACCATTCCAACAAAGAATAGTTTAGAGAATCGAATGAGCTGGATACTTGTAGTTTTAACTAAGCTTTTGTAAAATATCACTCGATTAGACTTTTCGCTTGCACGGATTCAATCCAGATTATCTAAGCGAGACTATTCTCGTCTTTTAATGCCTTTTCCTTACTTTTTCTAACGTTGATTTTAGATAAAAAAAAGTTGAATAAAACTTTACGTTATCGAAGAAAGTAAGTATAGTAAAGTAAGCATTTACAAGTTAGGTGATATTATTTTAATCAAACGAGCGTATTGATTTTTGTTACCTCTATTTTGTAAGTGAATCGAGTGTTCAATATTCGCCGTCTTTGTCCGCTTTATTAATTAATATCTTCTCGCAATTAATCAAATGAAGGTAATGAAGGAAACAATAGGAGGATGTTGATTTTCTAAAATTCGAAAGCCGCTAGGATACTAACGATTTTCGAGGCAGTGTGTGAAGATACAGGTCTACTTACATACCTGAAGATAGATTGTATTAGACAAAATATTTGGCATTTTAGTAATAATTCCTACTATCAAGCAGTCGCTACATACATGTTATAGAAAAAGGCGACAGGTGATTTCTTCACATTTTTCTAGCACTTTAAGACTTTTATTTGATAAAGTTGAGTGCTAAAACCATTTTTCAAAAGGAATGTTGATCACTTCAACAACTAGATTAAAGTCCAAACTAAACGACTTTGTGTGGCAAACCTTTTTGACAGTACATATTATTTTATTTTTGTGATGAATTGTGGCAATACCAACATAGTCGTCTCCTGATTCTAATAATTCTTCAAACAAATGTACAGTACGCAAAGCATAACTATTTTTCTTTCTCTTACTACCTTCGTGCTACGGATTCTTGTTAAATCGTTTCCTTAGTTGTTGCCTCGGTAATTACAATATCCGATGTGTATTTGTCAAAATGACGGTGATATTATGACAAATACACATCTGATGATTACACTTACACATTTGTAAGCTATATTAATAATTTTTAGTCATTAAATTTACACTTTTAAATCAGTAAAAAAATTACATAAAAAACCGACTTCATGAATTGGACCAAGTTAAAATGGCACCACACGGGAAGTACCAGCTTTCAAATAAAAAAATGAACCATCAAACTCGGTTCACCCATTCTGTGACAGTTTTGAGGTAACAAACATAAAAAAATACAGTCGAATTGAGAACCTCATCCTTTTTAAAGTTGGTTAATAACTATAAGCAGTTGTTTTCATGAGGTAAGAAAATAGAAGTTTTACTTTCAAAACTATTTTTGTGTGTGTAAAAATTGTTGAATGCAGTAGTGTTATTTAGTCGATGTAAATTGAGTGGTTCAAAAACTAATCTTATACATATATGAAATTCTGGTGTCGCGGTGTTTGTTACCGAACTCCTCCGTAACGGCTGAACCGATTTTTATGAAATTTGGTGTGAATATCGGGTAGGTCTGAGAATTGGCCAACATCTATTTTTTATACCCCTAAATGACAAGGGTGACTCCTCATCCCTAACAATTTTTTTTCTGCCATCAACGTTTACTTGGTCAGCTAGTGTATAAATAATAATTATTTCACAAATTAAATATTTCAAACATAACTATCAAACTATATCTTAAACTGTCAATTTTCGTATCTAATAATATTTTTTTGCCATTCCCGACTATGTACAAGTTTTGCTACAGTTTATTTTGTTCGGATTTGGAGCGAATGTGGCGAGACTAATTTCACGCCGACTTTGAAAGAGAGCCAACGAAAATCAAAGCTCGGTTTACTCGTAAAATATATAGCTCTGGTCTATATTTTAGTTCGCTAGTTGAACGTTGTTTCAGTAACTGGGAAATATGGTGTTCCCTGTGCACAAAACATATATTTTGTCAATCTGATATCTGAAAGACTTATAAAAACAAACACTAACAAATAAATGTAGTTTGCTCTCATGAAAAAGCGGCTGGACAAAAATGTCTGGGTTTCAGCTTTATTGTTTTTGTGTTTTATTGTCATGTTATTATTCCGATAAGAGTATAAGCGTAAGTACAGAGAGTCGTTTGTCAGTTGATTTATTTATCGAAAAATATTCCAAATATATTTTTCGGTTAGTAACTTTAGGTAAATACTGAAGTACAGTATATATTCAACTCGATAAAATAACGGTATTCGATGATTCTAGCAGTTATACGCTATTGTGATTAAAATACCAATCTATTCCATAAAGACTGAGCCAGTCGTAACCATAAAGATTTTTGAAATGTAACCAAAATAGCCGTCTGATGGATTGTTTATTTATTACCCTACTCACTTTATTGGCTCCAGTTATTATCAATTAAAGGAAGCGATTTTTAATTGAAGCCGGTATCTTGTTTCAAAGTAAATCAATTAGTGCACAGGGTGTAGGCGGTTCGCAAATTGATTCAGTTGGCCCAACCTCTATGCTATGACATAGTCGTTTAAACGTTGTGTAGCTAAACATTTTTTTCAATTAAGGTGTGAAAATTTAAACAGGGTCCTTTGAAACCCACGCAAGGGTATATAAGGCTTTTAACGAAACGCTAATGTGAGGTATAAATTTGTGTAGTTATTTTGTAAATGAATATGGGGATAAAATTCGTTTATTTTAATTCGATTGTATAAAGCACACAATAGAGTAGGTCGGGGAACACCGGATTTTTTCGTATATTATGAATATTCTAGATATTAAGGTTCAAATGTTAGTTGGCTGGATGTAGGTACACGAATATGTATTTTTGTAAAGATTCAAACAGAAATATTTAAATTTACCAATGAAAAGGCATTTATAAGGTATTTAAAAAAATTTACCGGTTACTGACTTCAAAGTTGATTACACGGTAACCCATTTAGATATTTTTAATACTTTATATTATGTTCTTTATTCATTTTGAAAGGAAAGACAAAATAAAAACTTAAAATAAAAATTCTATTTCGTCTTAAATAAAATTCAAAAAGTTTCTTGATGAGTGTGACATATCAATTGAAGGAATTATGCTCACTAAAACGGCTGTATTTGTATATAACTCAAGGCTCTCTGAAACTAGTGTAGTGCTTAATAGAAAATCAGGAAAAAGAAAAAGAAAAAGCCACGAAATATTTTATGGCATAAGCACTAAATCAGACTTCATAAAGAAATTTAAGATTAAGATTGAATGCATTAAGATAAAAATATATTTTGTTCAAAACGATTATATTCTTCCACATAATCGTGGTTTGTTACAAATACAATTATTGTTAATTTCACATATACCTACTAAGGTGTCATTTCTTTAATTCTTTGTAATATAATCATTATATAACAATGGTTTACTTCATATTATTTCATCTACGAAGCCTGTGTTGTGTGGTCGTCATTTGTATGGAAGTGTGGTCTTTTAACACATTGCTTAACGTATGCATAAACGGGCAAGCGAGCAGATTGTCCAAAAATGATTTCAGAGCGCAGCTTGTGCCAATTTATAATTTCCTCACGCACATTAAATAACTTAATTACCAACAGTTCAGTGCTGACTGAAAATTGTTGGTATCAGCGGGTTTTAACCACGGATCATATACTTAATTGAATTAAAAAGCAACTTTACTTTTATGAATAAGTAGATATAAAGATAATTTTCTGGACGTTGAATAATGTAAAAGAGATTATCATGTTATTTTCAGGATTTCCAATTTTAACCATTTCTTTCAAGGCAATTGATGATGATTTTTATATTATTATAGAATTGACTAAACATCAGTTTAAGGTAAGATGAAGAAGATGAAGTTGATTAAAGATGTAATTTGTTAATCCACAATGCGAAAAAAAAGACTATCTCAAGGTAGTACAGCTACACTAATGGTACGATAACACGGTATTATCAGTATTTTTTTTATATATTAAGACACTTTTTTTTACGTGTGGAAACCCCCTCCGGCCTTCACCCCACTGGGGTTTGCGGCAGGGCGGTGTGTCGGAATCGAATCGACTAAAACCACACGGTGTGCCACTCTGCGCCTGAGACGGGAGAGATCCGTGAACCGCTTTCTTACGCTATCCGGACTATATATTAAGACACTAGTGCAACGTTAAATCTCTCATGACCCATCCGTAAACATGGACCCATTCCAAAATTCTTTTTACTCCATAATCAATAAATAACATAAGTGGTAAAGTAACTCGCTATTTCTACGGCCCATTTCTCATGCTCAAGTCAATTTGGAGAAGCAGAAAGTTGAATGTCATTAGTGTAGTATTCTTATTCCGATAATAAAATGAACTAAGCTAATAAGAAAGAAAAGAAATGTTAAAGATATTACTGAATACATTATAGCGAAGTTGAGCTCGTTGACTTAAAAATACTCGCAACTTAGGTCCATTAAATTGGTGTAGTTACAATTATTTTATATCAATAAAAAAAATTTACTCAAACATTGAAAAGATGGTAGGTAATGATCATCATTATCCAATCACAGTCTATTGCTGGACATATGCCTCTCAATTGCACGCCACTAAAAGATAATGATAATATAAAAAAATATAATTTATTGCTAAGTTACTGAAACCCCTGTAGCTTCATAACGCAACAATGATATCAAAAACAAGTCACTTTTAATCTAAAATAATGCAACAAAAATACTACATCCTGCATCCACTGCATCTAAATTGACTCATAATTTGAATGTCCCTTGGTTATGCTTGCAATCTCGTTCGTTTTAAAGTTTATCTCATTCCTGTGATAAACTCCGACCTCTATGGGGAATAGTAATTATTTTTTCTTTTTTTTACTAATGGGGCAATAATAGCCTCGCACTGAAAACCAACGTAAAATGACAGCGTTCATGCTGTCGTGTTTTGTTGGTGAGTGCAAAACCGGAGGCTCAATGATGCAGAAGCATCACTAGGTTGCCTGTTTGTTATCTGCACTCGTAATGAGTATGGTGACCACCACTCTTGGATTCTGCTTATGCTTTCCATCAGGCGTATTTTCATATAGTCATTTTGGTAGGTAAAAAAAACTAAGTTTAATATGTGGGTCTTTATATCCGATATCTGTTCGTATATGTGTTCGTGGGGTCGTCTGTTGATTTTGCAAGGTATTGTACTTAGTCTGAATATTGGTAAAACTATAACAGTTCATTAAAACAATATGCCAGAAATTCGTTCCATAAATTAGTTCTCTACTTAAACCAAATATAGGTTAAAGTACTGAAATCAAAAGGTGCCGATATCTTAACCGCACACCTTAAGAGTCCAATGACGAAGGTAGGCCAAACAGACACTAAGTATTCGAACTTGGTATATTGCTGTCATTGTTTTGCGGTCGAGTGCGCTATACCCTTGTAACGCGAAACACGTATTTGTGGTTATCAAAATGTTCGGGGTCGCTATGTCTTCAAAGTGCTTTGGATGTGACAGTACAATTGCTTTTATAGAATAAACTGGTCCTGCCCATAGCTTTGTCCGCATTGACCGGAATCAAAAGGATTCGGAAAATGAAGCTGTGAAATAAACTCGGAGGCGACTTTTTAGTGATGACGACATTTATTTTATATGAAAAATGTGTTGTGAAAGTGGAAAAGTATATTTTATTTGCTGAATAAAAGCATAAGGAATAAATGCTTAAAGTATTCTGTTAGAATTTATTTTTTAGTAATAATAATATGTAGAAGTTGAGATAGAGAAAACTTTTTTGTTCTTTAAGTCAAAATTTTTTACTCCAACTTGAATTAACTCGAACTTGACCTTGAATAATAATGATCCTTATTTCAGTGTCTATTTTTAATTTTTACAACCAATATTCTACTTCTTTAATTTAATTTTTATGTACTCACCTCAGAAAATACGAATAGGTTAATTCCTGTATAACTAAGAGCCCAACTTACAGCAATCATCGCGAGAACCTAAATAGGCAATGCAGTATTAATAATTCCTTCCTCTAGTGTCATTCTTCTTATTTCTGAGGGGTGTGATCTCTTTTAAGATCCATAATGCAACAGCTCGTCACCCGTTCCTGTCTTCAGCAGTCTACGTGTATCGTAGTGCTGAGAGTAGAGCAAACTTTACCAGTTTAGCGCAACGGCCTCTGGGCTTCTTTCCTTTGATCTTATCCATCATCATTAGCTTTTCGAGGTTATCTCTTTCTCCCCTCACAATATGGTTGAAGTATTCGAGAATTCTGTGGAGGCACTAGGACGATAGTTCGAGGTATTCACAGCCTTTTCTCCAGGAGCTCGTTTTTTCGCGCTTGCTGTTAGCAGCTTTCAGCATCCATGTTTCGACACGGCACAATATGCAACCCTAGCGTGTACTTGTTTCGAATGAAAATTACTGATAGAGCGTTTCCTCCGACGACACCCGTGCTATTATTATATATCAGAGCTGTGAGGTCCCTTATATATATTGTAATATTATAATTAAATTCAGTACTCTGTGAATACAATAATATTATGCAATAAAAAAGTATAGCAGTATGAGCTGCAGCAGATGTGCATTAAATATTAGATTTAACTAGTCTTCATTTATTTTTTATGCTCTTTTCTTAAAAATAAAGTGAAGAGAATAGAGAATTGCCAATTGGTATTTTAATAAAGCAGTGCGGAAGGCTATAGTATAATACAATAGAGCTCATATGTTTTTAACGGAAATTAAAATACACGTAGCTTCATTTTAATTACAATATACAGGAAGAGCAGTATAGCATTACCTTTCAAATCATTACAATTTTCATTAATTAATAATTTGCGTTAATACAAAGTTGCGATACTTCATCTAAGGTATTTCTTTTGTTTCTTTACTTATGTAATAAATATGTTTTTTCTGTATATTTTTAAGTTGTCGGTAAAAGAAAAATCGAAACGACTAATGATTCAATACATTAATTATGTGCCGGAATCGGATATGTAATGGTTCCATTACCGTGCATGTGCTATTAGCTAAGGTACGAATGTATCTGTCATTAGAACATATTATGTTATTACCATCAACAGCTGACGATGTTCCGAAATACATTATCGATGACATTCGTGTAGAACTGTGTAATACTTTGACATAATGGGCAAGTAACTCTGTCAAATAAAATTAGCGTTTAGCATAGAAGAAACATTTTACTGTCGTGATATATATATATGATGTGATGTGTGAGATAAACTATCATCGTGATTTTTTTCTGACTTTTTTCAGCCGTATAACTGTTTGAGGTTTAGTTTAACTAAACATGCGCTCTATCTGGCAAACGTATTACCAAAAAATTATCTAAGTAGCCTCATGTTTTTTAAATACCTATGTAATGATATGCCTCACAATGAGAAAAAATACACTTTACGTATACGGGTACGCCAAAAAAGAAATGTGTTTTTAATTTACCATTTCATCGACGTGATAAATAGACAAATACATTCAAAGTTTCATCTTTCTAGTATAACACTTTGGAAGGTAAGCCGAAGACGGGCGAATGGACATGAAGAAACTTTAAGGGTCTTGAGACGTGTATTACGGAACCCTAAGAACATTTTATTTAAATATATGAGACTGCCAAAGTGACTCTACTCAGCCCAATTGAAAACATGAACAGAATCCACAGAAGTGGAAACCACACTCTTTGCAAATGCGGACAATGCAACAATGCGGTGCAATGCATGGTGACTCTCACTATAGCGGCCTATTCAGATGCTTCTGCATCATTGGTGCTCTGGTCTTGCACTCACTTATGAAACATAACCACATGAATTCTGCCGTATGAGGTTGATCATCTCTGCGAGGGTAGTACCACCCTGGTCGACCAAGTTCGTGCTGAAATCAGCGTTTCTTCACTACCAACAATTTCTTTAGTTTATTTATAGTTATAGAGTTAATTTGGTATAAACACCATGTAAGTATTAATAATATAGATAGGTACAGACGATAGAAAACTCTTTATTTGTACATTATAATATTACAGAGTTAGAACAGAGTACATAAAATGTGAGAATAATAATATAAATATGTATAAAATCTGGATGGACTCCATTAAGGAAAATTTTCCTAAGTCATTTTTCATTATAGACAGACTATAAGTACAGTAAGTAATACTTACCACATTAAGTAGATTTCAAAAAACCACGGCTTAGATTTTAAAAATCTTCTTGTACTGTTGAAAAAAATTAATTTTTTCTTGAAAATTCGGAGCACCCTCCGTCATAAAGATTTAAGTCTCTTGAAAATAAAACGTTATAATACAAGTTTACTCATAAAATTTAGCTCTTAAATAAGGCGCTTTAAACAGATTTCCTTGTACTCTGTAAATATGGCAATTGAAGATGTTGTACGGTCTAAGCAATTTACAATATTTCCACGTAACTTTTTCAGAAATCGCTTTACTTTGCTATAATTTACATATCGGTTGGACTACACTCATTTGCTCATTATCTTTTACATACAGTTATAGTTCTGTTTTATTTCAAAATATTTTAATAGCAAGGAGACTTCACAGAGGTGTTTCTATAATTCCATTCATTGAGGTATAGAATGCCTAGTCCAGTAGTCGATTTCAATAAAAAAGTGATGCAAATGTTTATGCAATCCCTAAAACAATTGTTATATCTTGACTTTTGCGTGTATAGTGCTGTTGAATGTCCTGTGTATTCAGCAATTTACCAATAATTAATTTAGGTAAACCTTCAAATATTAAACGACTTATTTGGTTAATATACGGCATTAAACTCAATCCGAATATTCCAATTTATAATACAATAATATCGGTGCTATATATCTATTGTCAATGGTCATTTTCCGTCGACTGAACTACAAAAGAGCCCGAATACAATGTCGTGAAAAGAATTACCGTTCATCAAGCATTATTACGGGTGCGATAATATTTCCCTGTATCTACGATTCAACGCGGTATGTGAATACTGAAGTTGATGAATACCCTTTGTAGTATAACTACTAAAAATGAATTATAAAATATTCGAGTACATACACGAGAACGACGAGAACATCTGACTCACAACGCTTTCTAGTTTCAAACTACGCAGAGAATGCTATGAAAGGAAGGGGCTTCGATTCTTTGACAAAACCGTTTAAACTAGTAGCCAACCTCAAAATAATCTTAGGAATAATAAAGGCTAGAAAGGTGAGAGCTAAAAGAGTAGACGGATAGTATCAAAGCTTGTAACTGTTGAAGAGAAACCAGTCCGTTGTGGCCCTTTGTGCCTCTCCAAAGAGTTTTTGGCCCTCTTATACATTAGGTAAAAAGCAACTAAAGAATTACTTTTTTTCTTTGAAACTATGGTTTAAATCCACACGAGACGACACGTATGTGCCATAGCATCACTCTCTGATGGAAGAAAGGGATCAGTTCTCTTCAGACTATCGCCGCGCCGTCCACTGCCGAACAAAAGCTTATCAAGTAGAGTTAACTGTTGTCCTGGTTTTAGGCAGTGATTTTGATGAAATTGTTAGTGTTCTACGAGTTCATATTTTTTATAGTTTTATGATTCTTCATACAATAAATGTTTTAAAGGATTTCCAATATATATATATATTTAATACTTGAAAAATTCTCAAACAGTTTGCTAACAAAAAAATCACCGATCTACAGGTTACGCATCCTTTCTCACACAATGAAAATTTGCAGTCCAATTACTTTAAATACAATTTCCTCATCCGCTAGGCTGTGATTCGTGATCTTCCCACTTTCGTGATTTTTGAGGGAGATTTCACCTATTCAATTATATATCTATATTTAGAAATGTGTATGTATGTTTATCAGTAGTCTGGTTATCAAAGCATAGGGTCTTTTCGGTTTGGTATTAGATTGCCGTGTACAAAATGGGTAAAGAAATTACTATTGTTACAAGCATTTATATAGTTTCATCTGTCCCAATGTTTGTCTGTAATCAAATCTTGCAAGTTAAATTTGAACCACTTCCCAATTTCCCGTTGAGCTGAAATTTTTAATATGCAATGCAATTATATAAATTTTTTTTATTACTGAGAGTTACATTGAAAAAATATGTAACATGAAAGATGTGATATTTAAAAATCTCAGTATCATCGAGGAAGTTGAATGACATCGTTTTTCAATAACTTTTCTAGATGGTCACGCCACGTTACACGTCTATTGTCTACTATCTGACAAATAAAACAAAAACAATCTTGGAGTAGTGGGGCTTCAAAATAATAAGCGTGTAGTGTAAATACGTGGGTGTGAAAGGCCGATAACGATAGCTTGTCCAAACGAATGGCGTATTGCTCTCGGATAATCCTTGGGAGCTGTCCGATGACGCGTACCGTGGAGACACCCATCCCTTTGTTATCCAACGAGATATGTAGGGCGATTATATTGAAACTCGATATTATATTTGAATGTTAATGAACTGTACTGTCTAATACCGTGAAGCTGTACCCCAACTCCTAAGGAAAATCAATTGAATAATAATACTCGTGATTAAATTTGATTTGCGAGAATTCTTATTGTTTTTAATTCTGGGTATTCAGTTTTGAAAGTCTCATTCATTGCATTGTCACTTCAATTGTTTTTTTGGTTCAAATTAGCGCGTGAAATAAAATTTTAATTTTATTTCAGAAACATAGATTTTATTGATAAGTAGATAATAATAAATAATAATAAATATTTTCGGACATCTAACACACAACGCTATCTAGTCTCAAACTAAGCAGAGCTTGTATTATGGGTACTAAACAACTGATATAAATACATATATACTTTTTCTTTCTTTTTTTTTGTGAATTCATACATATCATACAAAGAAAACACCCAAACTCCGAAACAAACATTTGTAGATCATACAAACACTTGATCCGACCCGGGAATCGAACCCGAGACCTCAAGAACAGCAGTCGCATACGCTACCGCTGCGCCACCGAGACAGTCAGTAAAGAGAGTGAGGGATTCATTCAGAATATTAGAAATAGTTTAATTATTTCTTTGTATTATTAGTTACACAATTTAAGTAAAGTGTACAAAAATGGCAATACTAATAAATGTGCTATCTAAGTCTAGTCTATCTTAGTCTTATCTTACTATCCAGATAGTTTTTATTTTTAGATGTGAATGCTTCTTTGAAGTACTGAAGTACTTGTATATCAGTACCCTACTACTGAAGATACAAGTACTTCAGTACTTACTACTACTACTTATCTTCTAATTATCTTCAGTAGTTTTTTCTGGTATTTTTTCCTAAATATCATAGAGCGAATTGATTAAATTCTGAATTAGAAATATATAAATGTACAATTGATAAATAAAAATAAATATTTCGAACATCTGACACACAACGACAAGTTTGAAGCTAGTTCAAACTATGCAAAGCTTGTACTATTACAGCTGGATTGACTGATCGAATAATTATATACATTTTTCTAAATTAATATTTATTATACTTATTAATAAGCCAAATGCCGAAACAAATATTTGTATACTATACGACCACTTAATCTGACCTGGGAATCGAATCCGAGTCCTTAAGCACAGCAGTCACATATGCTTCCACTAATAATAAATTGTCATAATACTAAATACAATGTGAAAGAATATATTCCAGTAATTCGAGACCAACGGGATGTCTGTCGAGATGAAAAGGATCAGGCCATTCTATATAATATATTTTTGTCATGAACGGGGATTAACCTTATTTCAAAGTATCTTGCAACTTATTCTCGTCCACTTTTATTGTATTACCACTTCTTTCGGAGTTTGTTAGTGAAACATCAACTAAATTAGTCTCGCTATATTTGCGTAAATAACGTTATAACTAACGTTAAATGTTAAATTTCTGCTGAGGGAAAAGTTACTTTCTCAGAAAATTTGTTAAATGCGAAGCCCGAAAGGTTTGTATTCAAATATTCTAGTTAAAAGTCTACTAAGGAGATAAGAAATTAGATTAATGAACGCTGTTTGTCCTTTAAAAGTAGAATATAAATTAGTTTTTTACTTGTGTTATATGTTCGAGGTCACACTTAGTGTAAGGTTCTCAATGCGTGACAACAAAGTGTGTCTTTAATTTGAGCGCATGAGAATAAAATTAATGAAGTAAAATAAACTGCCTATCCTTTAAATAATCATTAAGCACAGATATATTGTTTTAAAGTACACAGCTGGAAGTGGATGGATGCGGACTGCCCAAGATCTTGATGATTGGCGGTGTCCTTGGTAGAAGGTCTTCGTTTGACAATGGATGGCAATAGACTGAAATAGTAGACAGAAATATAGTAGTTGGTTTTTTATATTATCGGGGGAAAACGAGAACCCATAGCCCTTGAACTTTAATGGGGGTTATTTAACGTACAGTAAAATCACCTTGAGACATATAGATAGAATAAATCTAGAAAGGTTCCTTTTTCCTTTGAGGAATGGAACATTAAAAATAATATGAAATAAAAAAAATCAACACTAAGTACACAGACATAAAGAATCATTTACACGTCTAAAGGCTCGTAAATTTTACATTTTAATCTTATGTATTTTATTAACAAAATTGTTACTTTAAAAAAACTTATGTACGATGAAGATAAACTTAACACAATGTGCTAAAGAGTCATAATATTCGGCAGACAATTTTAGCCTCCGGTGGTAACAACGATGTAACCATCTACTGTGATTAATAAGAAGTGACAAGGACATGAACAAATCATAGTGAAAGGTCTTGGTAACTTCAAATCTATGCGGAGTTAAGGTTTAATTAAGTTTTGGACGTCATTTCGAACTTGTTGTTAGGATATTAATTTGGAGGTGTGCAAAGGAAAAGAAAAGATCAAAAAGGATTCAGGATCAAAGGAAAAGAAGTTTAAATACTGAATAAGTTAAAAAACATTTACCATTAACCAAGACATTGGTAATACGATTATTGTCTGCCTCGTTGGTCTACTAGTTAGAGCAAGTGACTGCAGATCAAGAGGTCTCAGATTCGATGTCCCGGGTCGTCTGCTGTTGGGTTTTCCTTACAAAAAATTCTTAATAGCAGTCCGGAATAAGGAAGGTGCCGGTGTTTCCTGCTCGTGCCTCGGAGAGCACGTTAAGCCGTTGGTCCCGGAAGCCATGAATCTCTATGGAAATCGTTATTAGGAAGACTGTGCCCCTAATTTAACTAACTATTCAAACTACGTACATTTATTAGTCTATATTACTTCATTTACTTCTGCATTGAACAGAATACATGAGGAAGAGAAATAAGTCAGAGTAATTGTTATCTTAGACCGTAACCGACTATACAAAATCATTTTATTTATTCCAATAATATACAACGATCTGCTTGTCCATCAATATTTTGCAGTCACATATAAAAACGATCCCTCTTTCATCCCGCACGCCCAAGAATCAGCGTGATCTATTTGTTGGGCCCGAAACCCAGGCACTCGGAAAATGGTATGTAGTCACGACACATCTTGACGTTTGACTGATGGTGACTCGACTCGGTTTCTTTCACGCTTCGATTGAACGGAAACTCATATACGATTGTAGCTATTTATTGCGTAAAACTGGTGAATGATTTGCGAGAAGCCATGGTTGGATTATTGAGTAACTTTGCTAAGCGAGAGAGAGGTAGGCTTGTTGAGTTTATAAGCAAAGTTTACCTATTATGAAATCCAATTATTAACCAATTATTTAATGAAAACCGTGGTAGAACTGTATTAATAGAGATATAGAGAAACTGTCCATTATCTTTCGCGCTACAATAGAGAAAATGTGAATCGATAATAATCATAATTTGCAACAGGAGTCTATTTCGAGCTAAATTAAAGACAGATACTGCTTCTGACTCTGACTTTTATAAAAATATAATAATAATTAAAACCTCACAGAGCAGGGTTAAAATCAAAATCTATGACTACACGGTTGGCCTAGTGGCTTCAGTGGTGGCCACACCGCTTCCTACTGCACCAAGTGTTGTGGGTTCAAATCCTACATGGGACAACACTTTGTGTAATCCATAAATTGTTGTTCTAAGTCTGGGTGTACTTTGTGTCCGTTTCATGTATGTTTGTAAAGATCCCCGCGACACAGGAATGTATATTCCTAATGCGGGAGTTGACTTTTAAAAAAAGAAAAAGAAAATGATTTTGAGTATTTATGGCACTAAAAAATGACGATAAGGGTAATCCACTCTCGTAATAACTACAATTAAATATTTTTATATCTAGAATTAATATCTGCATAGTTTTCAAACACGTTGGTATCCCCATACAAAATGAAATCATAGAAAAAAAAAACATTTTATTAACCGTTCAATGAATTTAGACTCAACTTAGATTAACAACGATATGTATAGGTTTTATAAAGAGCAACATGTATATTTCTTGTAATTTTTATTTTCAAAAATATGAAACAGCATATATTTATCCTAAAGATCTATTGAGCATCGCTTTTAATCTTCTTTTTTCGTATTTATTGTAACATTATGTACTCATGAGCTAATTTTCTCAAAGAATTCCTCGTTAGACTAGTAATCATTGTATGTGACAGTCGATCTCAATCTGTCCGTCTTGGGTTAGCTATTTCTAACAAGAAATTATTAATAGCATCCCGGAGTATGGAAGATAGCGGTGTTTTCTACCAGTGGCTCGGAGAGCACGTTAAGCCGTCGGTCCCAGTTGTCATAACCTACTAAGGCAATCGTCATTTGGAAGTCAGTACCCTCAAATATACTGACAACTAGTTCAACTAGGTTTTGGAGGTCTAATGCCAGTCGCCCTGTGGAAAAACTGATATTGCAGTAAAACCGGTTGAACTAGTACCTACCCCATTATTCTCAGAAATAAGAAGGGCTAAGATGATGAACTAATTTTCTCGATGTAATTAGTACTTAAAACAAAAAATTGGCAAGATTTTCCCCTGAATTCTTTAAGAAAAACAACAATTGTTAAATTGAAAAACTAATAACGTAATTTTAATTCACTATCGCACAAACGGCTACCCGAAATCCGTCCATCCATAATTCATATTGACATAAGTTGATTGAAAGTGATCGATCGCAGTCTGAGTACGGTTGCAATGATAGGAACTTGTATGAAATTGCGATATTCCTTTTCATCTCAAACCACTATAATAGGTGTTCTTTATTTGAGATATTGCAAGAGAAAGTTACTTGTATTATTAAAACTTATTATGTTTTATGGGAAAAATGTAAGGTGAAAGATTTTATTTCATTTCAAATCGTTTAACAATGTGTTGCAATTGGACGTTACTTACGAGTAAATAGAAAATATTGAACTATCTTATTTCTGGACAGAGATGGTTCTTCATATTATTTCAAAATATGTAGAATGCTTACAGGTAAGTTATCGAATATCCCTTATTGGAAGTAACTGATAAAAGTCTTGCATTTTAAGATAATAATTTATCGCGATATTAATAAATAATATATAAACTGATATTTATTAAGCGATAAAGTTTGAGAGTTTGTAGAGGGTAATCTCTAGATCTACTGAACCAATTTTGAAAAACTTTTACCAATAGAAAACCACATTATTTGTGAGCGTCATAAGCTATATTTTAACCTGAGAAATAGTTATCGCGATATCCGATGTCGAAACTTAGCTATCTTACGGTCAAGTTATGATTGTGAAGTCAAGTTTGATGCTATTGAGATTCCATTGTTTAATGTATGGGCCTGCCAAAGTAACTTTACTTTTTATGGTGGAAAGTATAAGCATAATCCAGTGATGGTCACCATACTCATTACAAATGAAAACAATGCAACAATGCAGCATGATCCACACCTTGACGGCCTAGTGATGCTTAAGCATTATTGGGCCCCTGGTCTCGCTTTCATCAATGAAACACGAAACGAAACACAGTATTAAAGCTGTCATTTTAGGTTGATCTTCTTTGCGAGAGTAGTACCGCTACGGTCAAGCCAGCCCATTCATATTGAAATCAGCGTGACTCTGCTACCTTTATGAATTTTTATCTGTAACGGATTTAAAACAATTTCAATGATTCGAACAAGAAATATCTTGCACAGATGCAACATAAAATAAACATTCAGTATGTTAAATAAAATTGAGCTCCGTACAGCGACTGTTGTATTTAATATTTATTCCAACCAGTGCCAAGTAAACAAATGCTACTCTTAGCTTCTCGTATTGCAAAAATGTATCGATATTTCCTTTAATATGAAACCTTAACGGGGTTAAAAATTAACATATAAATATAAAATTAAAAATAGTAAGTAATTTGTTTTAAAGTAATAATTGTTAAACCTAAATCTATTATATTTATTTCTTGTATCACGTAGTTGCTTACGATGAACTTCGAAACTTTCTAATCGATTTTAATAATTTTATTTAAATGTGTGTTTAACTGGCGTGCCTAAATTCGGATAGTTAACATCACGCTTATACCAATAGGAGACGATCATGGTGAAAAAAAGCCCCAGGTGAACCTGCATGGGATAGCTAGTACTACTATACAATTAATTTGGTTGGTTGGCTACAGGTCTTTCAGCCATCGTCCTTGCAGTTTCATCCCCATCATTTAAATGATTGTCACTCCACAACTGTGCATTTTTTTAGAAAATTTTTGCCTCGCACAACAAAACTGTGGAACGAATAGTCACCTGTGGTATTCCCGAACCAATACGACCTTCAAAACTTTAAGAAAAGAGCGTACTCCTTCTAAAAAGGCCGGCAACGCACCTGCAACATCTCTGGTGTGGCGGGCGTCCATAGGCTTAGTTATCAGCTTACCAATAGGCGATAGGTCTGCTCGTTTGTTAAAAAGGTTGACTGGTTGAAAATGCCATTTGGTATTAAGTCCACCACATTCAAATGTAATGCAGGAAGTATAAATAAAATAAAATAAATAAATAAAAAAATAAATGATTTTCTTATAAGTCAGTACTACCGCGCCTGTTGACATTTTGTTAGAATTGCTTGTCGTTAAAAATACTGTAAATACAATATAATTATTCATTTTATACATTGAATTATTAAGATGACAAAAAGAGTTTAGTGAAAAATTGCAGACGTAAAAGTCAGATTCTTGGAGGCGCAGTGCCAGAGTGTGTGACTATTTTATATTAATTACAAGTTAACTTAAAACTAGGAAAGTACACGAGGCGGCTTTATCACTCCAAAGCAATATTATAAAATAATCTATTAGATGTAGATTTTAAAAACTCTTACAAAGATAAGATACGCATTTATTTCCAACTGAATAATGTAGTCTACAAATACTTTTCATGCTTATGAAATTATTTCAATCCACTCAAATAAACGTCAGTATTATAGCTAACCTACAGCTTAGTGATGATGAATGAACCATGTAAAATGTATTTTAAGTTGATGGAGACTAAAAGATATAAATGGAAATAAATGCTAACTGTAATTATTCTATCTAAGAAATGATTTAATATTCTAAATAAATGGCATTGAATATTTTATATGAAATAATCTTACAATGCAGACTAGAAAAAGGGCAAGAAAAAAACAACAAATTTGATTCAGGCCAAGACTGATGGACAAATTTCCTGGTAAACGGCTTCTTCCGCGCCGGGACTATTTGTCTGAATTTGAATCGCATTTGTTTCCAGGGAAATTTGTCTCCTAAGGCTCTGGAGTATATCCTGGGCACGGTGGCGGTACTTCGTCTCTCTTAATTGAATAAAGACCTCTTTATTTGTTCTTTATAGCGTAATTATCTAAACACACATTTTTCCGAACGTACAGACTCTTCCGAGTTTCTTTTATTTTTGCTATAAACCATTTTGATAGAATCGCGGTGTAGAAAGTCAGTGTTTATTTTTTAATTTTCCGGTTGTCTTCACGAGGTCTGAAGGCAGAAGGAGCGATGCTTGGTATGTTATATGTGACAAGAGTATTACAAAGCCTTGCTGATAGATGATTCCCTAGTACACAGTACACGACTAAAAAGGCAATGAATGTTTTACATCTTCTCATTTTCTTATTAGTCGAATAGCTACTTAAATTAGTGCGAGAATTTCCTTTACTTTATCTTAACGACTAGCTGATCCTGTAATGGGTCATATAAATTGCTTATTATCGGTACGAGTGGTCATTAAGAAGAGATACGAAAACGTGTAATTTAGTGTTCGAATATTTGATATTACACCCCATAGATTCCAACTAGTACTTCAGCAAGGCCACGGAAGCCTACTTTATGTTTTCAAAATTAATTTTTTTTACGCAACGGTTATTTAATATTGATAAACCACTCTCGAATAAATCAGAAAAACGTAATAGCTTTTGATTACTGATCTAAATATCGGATATTCAAAGATTAATTGAACGTCACGACAGACTCAAAGCCACGAACTGGCCTTCAATTGAAATCAATGTTAGCGGAGTAAAAAAAGTTGAACGCCCCATTCATGGAAATAAATTACTGCAAGGAAAAGGATTACTCGCCAATTTTAGATCTTTTTCAAAGAACTCGAATAGCGGGAAGCGTTGATTGAGTTCTAAAAGTTTCTGATTTTTGGAATTATTTTTTATTTTATTCTTTGATAGACATTTTGGTTTGTTTAATGAGTATGAAAATGAATCAGAGATTAGGTATTCCGAATAAGATGTAAAGATGTTAGAATTCGGTACACGGAGTTGTGAGTTATTTCGAATACAGTTGATTTAGTTATTAGGTTATAAGGAGTAGCGAGTATGTTTCTTGGTGATGAAAGTGAAGTATCATAATTCAAGTGAATTTTAACATATAAACTGACGAACAGCTTATTTTAAACATACGAGATCTAGACTATCTTATATTGAGTTGTTAAATCATTTAAATCTTCTAAGTTAAAGTGTAGACGTCTTCTTGTTGCCTGACCTATGTATTAATAAACTTGACTACAATTTCATTACAATTTCAATTTGCACCAGGAACGGTCTTTGGTGGAAAGGTGCATCAAAACCAACTTTTTCAGACACCATCTTATAGTTTAATGCTAATGTCCGCATACCTATTCGCCGTCGTGTAAAATCGTATAAAAATATTTCAGTAACATTTGAATATTTGCTTTGTCGTCATATTTGAATGTCTAACAGCCAATTCAATATTGAACTAATATCCGCTTTACAAACAAAATAGGTTATTCTATATGATTTTCATTGTATTGTTTCCTACTTGTATATTAAGATGTGTTTATATTTAAGTATAAGTAATCACTGTCAAAAAAAATCTGACTTGTTTCTTACCCATATATTTTTATTATTCCGTGAACAGCAGTGTGGGCTATAGATGTAAATATTCACTGTGAATATTCAATTTTATTTTTATAAGGCTTTAGCATAATAATAAAAATTATGCGATGTGAATTTAAATACTGTTAATGAACTCGTAAATTACAAAGTTTCTTAAAAGAACAAAATAAGGCCTCTAAAATGTGCTTCAAACAACTTAAACATTATTCTTGAAAAGCAAATTAGATAACAGGTAAAATAGCTTTTTAAGCGATGTCCTCTGATCGATTTAATAGAGTGATCAAAATTTATTCTGTGCTACTGACAGTAACTTCTCCCGAACATTGTTGCCCAAGAACATTGAAAAGTTTTCTTGTTAAAAGTTCTCTATGGCGGAATGAGAATAATAATTCTTGAAATCGCTTCCTTATTTAAGAATAATTTACTATTTTATCTTTAACGTACTCTTTGACTAACTATTACAAATGTCAGGATTCATGATTTTTTAATATTAATGTTGTGTACGTAAGATTGATACAGCGTAAGTTGTCATTTTAAAAATGTACTCGAAGGTAAGAATCCAAGTAAATACAAATGTTTCGAAAGACACTTTTTTTCGAGACAAAGTATTGGTTTGATTTTTACAAATCATATATATTACTACAATATACGAAAAGTGAATAAATAGTGATGAATTAAGAACGAGTGTTACTGACCCTATTCATCCTTTGAGTGTTTTAAGAGGCGACTGAGGAAGCAAACGACGGAGGTCAATAATACTGCATAGAGACGGAATACTTGATACTAGTGGCGCAACGGTAGCGCGTCTGACTCCAGATCAGAAGGTTGAGTGTTCAAATCTCACTGTAAAGGAACAGGTCATATGTCCCTCCAACATAAAGGGAGGATCCTCCGACCAGGCGAGGTAATCATGCCTGGCAGGCCACTGCCCAATGGTTGACGTTGGGATGTTGTATAAATACAAATCGGCTCACTACGAGACTTGGTGACTAAGAGATCATACTACAGGCCAACAGTATTAGAACAAATCCTAGAACCATTCGTCGGGCCAGTGTAATTTAGCATACCGAAACCTCCTTTTTAAGAAGAAGACTATGGTGAGTAGTAGGCTAGTAAAGACTGTTTCACAGTAAAATTGTTTTGTGAAAATCGTTTTAACTATACGTGACTAAAAATTACACGTAATTAGATACTTAAAATTCACTGCAGCCGCCATCGCAGAATGACATAAGCTGCAGAGTTGTTCGATATAACTTAGTTTCCACTTCCATTGTATATTTCGTTTGGTTTATTTAACGAATAAGAATTTCTTAATGAATTCCAAAGTTTTATACGTAGCAGGATGTAAGTGGTTTTGCTCTGAAAATAATGCCATAGGCACTGCGGATTTCATATAAAAAAAGAAAGTATAAATGTAAATGTAGTTTTAAGGTACTTTTATTTTTTATTTTTTCGAACCAAGTGTCTTGCCGTAGGAAAAACTTGTATCCAGCAGTGGACTGCGTTTGGTTCATGATGGTTTCGATGTCAGTTTAATAAATATATTCATCATCTTCCTAGCCTTTACTATTCCCAAGATTTGGGGTCGGCTACTAGTTCAACCGGTTTTACCTGAATATCAGTTTTACATGGAGCGACTGGCATCGGACCTCTGCAATCCTGAGGGTGAACTGAATTCGGAAGTTGAACTAATTGTCAGTATATTTAAGTGCACTGACTACCTAATAACGATTACCATAGTTATTCATGGTAACCGGGACCGACGGCCTTAACGTGCTCTCCGAGGCACTGGCAGGAAATACCGCTAATTTCCATACACCAGTTTGCTATTAAGAATTACTAGTAAAAAAAACGAACAGTATTCCGACTCGGAAATCGAACCCGAGACCTCTTGATCTACAGTTGCTTATGCTAATCACTAGACGAACGAGGAAGTTATATAAATACATTTATGAATATAAAAAAAGGTTACCAGTGTAAATTTGTTTCTACCTATTAAAACATCTGCGCCACTGAAAAGAGGGCTCGTAGAGAATGCCCAGGGCATTGAGCCTGAGTGTATAAAGTGGTTAAATCAAGAAATAAAAACAGGACTGAAGTTAACCATCCATCTTTTTGCTAGTGCTTTTATAAATGACTTTAACATATAAATATCGCAGAGGAAAACTAAATTGTTTATAAAAATTTCGTGCATAGACGCATGCCGAAATACGATATCTGAACCATCAAAAACCGGTACTACGTCGCCACAAGTCGCTGGATTGCTTGCAGTCAACAGGAAATGACTAGGAAATTGCCCCATTATGCTTGCAAATCGTGAGCTGCATTCGAATTACTTCTTTGCTTGTAATTTTGCATAGCACGAGGAGAGAGTGGCGTCGCTTAAAAGCATCTACGTAAAAATGACGAGTCTTAGGAGATATAATGGTTTACAATTGTGTAATAAACGCGCATACCACTGCGGTGTGGTGCTATTTATTCCTTTCAATTGATTTATGGTGTTTTGGAAGTTTTTTACTGAAATTTACTACTGCCTCTTTATTACTTATTATATATACACTTTAGTATTATATTTCCAATGCATCAATTACTAGTAAATTATGAAAGAAAAGATATACGAAACCCTTGTATTTTTTTAAAGAAAAGGAATACGGTCTATTTAATTTTAAAATGATTATTTTAATTGCATTGTTTCAAATTTAGACATCTCTATTTCTAATGTTTTTGTAATTGCTTATTATTATCTAAACATTACATATACATCTTTCACTTTTATCGTATATCAATCGTGTACTACTTTATAGATACTCACTGTCATGTTAGTTAATCTGTTTGATTCAGTAATAATTAGATGTGTTTATTGTCATAGCAGATCAAAGGATTGATCACTTTATGATGATTATAATCACTTCATTTTCATTCATTCAATGATAAAGCTATTTTTTATGGAAAAGGGAGCAAACGAACAGACGTATCGCCTAATGGTAAGCGATCGCGAGCGATGCCCGTGGACACCCACAACACCGTAGGCGTCACAAGTGCGTTGCCGGCTATAACGTTAATATTCAGGCGCTAATAAATATACAATCCTAATTGTCAATCTATCGCAGTTTACTGCTGGATATATGCCTATCCAATTGCACGTCACTTGGTATTATATGCATATTTGTCTGTCCATGTATGTCAATATCGTTCAAAAACTTTATTCATATCTCGATAGAAAAGGTTCCATAAACATTAAAAATAGAAAAAAATAAACTTATATATTGCTTATATAAGTTATCACCTTACTTCACTGCAATTTTAAATTCGAACATCCATTACATACATTTTCACCCGATCTCATGGTTACGGTATTCGGCTTTAAGCGTCATACCACAATGTTACATTATATATAAATTTCTTCGAAGAATACTCTGACCAATATAAAAATATTAATCTATTATGGTTTTATTATTTGTGTAAATAAACAAACAATACAACTAAAACAACTTTTTTTTAAAACTTTTTCTTTTGCATTTAAAGTAGTTCAAAAGGGTCAAGTAGCCGGTTTTTCAATGCTGTAAGTGTCGAAAATTTGATTCCCAAATAGGACAAAACCTATGTGTAATCCTTAAATTCTTGTTCTGAGTCCGTGTGTATATTCGAGTGTATTTAGTTTTTGTTTGAGTAGTGTGATTAAAAATAAAATATCGACTTTGCTTTTTGAAATTTGAATGCTGGAAAAACCTCGGTCTATAGTAGGTATCTGGTATAACTTTATATTTAAAATATTTTTTTGTTCTAAATTTGGGGGTTGTTAGTGATCAGCAAGGCGAGCGGTTATATTAGAACACATATTTAAACCAAAGCGAGTGCTTTCTGGATATGTTGGTAGACTGGTTTCAAAAGCTTAAAAAATGATCAATTTTAAGATGTATAATATAAATAAAGAAATATTTCGGATATCTAACACACAACGCCATCCAGTCCCAAGCTAAGTCTAGCGTGTATTATGGGTCTAGACAACTGTTATGAATATATAAATACTTTTTTCGTAAATACATACTATACATACTATACATAAATACATAAATACATACTATACATAGAAAACACTCAATTTCCGAAACAAATATTTGCAGATCATATAAACATTTGGTCCGACCCAGGATTCGAATCCGAGATCTCATGGACAGCAGTCGCGTACGCCACCACTGCGCCACCGAGGCAGTCTATTAAACATGGTGACACAGTTTTATTAAGTTATAAAAATGTGATCGAAATAATTAACATTGTTTCATGTAAAAGTTCAAACCTTTTAGATCATAAAAAAAACCATAAAACTGTATGTATGGAAAGTATTACATCGTTATTTATTATAGGAATAAAATAAAAATTATCATATTACTTCTTATATAAATAACTTAGAGACTACAAGAATCTTAAGTTATGAAATAAGCTTCATAACTTTATTATGAATTATGAACTTAAGCTTACTTAGAAGTTCTTTATGCTGATATTCGTATAAGATGCAATATTGTTTTTCAGTAAATATTATTCAACACGTCGCTACTATTGTGAAGTTAAAATTACTTTTGCGATGATTATTTTCTTCTTAATATAAGGTTCTTAAATCCTTATATTAAAAAAGAATTACTGGTAGTAAGGTCACTCAATGAATTAAAGTAAAATTACTTTTTAATAAGAGCAATATAAAATCGCAACAAATGTTAAATAACAAAATATTTAAATAAAATAGGCAAGTCTTACATACAAAGGAACCTTATTTCTTTTGTTCGAACGTATTATTCATAATCATGAACCAAAAGCAAATGTAATAACTCGTTCGTAGCAGCCAATAATACAGTTGGAACGAAGGGGTACGCACGAACAAAGAGCGGGACTAACCCGCCAGAGCCCGCACTAGGGGGTTAAGTGTGCTCCAACACTAATCGCCTACAAGTGGCTCTTTAGAAGATTCCAAGGGTTCTTTCGACAGATCACTATTGCCAGAGAAACACGTCCCAATGTTGGATAATGAATTTTCCATAATTAGATCAGCATCTTCAGTCCAAGTAGCAGTATGACAAATGTTGGTTTGTGTGGCTAGAATGATTATTCCTGTGCCATTAATGTGTATTAGTAACAAAATATTTTTAAACTTTTTTATCGAAATCAGAGAGATAGTAAAGTAATTGAAAGACATATAGGTAAAGTTATTTGGTTTATTTTATTTCTTAGAAGAGATTCGAAAATCAGGACGCTTTCAAGGATTAATTGTATTTATTTATTTATTGATGATGAGTCACGAATATGCAAATGATACAATAGGCATACAATAGACATAGGATATGTACATAAAAGTAACATCAATTTGCAACTGTATCCATTTTTGATATTTACTATTATTTTTTAAATGAATTCTGAACTCTAATAATCTATATGTATAAATAAAAATTAATCACCGAAATGTATGTACGCGCATAACTTTCGATAGCCTGCACCAAATTGGATGATTCTTTTTTTATGTGTTTATTACAGCCAGGACAAAGTTTGTAGAGAAAAAAAATATACGGAAAGCAGAAGGGTTACATTTTTTTACACTGCGACTAAACACTACCCGAGAAAACCCGAAGCGTACAAATATACTAAAACAAGTTTATCGGATACTTAGGTATGGCGATACCAAACAGAAATTCGCAGGGTCAGCTAGTAAATATATATATTAATTTAAACATATTGCTTTTCACATATTAAATACTTTTACGATGAAAGGAATCAATATGAATTTTCATTACTCATCATCATAACTAAAATAAACACTAAGAAAATTATATGGATATGTTATTAATTAGCGAGGAACGGAGTAAACAGTGAAGTGACGCGTGATAGAGGAGAATGGAGGAAGAAAACTCATTGCACCGACCCCAAATAAAGTTGGGAAAAGGGTAGGGAGATGATGGTGATGATGATGTTATTATTTTCATTTTATATGATTAATAGCATACGTAGCGAAAATAAACTTTCATAACTAGTTACAAAACAAAATATACACATCAAATAAAAGAAAAAAGCAGTTTATTAAAATTAATTTTTAAAACCATTATTTTCCAACTAAAACATCAAAGACCAAGTCATGCATACCAATGAAGTTAAAAAAACGAAGGAATATTTTTGTATGTATAAATAATGTATTTAGCCATAATACATTCATTAAAAAACATCGTAAAAGATATTTAACACACAAGCATGAATATTCAGAAAGTCCGGCAAACAACCACAAAAGTCTTTATGAAAGAAAACGTTTTCCAGTCACAGATAAAAATAAGATTAAACATGTATTTTGTACGAAGAAGGCGACAAGGTAATATATGACTTATTTGTACAGTAAAACGACGGTTTATTCATTTCTTAATTTTTATAATGTCTCTTTTGATATTTGAATAATAATCAGCAAAAATGCCATGCCTTTGAAGTGTTTCTTTGCACGTTTGACTTTAATACGAAGCACATAAATGAACTGATATACATATTTATATGTACTTATGATTTAAATTTTATTTATTTGTGGGTTTCTTCTATACTTAACATCCAAAACATAAAAGATGGGTACAGTAAAATGATCAAAGAGACATTTTCAGTGGGGTCTAAATCCTATGGAAATTTGAAACATCAATAGTCACTACGTGACTATATTATTTATTTTAAGAATCATCTGTGTATTTAATTCGTTGTTAGCAAACATGAACACACTTACGCATGCATAGTTTATCTCTAAATGCATGCGTTTACACACTAGGGAATTTTCATTTGCATTTTTATTCACCGGATAAGCAAATTGATTAATTTATTCCAAAGATCGCCTTAAAAGGGGTTAGGTATGTGTAGGGACAACTATAATTACGTAAATCGACTGAGTTTAATATTTATTCTAAGTTGTATATAAGAATATTGTTATTAGTAATTTTGATGGCTGTTACTGTGAGGTTTTTTTACAATTAAAGTTAAGCACTTTTGCGGGTTATAAACATTAAATTATGAATTTTTTTTTACAAAATAACGTTCAAGTGTATTGTGTCAGCAACATGGAAAGATTGACAAAGAACACCAAAATATTATTGTTGAAAAGACGAAAAAAAATCTTAAGTACTTATAAACTTCATAATACCCATTATCTACCATCTAGTGTAAATCTGGAAGAAATTTGGCACACATTAAAATATAACATACTAACTTTTTCTATATTGTAACCGATAGTAAAAACCATAACAGACTAATTAATCATACATTGTTCATTAATACCGAAACTTAAAAATTAAACTAAATACTGTTACCCGTTCTACTGCATGTAGCTTAAAATTTAAACATACCAATTTATTTGCCATTACGAAAATATAAACTTAAAATTTAAAAGCAAAAATATTCAGTCATATATGTATAGGTAACCTATACATATATGTTACCTATTCGAAATACTCAAAAGATACGAGTAGAAATTTTCGTGCACTGATTTCTCGAGAAACTCTTGAAATGTTCCGTTTAATTTAAACTGTAAGGGGACATAGCTTCTTGGCAATAGTATACGATGTCATCTCAATATTATATTGGAGTAATATTATAAGTTATTCAAATAAAACAATAAAGATGCGTGTATTTCAGTACTAATGTATTTTCTTTAAGAATGAAAATTAATGTATAACTACATAAAGTGTTATGGTGAAACCGAACTGACAGTGACGATGGTTATTAGTATTAGCAGTATTGATTCCTTAAAGACGATACTTATTTATTCTATCTAAATTAATATTATAGAGTTCAAAAGATTATGTTTGTCTATGTTACCGTCAGATTGTCAAAACCGTTACATTGTAATCTATCTCGCGAGATTGTAATCGATCAAAAGATTGTGAACTGTAACGTACTGCTTACTTAATTTAATGTATTAGTTTTAGTTACATTATAATCTATAGAAATGAAACCGTCAAAGTGTGAGATGGTATGCGATGGATCGCATCTCGCACGCTGATTGGATGAACAGCATACGTCCCGCGCCGCCATATTTATTTATTAATTCGTTTGTTAACGAGTGTAAAGTATTTTTATCATTGTAAATTAATTTAATCTTGAAAATACTTCAAAACTTTAGAATTAGGCAGTAAAATAAGTTTGAGATAAATCAAAAAAGTTCTAACTTAACCTAACTTAACTCTATAGTTATAAAACGGCCTACTGTAATACCGACCAATCAGGGACAGTTCAGAATTTGACGTGCGACAGATTGTGATTGAATGGTTTTATATCGAAACATTATAATCGAGCGAAAAATAGTACGTTAAATTGTAAGCAGTATGTTAGAATTGACAATCCTTTGACAGTTTTTTTCGCTAGGTAGATTATAATTTAACGGTGTTTACAATCTTACGGTGACATCTAGAAGCACACCATTCACATTTCAGCTAGATGCAGGCGTCTGTCATCCGTTTTTTTATTGACCAACACTCAGATTCATGCACAACGGCAGGTCTGATGATCATTTTATATATTTGTCCCTTTAGCGTTAAAGGGAACTTGGGATCGAAAATAGTTCCCGTTACCTGCCGCCACTTCATCCAACCTGCATTGATTCGATGTTGTACAGTGTACCTATCTATTTTACTATTATTTTGTTACAACGAACTGAGGTACTTGAAATCAGGGCAGACTGGAATTGATGTTTCATTCTGTGACACGACAGCAGGACCGGAGAGACCACCGAAATCGCAGAACATGTTTTCGGTTGTAGTTTTGCTGATTTTCAAGCCAACATTCTCTGGTCTTTACTGCCATGTCTCTAGTCTGCGCTGGACCTCGAACCCGTCTTCACCAACCAACATAATGTCATTTGCTTCCTCCTGTATGTCCAATGTCGGAGCATCCATTACCAGCAGGAAGAGGTAGCCTATAGGCTAAGAGCCCATCCTAGGTGCAAACCAACAGAAACACTGAATTGGTCGGTGTTTCCTACAGTCGATCTTGCGTAGGTGCTAGATCCTCCATACATAGCCCGAATCAATGCCACATACTTAGCAGGCACCCTACCACAAAACCTCTCGGAATGCCCTATCATACGCTTTTTTAGGACAACAAACACCCTATGAAAGTTTTTGTGGCCTGTCTGTATTTCTCGCATAATTATCGAATTGCGAAAATTAAGGCGAAGGCATAAACCCAAATTGGTTTCGACTTCGTGCACTTTCTTCTCTAACTCTTCTCTCAATAACTTTCTCCCAAACTTTCATACTATGTGGAATGAGCTTTATACTTCTATTACTGCCACATTACTGTACATCTCCTTTGCTTTTTAAAGGTACCAGCGAACTTTAACACCATTCATCCAGGACTACCTATTCCGGGAGCAACTAACCACTGAAGTTCGTCCCCTTTCAGTATCTTCCATACTTTAACTGATACACAATCAGGCCCAACGGCTTTTCCATTTTTCAAACTTCATACTGTCTTTATCTATACAAATTTTGTTTACTAATCCCGTATCCACATGCACACCATTCAACATACCAGTCCATTTATTTTCCTCGTTGATCAGCTTTTTAAATAAGTCTTCCATCTGCAACTGATGTCCTCGTCTTTTATTAACAAGGGGGGAGCCGCTATTTCGTCTTTCATGCATCTTACATGCTTCAAATCTTTCGCTCTTTTTTCTCTACTTTTTGCAATTTGGAAGAGATTTTTTTTCCCTCTGGGATCTTGCAGATGTTTATGCAGTTTCTTTTGAGCTTCAGCTCTGGCCTGGCTCTGGCAAAGAAAGCGGTAGCCATACCGCCCTTTTTGCCTTTTTTTACACTCGTTATATTCTATTTTCTGATTCCTTTCAATCTTTCAGTCAGTTTTTCATTTTGCTAAGATTTAAATGCGTTCTTCTTCACTTTTAAAGCTCTCTGTATTTCTTCATTCCACCTCCATGTGTCTCTATTAATCACACCTTTCGTATCTACATATATTCTTTCGCTGACTTTCTTATACAGATCGCAATGTCGTTCAAACATCATTTGCTGTTGTATGATGCATTTCACCCATTTCTTTCATTTCACCTGCTACTTTTTCCTTTAATAATCTAACATGCTCTTCATTTTTTAACATTCTCCAATTGATTTGGGGAGTGGGCCGGTTCACCCAACCTTTGCCTACAACTTTTACTTTAACTTCCATTAGTAGTAATCTATGTTGCGCTATTATTTTCCGCCGGGCACCACCATACAGTTTTTACACAGGTCAGCTTACTGCTCCTAATAAGATGATAGTCAATGTGTGCTCTGTGATTACCACTTTTGTAAATGATAAGATGTTCATCCATCTTTTGGAACCAGGTGTTAACCATTGCGAGGTTTAACGATAAGGCAAACTGGAGTAGGCTGTCGTCCCCAACGTTCCGATTTTCGAACCCCCAACCTCCATGCACTCTTTCATAATCTTCATTACCTAATCCAATATGCACATTAAAATCTCCTCCCATCAAAACTTTCTCACAATCAAAAATACCTATCATTAATGTATCAAAATCTAGCCAAAAATTTTCTTTCACTGCAGCTTCACATCCAAGTTGAGGTGCATTCGCATTAATAATGTTCACAATCAGACTCTTCAACATAACTTGCACAACAACTTTTTTTACATCTGTCACATATTCTTTCAACTAGCCAATTCTACACCAGAACTTATAACCCTCACCAATTTCTTTGGTGATTTTGGCAACTTAGTCTATATTTTATAACTTATTTTTCAAAATAAGTATCTTTTTTTTCGCTTTTATTATTATATGCAAATGTATATTATTCTCTATAAGTATTAATACCATTAGTGCCATGTGCAAAATATTGAATTTTTAGACTGTTTCACTTAAAAAATGTAAACATTATTTAGTATAATAAAGTATGCCTTTAATAAGTATAATATAACAAAATATGTCACAAAAATTCGTTTTATATATTTCAATAATCCCTAAAATGACCCCCGGTTAAAAATCAATGCGGTAATATTTATCCGGTAGCGATTACCTGTATTGTGCGCCTCCCACCAAACTTAGAACAGATGTAAGTTCTAGGAAAGCTAAAAATAATTATTAACGCAAAATTAAGGAATTTCTAATACAAACAGAATTTTCTTTAGATAAGCTAGTATTATATTTGTTTACACCTTTAGTTAAACAAGGTTAAAATCCGTTGATGTTACCTTCATTAACGAACTAGAATGTAATTCTTGAATATATAATCAAAATATCGAATTAACATTCACAACGCATCTAATGTCTTGACACCCTCAGCCGCTTTGTTAAGCAAACTATTTCAAATCAAACATTCATTTAATTAAATGAACATAACAGCTACGTGCTTTGCGTGAAGCTCTCTCTAATCAAATCTGGTGACTTCGACACTGCGTTACGATAAAGCGGAGACATCATTAGGCGTAAATAGCTAAGAGTTTGTACTCAATGCTTTTAGAATACGGAGAAACACCACCCCTTTCATCCCATGTGTGTTATAAGCTACTAACTATTGAGGAGTACGCCAGTTTGTTTCCAAAATGGCGCGTGACTCACGCCATTATGGGAGAACTCCCATTAGATTTCCGATCTCGTTGCGATTCCGCTCTCCCAAAAAAATTGTATTGGAGCTATATAAAAGTCTAGAATATGGGGCCAAAACCTCTTTTCTAAGAAGGGGTCTATCTCTAACAGCAAACTGCCATAAACTGTTGATGAAATACGCATATTTTTTATTTTTTAATAATATTTATCACAATTTCTTTTCACTACCGTAGGTTTCATTATTATATATATCAAATATATTAAAGGGTATTAAAAGGTACATTACTACTTGATAAAACACTCCTTAAAATTTCCTTTTGAGGGGACCCCATTTTATACTACTGAAGATTGCCGGACTATAATTTATCATGTCTTTAATGTTTAATTAAAAAACTAAATAAAAAATACATTTGATTACAATAAAAAAAGTAAAGACTGTAATTACATACTTCTATTTGTTGTAATAATACTGGCTTTATAGTGTCCTTGTGGTATATTCAAAATTCTTCTAATTCTATGTACCTAACTCGGTTACTTCACACTTCAATAAAATAACAAACTTAATTAAACACATTTTTTCTTTTTTAATACAAAAATTACAACACTATTGAATCTTCCATCTTTAAATTTTGCATCTAACCTTTTATTTAGGAGTAGAAAGAAACCATCATATGTCTGTTGCCTAGAAGAAAATTCTTATTCTTAGGGATAACACATACACGGGTGGGGGTGTGCACGCTTCGCAGCACTCGCGCCCCACCTATTGGGGCATTAACGGAAACAACGGGGTTTTAACACAGGAGGGGCCATCAAGAAACCGTAGGTGGCCCGAGGTACATCGGGGTTCCAGGGTTTCCTTTCTAAGGTGTACCTGGTTCCCCAGCTCCTAGTACCAGAGATGGCGTGCTGATTTAGTCGGTTCGAGTCTGACATGCCACCAGGAGGTGGTATCCAAGGGGATTTTTCGCACGGAGAAAAAAAAGAGATAACGAAATGAGTCTAGTTTAAACATGCCCTAATCGTTGCCTTATTCATAGAGTATCTCATACAATTTGTACGCCACACATGCCCTGATGTGCCATACAAAGTATCATCAGTAGACCATAGACAACATTATGTGGGGCTAGATATTAACATTTAATATTGTTTTGTTACCCCGTAATTGAAATTAAACGCAAGAATAACTTTTCGGGTCCCGTCTATTTAATTTCACATGTAAATTGGTATGTATTTAGTAACTCTTCTATGGTGTTATTGCGGATAATCCGACTAAATTAAAACTCTAATGGGTGAGCTTTCAGGATTGTCAATTTTGTTATAAAGATTATTTAATATTGGTTTTAAAAATTGATACTGTAATCTAAACAAGCATTCTTATTTCAAAAACTACTTATTTAACTACGTATTTCGGCGCAATGCGGCAATATCTACTGAGTTGAAGTTATTATTAGGAGTATAAGAATGAATGAAGCAATAAAGCGGATCATATTTGCTTGCATTATTACGGTAGTGCGTCGTTCCCTAGTAGGTAACGTGACACGAAGATACAGTGCCCCATTATGCTTTACACGCTGGAGAAAGTTGTTGATACTTTGAAGTAAAATTGTTGATTTTAACACTATGCTAAATTAAATAATTATTATTTATTTATTTCATAAATATGCTTGAGAATGATCAAATTTTCAACAGGTGGTAAAAACTTCGGTGATATCGTAGCATGTCTGACACAGCCAAAATTTCTACTACCCCTACCATGGGAGAGACAAACTTCGGCATGAATGGGCCGGCTCTACCGGAGTGATACTAGAGCCTCATAAAAAACCGGTGTGTAACAGCGCTTGCGCTGTGTTTCACCGAGTGAGTGAGGATACCGGAGGCGCATCAATCGAGGTCGAATCAAGTACTTCGATATACTTTGGTTTATTCAATTCACATGTAAACTGTCCAAGTAGCGTTGTGTGTGTCTTCCACAGAACGTGACTAGTCCCTTTGGATTTCCGTTCAACTTGGTTTTAACTTAACTAGTCTAACATTATTTAGATGAATTAAAATCTATTTAATTCATGATTTACATATTTAATTTGAATTATTCGGTCTTAATTTTATAGTCTCCATAAAGACCACTAAGATAATATGCTACGTCGCGGAGGAATTTAAATATATTTATTAAACAGATAAAAAATACCCAGATTCAGAACAACAATTTGTATAGCACAAAAATGCTGTAGAACGTGGATATCAAGTCCAGTACACTCATCGCAATAGGAAGCGGTGATTTGTACAGCCAATTTTCAATTTATTTTGTTGTCCGAGGAGACAGTGTCTATTTAGAGTGTGTGCTCCAGTATTGTTTTACGTAAATTCTAGTCCATAAATTGTCGGTCATTTTAGATTTCACTATGAAATATTTATAGATATATAAATCGTCAAATTTTGTCAACATATCTATAATCTAATCCAACAAAATAAAAACAAGGAAAAATTCCTAAATATAAAAAACATATTGTCATCCATAATAATTTAAGACAGAAAACTAAAATATTGAATTTAGTACAATATTTTAGCCCTAAAATAAATCCGTCCAAGTTAATGCATTCATTTGTGTCGTTGAAAGCTGTATGTGGGCTGTGAATAAATAACGACCCTCGTGCATTAATGAAGCAGTTACGTTAGCAAAAATATGACGGTCGGTCAAGTTGATGCATACTGCTAGCTGCCAATTTGTAATATTGATTTTTATACATATTTGGATTTTATGAATGATCTTCCATAACTTTTTTTGTGACTGGGTGGAAAATCCCTTTGTTTATGCTGCTACATAGGGACGTAGGAACCAGCCCAGCAGTCAAGTTGACATACTACAAATGTGGACGTTAATAGGAAACTAACAAAGTATGGGAACGACATATTCTTTAACCAAGTGGTCAATACTTAGCCAATAATACAAGAAAATAGAGGCGATAGCGATTGTAGAATGAGAATTGACGCGAAACATTAGCGACTTGGCCAAGGTGGCTGTTCTTACTCTAGCGAAGACTGATTTCTTTACGTACATATAAGTAAGCGGCTTAATCCTACCAATATTATAAACGCGAAAGTTTGTAAGTATGGATGTTTGTTACTCTTTCACATAAAAATTACTCTCCGGATTTGGATGAAACTTTACAGTTCAAAATCAATCAAATCAGAATTATGTTTTTCTGATATATAAGCTACTATTTGCCACGATAACTGATATATACGCGGGTGGAGCAGAAACTAGTAATTTCATAAAAAGAGTGGTACATTATTTTACAACGATATTAAATTTGAAAGCAGAAAAAAATATGTTTTTATTATTAATCGAGTCATTACAAAAATAATCCATAGCCTTTTACTGATAGCGATCAATACCGCTAAGAGAGTATGGTTTGCAAGTTTTAATCAATAAATTTTAGTGGACAACGTTGGTGATTCTCTTGTTGTCATTACTAAACTAAAATTCACTAAAATTTGTTATAGAGTTATATACTCTAAATTCATCCTCTTACAGTCCATTTTTCGATATCTCACATCTCAGCTGTCACTGTGTTTAGTTTTGTACTAAACTAAACTAACTACAACTAAAAAACTGAAAAAACTAAAAAGTTTTGTACATATTAATCAGAAATACACGCTTGTTTAATATTTGAAATAGTAAAATTTACTGTGGCATAACCAAAATATTCTTTAGGTTACGAGCTTAAATTAGTTTTTTTACCAATAAACAAGCGCGTAAATCAGATTAACTTTTAGTAGGTACTGAACTAAATATAGCGAGAGCTGAGAAATGAAATATTGAAAAATGGACTGTAAGCAGATGGGGTTAAAGTATATTACCCAACAACCAAAAATGTAGTTACTTTTAGGTTAGTGATGACGATAAGAAAATCACCACAATTATGTACCCAAATGACTGCTAAAGTATGTGAACTTATTTTCGCTTTTATAACTAATATATCTCTAAGGCAGTCGGGAAGAGAGGCTCGCGACTCAAAGTTAATCTAGAAGGTTTACACATTATAAAAATTAAGCAATACTATCTAGGTAAGTTTGTCCCTTAAGTCACATTGAATGGACATTGAGTGTGACAGGTAACTCACTATGTCACGTTAGTAGATTTGTGATTGTAAATTAGCAACTTAAATTAATAAAAACATATCAACAATAAGATGCTTAAATTGAAAATACTCAACATACAAGGCAATTGTATAATTGCATCTATATGTTTATAATTATTCATGTAATCCCTTTTTCAAGTAATAAATCAAGAGCAAATAAAACAAAATAAAGATACAACGAAAGTATATTTTAAAAAATTAGGTCAATAAAACACTCGAGAAACAATCTTCTAATAAATAATGTATTTTCGCAAAATTCTCACCCAATTTTCATAAGAGGTTATTTATAACTGTTTCAGTCACGCAATACCATGCGCTCGATAGGGGATATAAATCTCTGTATCTTTGATAGTAAATAGAATAAGTAAAACTTTAATCATAATCTAAGTTTACCTAGTATAATTAAATTACTTATAATAACGTCGTATAGTCTTAATAAAACGTTGTTTACACAAACGTGGTGTAGGGTTGAGGTTAAAATTAATTAAATGTGTCTTGAACAGACATTTGCGTGTTGTGGAACGTGTTTCTTGAAGAACTGTCGCACTTAATCTCCATACAACAGATACTTACCCGTCTTTGTATTTAAAAGCCGCGAGTTTGTACCACCTACATATTTACATTTTTGGAATACAATTTGTGCTTTGTTTTATATTAAAACAAACTGTTCATTAATTCAAGTTTATTTGCTCCAGTTAATGTTTTTACATATATCATATGCATTTCTCACCTAAAATATGTCATATTCATATAACAGGGCCAAGACTATTGATGTCCAGCAGACGCGTTAAACACTACTGACAAAAAAAATTGGAGAAACGATAAAATATTTGTTAAAAAAGTTTTAATAGGCACAATTTAATAAAAAAGTTGTGGGTTTAATAAAAACATTCGAGAAGGTAAATAACAAAGACCTTCCTAGAGCACCGAGTACCTCGATCTGGTCATAATTGGGAAAACCAAACCGACCACTTTAATAAAAGGTTACTCGCTTGCATCCTTACACCATAAAAAATCACAATATGTAAACCTACCTATTGTAGTGTTCACCTCGTAAGGCAAATAAAGTAAAACGCATCTACCAAAGTTCAAAACCATTTAATATGCCAGTCGTGTTGTAAACTTTGCAACTGTTGGTATAGTACTAACAATTGCGAAGTTGTAGTAGCTGAGGAATAAAACAAATTCCAATAGAAATTATGTAGGTATCGGAGTTAGTTAGTGAAAACCAATACCGGCAAATGAATACGAACTATTTGTCTGAATGCTGACTTTTACAATAATAATGAAGTATTCATAACTCTATTAAGCACATTTTAGGTGGTACACAGTCGGATTCACTGAAGCAAATGGTCCGAACAAAAGGTTCTCGGTTCAAAATTGTTAGTATATGAAAATGTCATGCAAGTTAGTGGCGTCACACCTTGTTAATGACAATTATCTAAAAAATCCATATTAATATTACAAATTCGAAATAAACTATGTCTTTTTGTGACGATTTGAAATAAATCCGTTGGCAAAAACTAGTGCATGATATAAATCATAGTTATTAAGTTACATTCTTTCAGGTCGCTTTAGGTATCACCTTTATACAACTTTTTTTTAACTGCTACATTTGCCGCATCCTTTCTGTCACTTCATTACCAGTCTTTTATTCGAAGATTAAAGATTATTACTGCAGAAGTAAAGATTGGAAGTTTCATGTAGTTTATTAATTCTCTTATTGTTACTTGAAAATCGGATAGTCTATAAAAAACCTAATAATTCATTTAATAAAATAAAAAAAAAATTGCCACATTTACATATTATCTAATCTCAAACTAAGCAGAGCTTCAGTATTAGACAGCTGATTTAAAAACATAATTTTTTGTCAAAATATCTCAAACGCCAAAAAAAATATTTGCAAATCGTACAAACATTTGATATGATTCGGGCATCGTACCCTATATTTTAACCACAGCAGTCAAGTACGCTACTATTACTTCACCGAGGCTGTCACTAAATATCTTTATGTGGTAGGGTAGTTGAAATTACCTTCTGATCAAAGAAAACGATTTTAAAACGATTAGCATCAACAAAAAAGTTAAAAAAGTTCATGAGATATATATCTGTATAAGTAGACTACTCAACTTTTTAAAAGAAACATTTGACATTTAAGAAATGTGCAACAGAGAACCGTTAGGTTTTGCTAGAGTACAAAGTTTTTTGCGTATAATGTAACTTTTATCCACCGAGTACCTCTTCAAACACAAACCGTTTTCGTTTATGATTAGTTTCCAATGGACGAACCATATTGAGGACATAAATATATAGATGACAATATATGACAATAAATGAGTCTGATTTATCTCATATTTAAGTACGTTATTTAATTGACACAACATTCTGAACGAACGTGAGGAGAAACCACACGTTTCTGATTTCTTCTGATGACGCAATGCTGCAGTGAAAATGATACATTATTATTTTTTATAGAATAAACATAGACGAAAAAATAAAACTGTTGGTTTGAAAACTGAATTTGAACAAGCCAATTCATTTTTGCTATCGATTATTTTACTAAGAGTTTTACAGTAACATTAATAAGAAGGCTTTCAATAATGACTTAAATGTCAAAATTATATTCCAGAACAAATAAAGATAAACATAAAATCATCATTAAAAACCGCTTTCTTGCGATTCTAATTTTTAAAAATCACCTATAAATGTTTCGGTGGTTATTTTACATACTCTGACCATAAATGCGAGTTTCGAACTGCTAAAAAAAAAGAACAAGCCAAACTAAAAAATATATTTGAAGCGGCAGATGCCTTGTTTGAACTTGATCGTTTCATTTGTACCTGCACTGCACTGAATATACTAAGTACATTATGTACTTCTTCCCTGTTTTGGTACTGTAAGTATATACTCTAATAATGTAATAATCTCTTATAATAAATCTTGTCTAATAAATAATGTATAATAATTCTGCCAAAATATGCTTTTAGTTTAAATAAATATTATTAAAATTTAAAAGAACTCGTTAATATATAAAGCGGCATATTAGTAGCCACGCCTTGTAGTCCAGGAACGCTACAAGTTTGTGGTCAGAGGACACGTGATGTTGCCTCCATTAGGGACTCTCGAGCCTCACCCTCTTGTCACGTCAAACCAGACGGTACACGTCCCATTGTCTGTTATATATAATTAGAACCGCATTAGTGTTAAGTCTCAGTTGATGTATAAGACAGTAAAAATGTGTTTCGTGGTTAAGTTGTTTCGTGTGGTGAAAAATTTAGAACACGGGTGTCAGGATTACTATTCCTTCGTTGGCGTAAGAGCAGAATAACAATACAAAATTTGCAATAGAAATGGTATACAAAATTGCAAAGTAAAAAGAAAATTGTAACAAATACCACACTAACCTGTCGGTTAGACCAACTAGCGGTAGAGTAGGCAAAATTTCTGTTTTAAGGAGATACCAAGATGTAAAATATTCTTTGAACTAAATATTGAAACTTCCTCGTAAACCACTTTATCACCTTTATTCTAAATATTTAAGAATAATTGTAACCTGGAGACAAAACTCGTGTAACAATGGATACGAGAAAGCAATTGTCGTATCGTACGGAGCGCCATCTAGCGGCACCTGAGTCGGAGTCATTAATCCGTGGCCCATCGCAACTGGATCCTTTCAAACTTTATTCATTGTTTCCAGTTTCACTGCACTAAAGTGCGCTGGCTCGTCCCTGTTTACGTAGATTGGATTTGTCTTTTATGCACCTTCAATTTTAAGACTTCTTTTTAACATCAAATAAATTTTAATGATTTTATATATCTGTCAATGATTAGGCACTTTAGAAGATAACGTGAGACATATGAACAATATTATAAATATGAGCCAAAGTTTTTATGTTGAAACTTTTTTAATGGTAGTAACGTCTAAAAATGCCGAAGTCTATAATGTTTACGGAATGTTAGGTATATAATATTATCTTTATATGCCATTTACTTAAATAAGATGTAATGTTTTGCTTAATTTTGAAATGAAAGGTGGTTGAAAAAATACGGGGTGAATTACTCAAAGTCAACTCTCATTTGTCAATTTGTATCCTTAATTTTATATCGAGGTTATATTTTATGTCCTGTTTAGTGTATTTGTACAATATCAACTAAGGAACTAATAGTTTCAACTGACCGACGAAGTATCAGTGTACCAAAAATACTAACAGATTTTCTTTACTTCAGTTTTTACGTATCATAAAAGAATCCATAAAATTATTTTTTTCAGGAAGGTACTTATGTGTCGTAAGGTAAATTAATAAAATAACTAGAGTAATAAATATTTAAAAGCCTTCAATGTTCGTCGCACTATCGCATTCCTCAATTTTTGAAATATGAAAAAAAAGAAAATTGATCTGGAAGGGAGAAAAAGGGGTAACCATTAAAGAAAATGTCCACATACTGGGTTATCATGAAAAACATACATTGAAAATGGTCAGGAGCTATTAGCTGATATGACAATTGGACTAGCTAAGTTATACCATATTCCTTACCTTATGATAACTGTACATTAAGAACCGGCGTTATTATAATTGGGTACCCAATTCAAGTATTCATTGCCACTATGAACGTGCGCAATAATGGCGATAGTTCTGTCTCTAAATATTAATTGCTGTGATAGAGATTGTAGTGGCTTATTGTATACGTGGAGCGTAAATGGTATGTAGTACGTAAGGTTTAATAAACTTTGTTGTATTCAATAAACACACATATTTTCATTACAATGATTTAAAAAAAAGTTTACAGAACTGCGACTTGGCTACATATATAT